>JAOWBW010001677.1:0-226745 GCA_026119855.1 Campanula takesimana | reverse complement strand
ATGTCTTATGAGGAACATCCGTCCAAGTCATTGATTCGAAGGTGCAAGAATTGAGAAACAAAAGTATTCCTCTTGTTCGAGTTGTGTGGAGGAATCACAATGTGGAGGATCGACTTGGGAACTTCGGGAGGAGATCGAGAGGAAGTACCCTTGGTTGTTTGAGGGCCTCGGTAAGTAACCCTAAAATTCGGGACGAATTTTCTTTAAGGGGGAGTGATTGTAGCGACCCCAAAACCCGTCCCTATTTATTTTATATTTTTGGGATTTTTATTTGACTTATATGTGCATTTTGTGTTGCATCATATTTTATGATTTGCATATCATACTTGATTATTTTTGTATTTACTTAGTTAGTAAAAATAATGATTAAAGGAGTTAAATGATTAAGTTGAAACTTTAGGGTCCCAGTTGAAAATGTAAGTTTAGGGGCTAAAGTGTTAAAAATAAACTTTGGGTGACCAAAATGTAAAAAGGGTAAAGATATTTAAGGAAACTTACCTTTCTCTTCTTTCTCTGTGTGAACATTTCTTCATCTGCAACATTTCTCTCGTTCTGTTCCTAGGGTTAAAGAAAAGGTAAGTTCAACCCTTTTCGATTTATTCTTTTTATTTACTTACCCGTTTTTAAAACTAATTATATAAAAATGATCAGGGCGTCGAGTAGGTCATTTCTAGCCGAACAAAACTTATTTCAGCGATACTTTTTCCGGAACTAGGTAAGTTACTAATTCCCCTTTAAATGTTAAAATAGTCATATATGCTATATATGATACTCCTACTTGTTAATTTTGTGTTTTGGGTAATATTTGCTATACTTGTAATTTGGGACAAAGGGAGTATATGAATTGGGTTTTGCTGAGTATGGAATTGGTTTAGCAACCAAGTTGTAATCCTATGAAAGTTGCTAATGTTGTGTACTAAATTGGTAGAATATATGTTGTACTTGTGGGACAGAAGGAGTAAAAATGAGCTAAGGAAATAATCTGGGATTTGGCCCAAAATGGAGAGGCGCGCGCACCATATGTAATGAGGCGCACGCACCCATTGGTACCAACTTAGGCAAGAATTGACTGGAGAAGGGAGGCGTGCGCATCCCTTTGGATGAGGCGCGCGCACCCTTAAGTGAATCAACAATAGTGAGGTTCTGGTCCTTGGAGGCGCGCGCACCCTATGGGGGTGAGGCGTGCGCATCTCCCCTGTTTCCAAGGTTTGATAATTTTGATCAAGTTGGTATAAGAGGGCAAATGTTTGTGTGATCCTTAGGGTTGTTTATGACTTAAATGTGTATGTGTATGACTTTTATGTCGTTAACAAACAAGATTGGGTTGTGATTAAATGTCCTTTTTATGGACTTGTTATAAGGAATCTTTCGTGTGCATCTTGTGATGTTTTGGCTTAATTCCTTCTTGGATTAAATGCCCCGGGTTTTGTTTAGCAAGTATTTATTACTGTGCTTCTTGTTAAAAGTCCAGCTGGTCTTGTTGTGGAGTCAGCCAATGGAAGAATTATAGTGGTACAGGTAAGTCCACTATAAGGTTTTCCGTTGGAGCTTGTGAGTCAGGCGGTGGAAGAATTATAGTGGCACACAAGCCAAGTTCACTATAAGGTGTCCACTGTGCCTTCTAGTTTCCCCAGTCCAGATTGGCCTTGGATGGGATGAATTGCTCCCTTTGGTGAGTATTTGGGTTATGACTTTGTGTCATATTTCCCTCTCTGGTTACTTGGTTCTATTGGTTATGATTTGGTTTTCGGGATCCCCGACGGCTTCAGCTATTTATGCTGCTCAGATGGTTTTCTCTGATGGGTTTTCTCAGTTGGTATCCTCATCAGTTATGGTTATTGGTTAACCTTGGCTTTGGTATCCACCGGAGTGTGGGCAATGTGATATATACTTGATGTTATGTGCTATATGCTATATGTTTACTTGTTGATATTGTTTCTTTATGATCATCATATCAGCATGTAACGTAGTTGCATTTTAGTAGCTTACTGAGATTTATTCTCACCCTTATTTGTTTACTGTTTTAGATAAAGGCGGATCCAGGGGATAGGACACTTGGCACGGGAGGACGTTCGTTTGGTAAGAGTTGGGACTTGTTTTGTTGAAGGTTACATTATGTAAATGTAAACCCTTGGGTAAAGTACCCGTACTTCTTATGGTTCCATCTATTTTGTAAAGGTTGATGTATGTACATTTGTTTAAAAGTTTGTAAGCCTTCGGGCTAAGTACTTTCGTCGTGAAAGTGTTTGTAAAAGTTTGTTTCAAGTTAAGTGAAGTCTTTGAACTTCAAGTGTGTTTTTGTGCCACTTTCTAAAAGGACATTTCGAAAAAATTTCTAAAAGGTTTCATAACGTCTTCCGTTCGTGTCCCGAGCGTGGGGCCAAGTAGGACCACGGGTACGGGGTGCGACACCCGTGGTGATGTAGGACTCATATTCCTTGGAGATAGACTCCTGATAAGGTGGATGATATCCTGTTATCTGATAGGAGAGTTATCTTGGTTCAGATAAGGACTCTTGATTTTAGAGTTGTAATATAACTCTGTCAGAGGTTTCCCGACGATAATGGGAAGTTTACGACGTAAGTCGGCCCGTCATCCAACTCGGCTCGTCATAGAGGCCGGCTAGGGATTAGGCTTCTCGAACTCGGCCTAGGCAAGGACTGCCGCTCGGCCTCACTGATGTCGACCTATAAACATGGGCTTGTGAGTGGCCTCTCGGTATAGGTCCATAGGTACGCTGGCCTCTCGTCCGGATTCCCATCTACTAGGTCGGTTTATGTCGTTCAGTGGCCCCCGAGTTTCTATCTCGGCATGTCGAATAGAAATTGTTGGGTATTTAATTCCTGGTTGATTGATGTGACAGTTGTAGCCGCCAAAATCTTTGCTTCGATTTGCTGATGCCAGTAGGATTTAATGCTAATTGAATCATTGTTCTTCTTGGAATGGAACCTCCAGTTGGACTCCACATAATGAATAAATATTTTACCCTTCAACTAACTCATCTCAAGTACTATAAATAGAGAATCTGTGTTTCAATTTCCACATTATTTTTGCCTTCTTTCCTTCTCCAAACTTTATCCATGGCCAAGAGAGAGTATGACGATGCTTTTCCAGAAGAATGTGATTTCTCAGATGACGCGAAGGACTCATCTGTCCTGGATGACGAAAAATCTGCTGATGGCTCCTTACTTTCGCCTGAGGATTACCGTCAGGATGGTGAAGACTCAGATGATAGCAATCATGAATGGGAGGAGTCCATCACCGAAGGTAGTGATGAAGACTCAGGTGATGATGAGGACAACAGCTCCAGCGAGGTTGATGAAGAGGATGAAGAAGAAGAAAAAGACTTCAGAGCTTTCCAGGAAGAGATGAAGTTGTATCAAGAGAACCAAAAATAAACAACTTCATGTTGGCCTAATGATAGTAGTAACCTTTTTTCTCTTCTTTTTTGTACAGGCTAATCCCCCGGCCTCGCTGTGGGGGGTCTTTTGTTAAATGTATATATATATATTGGGGCTCTCTCCTTGCTCTGTTTTTCGAATTCTCAATGATTTGTATGACCTTGAATCTTTTTATTATCATCGTCTCTTACACGATGCTGCAATAGAACGATGCCGATCATTCGATCTTTGTTGACATGTCGGTACGGAAAGCATTTGCACCTGTCGTTCAACTATAACTTTAATCACCGCCCGACATAGACTTGACCTTTCCTAGTCTTGGTTTCATCCCGTTCTTGGATATCACTAAGGATGTCGGTCCGTCGTAGGGGTGTCGGCCACATCTATGTGCTGAACCCTTTAATGTCGATATAGGCATCCGAAAAATGGGATTTTTGAAGCGACTGGCATCCTTGTGGTAGGTCTCATCTTGACACGTGTTGATTTAGCATTGGCAGTCAGCTTGTGTTTCTCAAACGGCGGTTGAGTCACTTCAATCGTTCGTTCGCACACCTCATTATATTGATTGGTGCACGTGTCCCAGTGATGGGACATTCACCTCGAAACGCGGTCCATTAAATGTGGATCATGATGGGTTAGTGGGAGTACGTGCTGCCCATGGATCGCGGGTCAAGTCCGACTTAAACCCGGACCCATAATTTTCGACCCGATGATATACACTTCACAGTAAACCCTTGAAAATATTTTTACTTTCCAATTCTTCACCTGCGTAGTGTGGCTGCCGCCGGCGAATCAAACAGAACTCTGATTTTTGGAGCGACTCCCCTCAATCTGCTTCGATTTAAAGTGCTTAAGGCGGCCTTTCGACTAGCTCCCTCCGATCTCTTTCCATTTTTAAGGTATTCTTCCCCCTTCCTTTTGTTGATTTTCCACATTTGGGTTTCGAGAATCTCTTTGGGGGTTTTACCACTTCGCCTGCCACTGTTCTTAGCTTTATTTCTTGGACTTTCACCTCTTCCCAATGTCTGAACCTCTGATTTCGGGTGTAAATCCCTTGTATGGTTTGTTATCAAAGAAACAATAGGATTTATATTAAATCAAATGGGCATTGGAATATGCTGTCGTTATTAGCCGTGGGGACATTCTGTATTTGAGGGGGTCACCTAGGGAAGATCTGAGGTATCCATCTGGCCTTTATGCCCCGAGGGTTAGGGGAGAAGACGATGCCGACATGATTGTCTTTGATAACGAGGATAGAATCCTTGACCATATTTATTTATTTTATGTAAAAGACAAATCCTTGATTCGATCTCGTCTTGAGGGTGCAACCTCCTCGGTCTCCGTAGTTGATTCGGGGGGGGGGGGGTGGGGGGGGGAATACGGCCTTTCCAAGGCTTCTCGACGAGTCTAACCCCTCTGCTTCTTCTACAGGTATGGCCGGGGAAAGCACCTCCAATAGGATAGTGGATCGCTTCGATACTGATGTTTCCAGGCCAAGACGAGGTGCCAGTGTTAAGATGACTAGTAGGAAAGCGGGAAATCAGGTCCCGTTGTGGGTAAGCACCCAAATCGGGTGAGGAAAATGATTGAGGCTCTCTATTCTCGGTACGGAGTGGATCGAGAGGAATATCGTTTGTACTATAGCAAGTCCCTTCCTTTAGATACAGATGAAAAGATCCATAATTTTTACTACGACCAGGCTGCTGTCTCGTTCTTCTTTAAACAATTCCAACTAGGACTACGGCTTCCCCTTGACCCTTTATTAACGAATTTCTGGAGTCGTGGGAACTGATGCCGGCTCACATTGGTGCTAATGCAGTCCGGTACCTGGTTAGTTTCATTGTTTTGTGTCGCAGTCTTAACTTCGAACCGTGTATGTCTGTTTTCGATCATTTCTTCAACGTGAGTTATAACAAGACTACGAGAACATTGACCATCAAGTCTGATCCCTCCAAACCCAAGATTATCACCCCAATCTCTGGCACAGTCAGCAAGGTGTCGGGGTGGATTCCCATGTAATTAGAGTCGAGTCCCGTTTCGGTTGGGAGTTTGCCGTCCCCGAATACGCACACCATCCCGTCCTCATAAGGTCCACAAGCCTGAATGGAGCGATAGGTTGATCGCTAAACTCGAGGAGTTTTCCAACTTGGGTACTTTGGATTGGAATGAACTGGAGAAAGATCCCCGCTATTATGTTCAAGCCGGGTTGATGAAGGGTCCTATTGATGGGGTCGTCCCGAAGGTTAGCGTTCAGGGGAAATAGGTTCCCGGATTGGATCGTCCATCCCAATTTTGTTTTCCTTCGTGACTGTGTTCGTTGCCAGGAGCAAAACAACATTTTCCTTAAGACTGAAGATACTGTAGGATGTAATTATCTAACTTTGCCTTTTTCCTTTGATGCCTCGTCTCGGTCTAATCTTGGCGTTTTTGTGCAGTTTTGACTATGGAGCAAGTTGACGAGATCGAGTTTGAGGAACTTGACCCTGTTCAGGCAGCGAGGTTGAAAAAGCAACGGTCTAAAGCTGCCGCCCTAGAGAAGCGTCATGATGACATGGAAGATAGGCAGAGGCTGCTTCAGGACAAAGATGATTCCGCGGTGCCTATGTCGGACCGCTCTGTTGGGGAAGTTGGAGAGGGGGCCGACGTGGTGGCCCCCGAGACCGAAGAGGCTGCTCACGATAGTCTGTCTCAGAGTCACGGCCAGGACACGCGCGTTGTGATTGAGTCGGATAGTGGGGGTGCTCATCACGGTCAGAAAAGATCCAGGGAGGAGGTCAGGGAGGTTCGAGCTCCGAAAGAGGCAACTCCCTCTGCTCATGATTCTGCTTTCAGCCCGGCTTTGCCTGACGATGAGGTGAAGAGTTGGGTAGAGAGGTTTGGTGGTGTCCCTATTCTGTCGGGTCTGGATGTGTCGGTTCGTTCGGGCCTTGCTCTGAAGAAGGGCGGTCCGGTGATAAAGCGGGCCATGAATGTGGATACCATTGAGCAGTTGATTGCTGAGAAACCCACGTCCCAGCAAATGTTGAACCGCAAGGGCTTACTCCTTAGCGAGGTAAAGCTCCTGCCTATCCCATACTATTTCTGCTCTATGTCGTTATTTATTTCTTCTTTCATTTTTGTAGCTTGCATCTCTTGCCCAAACCGATTACACTATGTATCGCCACGCCTACGAGTCCTTGAAGGAGACAGAAGCCGAGGTGTCCAGGCTTAAAGGCTCCATTGACGATCTTAACGACAAAGCGGTCAGCTTAGAGAGAGAAAAATCTTTTCTTGACGCGTCACATCGCCAGTCTCAGGAAGAGGTCTCCAAGCTGAAGGAGTCTCTGCTAGCCACAAAAAGCGAGCTTCGAGATGAGAGCGAGCGTGCCGAGACATTGGCGGGGGAAAAGGCTACTGTTGAGGAGAAGCTTGCTTGTTGGAAGACCAGTATGCTCGTCTGGAGGAAAATGTGGCGATTAAGAGAAGGCGGCCGTGGAGGCTTATAAGAGCGGGCCCCAATTCAGGGCAGACCTGAGCGATAGATTCGGCACGATATACAATGATGCCTGGTCCAATTTAACTCGTCTCCTTTATATCGATCCCGAAGTTGATGTACCTTTGGAGAAGTGTGCTCGTCTCTATCATCAGGACGCCTACAGTGTTGAGGCGCGGGCCGCGCATTCTCTCATTCCGTTCTCTGAAGGAAGTCTCAGGGTTATCAAGGCGAAGGATCGCAAGGCCAACAGGCCCGTCTGGGAACCTCCGGAGCTGGCGCCTGATAACTTTGAGAAATTGCTGGAGCGAACCGGGGATGAGGCACGTGCCGGTGTGGATTGATCTGACGACTTAACGTTTCAGTTTGTAAAGCCGTTTGGCTTGGAACAGTTGTATTTAGCACTTGTCTCACTCTGCCCACCGTCACTGGGGGAGTTTCAAACACTTTTTGTATGTCCCAAAGTATTTGTAGGCCTGGACCCAGTGTTTGCTGGGGGCGTAAACACTTGTTTTGAGAACCTCGGTTTGAGGTGTTTCAGCCTTTGCTTAACCTGTTCAGTTAAGTGCCTTCTCGCTATTAGTTTGTTTTTACTTTATCTCGGTTTGATATGTCTCAACGATCTGATGTGACTAGATGTGATAGCCAGTTCGGGCTACGTTTGCAGGCCGGGGTTACTCACCATGTGGAAAACCATAAGCTTTATATGTTCCGATCAAGGTGGTCTACCATTGAGTTCCGACGAACGTCGAGTGTTTGGGTTTGATGGTTTGGTCTGGTCGTCAGGACCAGCTCAAGTCATCTTATGTGCTAGTTGTTAGAACTAGGCTTTTGGAAATCATGCATGAGTATGCTCGTTAACCTCGTTAGGGTGCTAGCTATTGAAACTAGGCTTTTAGAAGCCATGCTTTAGGTATGCTCATCGACTTCGCTAGGTTGCTAGTTATTGGAACTAGGCTTTAGAAGTTATGCATAAGTGTGCTCATCAACTTCGTTAGGGTGCTAGTGATTGAAACTAGGCTTTAGAAGTTATGCATAAGTGTGCTCATCAACTTCGTTAGGGTGCTAGTGATTGAAACTAGGCTTTAGAAGTCATGCTTTAAGTGTGCTCATCGACTTCGTTAGATGATCTCGGCGTTGTAAACAACACTAAGACCGTGCTATGCTCTAAACTTGATGTAAATGAAGTAAAGGAAATTTTATTGATGAAGTCAAACTAAGACAACTAGATATCAACTATAGAAATCTAAAACTGAAAAGATGATAAAAGGATAACTAGCTAACCGAGATGCTACTGATAGTACTTTCTCAAGTGCTCAGAATGCCATGGGTGTTTAAGCTCTTTTCCTTCCGGAGTTTTGAGCATGTAGGTCCCTTCCGTATAATGTGGGTGATGACATAAGGGCCTTCCCAGTTTGGCGAGAGCTTATCTGTTGTGACTTCAAGTGGTGTCGACTCAATTTTTCTGAGTACCCAGTCGCCGACTTCAAAAGTTCTCTTTTTTACCTTGCTGTCATGGTAGGCCTTGGTTCTTTGCTTGTAATTGATCATTCTGAGCTGGGCGGTCAGCCTTTTTTTCGTCGACTAGGTCTAGGTCCAGCAATCGGTTGTATTCATTGACGACCTCATCATAGCTGGTTACTCTGAATGTCGGCAAGGCCATCTCGGCTGGTGCCATTGCTTCTGAACCGTAAGTCATGGCGAAGGGTGTCTCCCCAGTTGGCCCCCGAGTGGTTGTACGGACGGCCCATAGAGCTAGGGGGAGTTCGTCCAGCCACTTTCCTTGACTTCCTTCTAAATTCTTTGTGAGTGCTTTCAAGACAAGTTTGTTGGCTGCTTCGGCTTGTCCATTGCCTTGAGGGTGGCTGACTGACGACTTCTTGTGCTTGACTCCCAACCTATTCATCTCCTCGGTGAAGGCATCAGAGAATTGTAGGCCATTGTCGGTTACTATAGTGTGGGGCACGCCGAACCGACACCATATGTAATCATGGATAAAGTTGATGGCGTTCTCTTCAGTGATCTTTGCTAGTGGTTTCGCCTCTACCCACTTGGTGAAGTAATCGACCGCCACAATAACATATTTGTTGCTCCCTTTGGCTAATGGAATGGGTCCAATGATGTCGACTCCCCACATGTCGAATGGCCATGTCGGTATGACCAAGCTTTGCTCTACGGCAGGTACTTTGGGCAGGTCGGAGTAGCGTTGACATTTGTCGCATCTTTTTACGTAGGCTTGGGCTTCCTCCCTCATGTTTGGCCAATAGTAGCCGAGTGTGATGATTTTGTCGGCAAGGTTTCTGGCCCTCGGATGTCCCCCACAGATTCCCCCATGTACCTCGGCGAGGAGTTTTTCGGTGCTTTTTGGCGCAACACATCTTAGGAGAGGTCTAGAGAATGATCTTATGTACAGGATGCCATTCCAAACCATGTATCTTGCCGTCTTCTTCTTGATTGATTTGGCCTCTAACTCGTCCTCGGGGAGTTTTCCCTTTTCCAAGTAATCCTTGTAGTCATCAATCCATGTCATTTCCTCGTCATCTAGGAGCAAAATCTCCAGTCTTTCATAGGCAGGTGGTCGGTGTAAATGATCAGGGGTCCGAGTCCGCAGCTGTTGCCATCTTTGAAAGTAGATCGGCTTCCAGGTTGTATTCTCTACCGACTTGTCGTATATCCCAGAACTCAAAGTTCTTGGTCAGATTTAGGACGAGGTCTTTGTATTTGGTCAGCACGTGGTTTTCTGTGTTGTATTCCCCTTAACTGGCTCACCACTAGTTGGGAGTCACTGTATGCTACTAGTCTTGTTGCGCCAAAGAACTTGGCTCTTTCAAGTCCCAGGATTAGGGCTTCGTATTCAGCCTGATTATTTGAGGCAGGGAACTTGAACCTGATAAAATCACGTGCAACATGCTCGCCGGCAGGACTAGTCAAGTAGACCCCGGCGCCGCTTCGTCCTTGGGTAGTCGACCCTCGGTGTATAGGACCCCACAGTTGGGCGGTAGATCTTCCAAGGGCTCTCTGTCCGTAGGGAACTTTCTCTTTCGGGTGGTCGCCGTATGTTCACTTGTAAAGGCGGCTTCGACTAAGAAGTCAGCAAGAGGTTGGGCCAGAAGAGTCTTCCTTGGCTTGTAGGTTATATCGAACTCGGTCAGTTCGATAGACCAGTTAAGTAGGCGTCCTGAGCTGTCCATCTTGTGAAGTATTTTTCTAAGAGGAGCATTGGTATAGACCGTGATGGGATGAGCCGAGAAGTAAGCTCGTAGTTTTCTGGCTGCAATCACCAAGGCATAAGCAATTTTCTCGGCATTGAAGTACCTGTTCTCGTATCTGACAGTGCCTTGCTGACGTAGTAGACCGGCTTCTGGATACCGCCTTCTTCCCTGACTAGTACGGCTGCTACGGCTCGGTCGGTTGCAGCTAAGAAAACGTACAATGTCTCACCTGTGACCGGGCTACTAAGTAGGGGTGGAGAGCGAGGTAGTCTTTCAGCTGCTGGAATGAGGTCGAACACTCTGGCGTCCAAGCGAAATCCTTGGTTCCCTTCAAGGCTTTGAAGAAGGGGAGGGACTTTTCTGCTGATTTAGCGATAAACCTGCCGAGTGCTGCTACTCTCCCATTTAACCTCTGAATCTCCTTAATACAAGTCGGCTCCCTCATATCAATCAAGGCCTGGATCTTTTCTGGGTTAGCCTCGATGCCTCGCTGAGAAACCATAAAACCAAGAAACTTGCCCGCTGTAACCCCGAAGACGCACTTGCTAGGGTTGAGCTTCATATCGTTAGCTTTTAAGTTGTTAATGGTTTCCTCTAGATCTGGTATATGGCTGCCGATCTTGGTCTTGATCACCATGTCATCAATGTAGGCCTCCGTATTCTGGCCTATCTGAGATTTGAAGACCTTGTTCACCATCCTCTGATACGTGGCTCCTGCGTTCTTCAAACCGAAAGGCATCATGACGTAGCAGTATACGCCGCCTGCAGCTTGAAAGGCCGTCCTTTCAATATCGTCCTCGGCCATTTTGACTTGATGATAGCCAGAGTAGGCGTCCAAGAAGCTGAGGGTTTGATGGCCGGCAATGGAGTCTACGAGCTTGTCGATCCTGGGGAGGGGATAGCTGTCCTTGGGACAGGCCTTGTTCAGGTCGGTAAAATCTACGCACATCCTCCATTTGCTGTTGTGCTTCTTCACCATGACGACGTTTGCGAGCCATTCGGGGTAAGTTGCCTCTCTTATGATGCCGGCTTTGAGGATTTTGTCGACCTCGGTCTCAATTGCTTTTTCCTTATCGTTAGAGAAGGCTCGTCTTGTCTGCTTGACCGGTTTAAAGAACTTGTCGACTTCCAGTTTGTGGAGGGCCACAGCTTCCTTCACTCCCACCATGTCATCTACTTTCCAAGCAAATACGTCCAAATTGTTTTGGAGTAGGGAGATGAGCTCTTCTCGTTCTTGTTGGGAGAGTTGTTTCCCAATTTTCACTTTTTGATCTGGATAGTCTGGGTTGATGACGACCTCGTCTAACTGCTCCACTGGTTTAAGTTCGGGGCCGTCTCTAAACTCTAGGGTTTCGACAATGATCTGTTTGACCTTTTCCTTGTCTTCCCCTTCCAAACTTAGGTTTTCCATGTTCAACAGTTTATTGATCTCGGTTCCCATATCAGTCGGCTGTGTGGCCCCCGAGCTAGGGACAACGGTGGGATCACAATTGTCCGTAGCTGTGTTCATCGAGATGCAACCAAAACCGTTTAAACCGTAGGTAACCTTGTCCCTGGTTGGGGTGTCGCTGTCAGGAATAACCCACTCGTCAGGCTCATCTGCAATGTTCGCCAATATAACACCGATATGTGGCGTTGAGGTTGTGACCGTGGTTGATTTGGAAACCGTGATTCTTTTATCAGGAGTATCAATTTCCATTTTGGCCTTTGCTTTCCTGGATTTCATCACGTGCTCCAAAAAATTCTTCAGTGATCCTGGGACGCACCCGATTCCAGCCGGGGTGGGGAACTTCACCCTTTGGTGAGGGAGGGAAGCAACCAGACCCAACTTTCCTGACTGGGTGCGCCTAGGATAGCATGGTAATCACTGTCTAGATCCATGACTATGAAGGTGACCGTGGCCGCGGTTTTGTAGGGGTGAGTGCCGACTTCCAGGAGTAAGTCAACGGTTCCTTTGGCATCGCCTTATGATTAGTGAACCCTTCTAGCCTTCCATTATACGGGGTCAGCATTGTATCGGGAAGTTCCATCTCTTAAAGGTGCGGTAATATAGCACATCCTTGGCCGCTCCGGAGTCGATGAGGAGTCTGTCCGATTCGCAATTATCAATACGGCCTGTTATGACTAATGGTTGTTCTCTCATTGCACGGTTTCCTGCCAATTCATTCGGATAAAAACTGATCACTTCCTCCCTCTCATGGATCCAGGGAGGGATGTGGAAGACTTTACTTAGCTCGTAAATCTGCTCCTTGAGTTTCTTATTGGATGGAATTTCCTCTCGGATCACGCCTATCAACCTGGCCCGAGGTGGCCTGTCGATCTGATCATTGTTTTTGTCTTCTTCCCTTGGCGTTTGTTGTCCTTGGTCATGAACTGATTGAGCTTGCCTTGGTCAGCCCATTTCTGCAGAATCTTCTTCAAGGCAAAACAGTTCTCGGTGTCGTGACCGTTATCTCGGTGATAGGAGCAATACTTTGTGGTATCCCTTGGGTATTTCGGGTTGTCTTTTAGGGGCTTGGGGTTAGGGAGATCCACCAGGTTCATGATCTCAGAGATCGGTTTATTGAATGTGGTGAATGTCTCGGTCCCCCTGGTCCTGTTTTTGCCCTTGCCGTTTCCCCCATTGGTCCCCTGGGAAGAGTTCCCGTTATGTGACTTGTCATGATCTCGGTCTCGTTCCTTGTGACCATATAACGTCTTTTTCTTCTCCTCGGCAATGGCCGTGGCATAAGCAACGTGGTACAACTCGGCTTTGGTGAGGGGCTCTCTGACCGACAATTCATAAGTTAGCTGCTCTGATCTTTGACCATTCGTGAAGCATACAATTATCTCCCTGTCGGTCAGGCGTTCCTCTATTGAGTCGGCAAGATCCCTAAACCGGTTGTAGAAACTCAGGGTGGACTCATTCTTGCTCTGAACCATGTTGGCTAGGTCAGACAACCTTTTCTTTCTAGCCCAGCAGTAGCAAAATATTCCAGAAATTGTGATTTCAATCTGGCAAAGGAATTTATGCTACTTTTCTCAAGGTCCATGAACCAGGACCGGGCTGCCTTTGTTAAGGTGCTTGCAAAGGCCTTGCACAGCACGTCATCTTGATTGGACACTAGGGCCATGGTGGCCTCAAAGGTTTGGATGTGATCCAGAGCGTCGGTGTTGCCGGAGTATTTGTCTAGATGTGGGAGCTTTAACTGCGGATTAGGTGGTGCATCCTTAATCCTCTGAGCGAAAGGGCGCATGGCATCGTAATCATCATTGGGTTTCCTGTGCCCCTGATTCATCATCTCAATGTTGTTGAGTCTCTCTCTAAGGTCAACAATGTCCCTTGTGCTGAATGCCGAGGTATGACTGGAGCTTACTATGCTTCTATCTCGGCGTCCTCTTGCACCTTGGATCGGTTCAAGGCGATGCCCTGAAAGAGTACGGCGAGGTGGAGTGTGCCGGGGCGGATCCTGCAGGGGTGGGGTGCGCCTTGGTGGATCACGTCTGAGAGGCGAATGACGTCGGGCGTCCCCACGACATCTTTCCCCTACAATTCTCACTCCAGGGGATTCATCTTCTTGTTCTTCCCGACGGCGATTAATGCGGTCCCTCAGATCTTCATCTGGATTGGGTCTTCCTAACTGTCCGTCTGGGCGGCTTACTCGGCTTCGGGGAGGCATATCCCGTCTGTAATTTTGTAGGGGCTCCCTTCTGCTCACTCTGTCGTCCAGATTTGTCTCCCTCGTTCCAGATGGCTGAAGTAGGTTAGCCATGGAATTTTCGGGGTCAAGATCTAGCAGGGCCCGCTGGGCTTCGGCCAGCTGTTGGAGCGTGTGAACGTTCTGTTGAAGCAACGCTCTTTTGTCCAGTGGCGGCGGTTGGGATGGTCCTGCCCCATTATTGCGGGATCCTGTCCGTCGGCGACGCCCGTATTGGTTAACAACATTGGGGGCCGGACCCTTTGAGCGGGTATGGATCCCTCCCCCTTGCGCGGGTGCCGTAGGTGGGAGCCTCTGGTTCTGTGCAGCAGTGTTTGTGTTGTCGGGAGCGGTGCGTCCCTTGCAGTTTCTTTAGAAGGGGTGGCCTCTCGCCCGTCAACTAATTCTCCGGCCATGATCTTGGAATCGTCTGACTGAAGAACTAATCAATCTTTTTGTTCTTCCCGACGGCGATTAATGCGGTCCCTCAGATCTTCATCTGGATTGGGTCTTCCTAACTGTCCGTCTGGGCGGCTTACTCGGCTTCGGGGAGGCATATCCCGTCTGTAATTTTGTAGGGGCTCCCTTCTGCTCACTCTGTCGTCCAGATTTGTCTCCCTCGTTCCAGATGGCTGAAGTAGGTTAGCCATGGAATTTTCAGGGTCAAGATCTAGCAGGGCCCGCTGGGCTTCGGCCAGCTGTTGGAGCGTGTGAACGTTCTGTTGAAGCAACGCTCTTTTGTCCAGTGGCGGCGGTTGGGATGGTCCTGCCCCATTACTGCGGGATCCTGTCCGTCGGCGACGCCCGTATTGGTTAACAACATTGGGGGCCGGACCCTTTGAGCGGGTATGGATCCCTCCCCCTTGCGCGGGTGCCGTAGGTGGGAGCCTCTGGTTCTGTACAGCAGTGTTTGTGTTGTCGGGGAGCGGTGCGTCCCTTGCAGTTTCTTTAGAAGGGGTGGCCTCTCGCCCGTCAACTAATTCTCCGGCCATGATCTTGGAATCGTCTGACTAAAGAACTGATCAATCGATTTCCCGGCAATGGAACCAAACTGATGACGCCAAAATCTGGTTGGATCAGCCTTCGTCTAACGGGTCGGATAATCCCAGCAGCAGTTCTTGACAACGGAATCTGCACACACGAAACAAATGTTAACTACACCGGGGCTTCACCGGTGAAGGCCCTCCGGTGTAAGAATAAGGATATGGGAGATTAGAAATAGAGAATCAATTGACTAGATTAGAGCCAAAAGTTCGTTACCCGTTTCCTGTGTTGAGGACCTGTTTATATAGGCGTGGGTGTATGAGTTCCGACTTGATAGGAAAGCCCGGAAGCCCGTGGTGATGTAGGACTCATATTCCTTGGAGATAGACTCCTGATAAGGATGGATGATATCCTGTTATCTGATAGGAGAGTTATCTTGGTTCAGATAAGGACTCTTGATTTTAGAGTTGTAATATAACTCTGTCAGAGGTTTCCCGACGATAATGGGAAGTTTACGACGTAAGTCGGCCCGTCATACAACTCGGCTCGTCATAGAGGCCGGCTAGGGATTAGGCTTCTCGAACTCGGCCTAGGCAAGGACTGCCGGCTCGGCCTCACTGATGTCGACCTATAAACATGGGCTTGTGAGTGGGCCTCTCGGTATAGGTCCATTAGGTACGCTGGGCCTCTCGTCCGGATTCCCATCTACTAGGTCGGTTTATGTCGTTCAATATTCTTATTGTAATTTTTGCTTTTGATTTAAATTTATTAATTTTGCTCATAACGAATACTCCTATATACTCCCCCCGTCCCAGTTTAAAGTTCTTACTTTCCTTTTTGGTATGTCCCAGTTTAAGGTATTAGTTGCTTATTCCATAAATGAAAAAGAATGAGTAGTGTTTTGGAGAATCTTGCCCTTTAAAAGTTCATTTAATTACAAAAAAACCATTACTTACCTAACTTACTTTCACCCACTTGCTTCATGAATAGTGTTTTTGGACATTTATATCTTTCACTCTCTATTTTTGGTTGACTCATTTCTTTGTTTTTGCTTTGGTTTCTTAATAAGCGTGCATAGTCAAACTAAGAACATTAAACTGGGACGTCGGGAGCAGTAGTTTTAACAACAAGAAGGTCAAAATAGGGCATTTATGGGATTATGAATATGCTCTATACGTGGCCAAGTTGAATTAGAAATAAGAAGAGGAATCATTAAATTATTGGTTTTTCCTCAAGGGCCCTCCATACACAAGTGTTATTTTGTTTTAAGGAGGGGCTTTTACTAATTTCCTAATAAGGAGCTCACTACAGATCTTAATTCCACATACACCCCTCAACCTCTATTGACCAGTCAAATATTACTTCTTAAGATTTAGATCTCTTTTAAGTCAACTTCTTGTTAGATCAATGTGGCTTGCAACACAAATAATTTGGTACCTTCCATAAATAAAATCATAACTATGACATTAATATAAAGTATGGTCAAAATAGTCAATGTGTAGAATCCCTGAAATGTTATTTATCTATCTTTGATGGGCAAGATGGTAAATCAACATTGCTTTGGAAATGAATAGGTATGGTCCCTATTTGAAGTGTCACCATGTTTACTATATAAAGGCCCCTCCATCAAGCCTTAAACATACTTGATTCTTACCTTTCTCTCTACATACTCTCTTCATAATTATCTAGAAGAAATTCTGAGAAACTTAAGAGACACTCTCATTTAGAAGATCATCTCCCTACATCTTCATCATCCTTGATCTCCCTTCAAGACACAATAATGGATTCAACAGGTATACTTTTATTACATGCTTCCGCTTCATCTTTCCTCTTTCTCTTACTTAAATATGAGTGTGGCATTCAGGGATTAAAATTGTTCTATCAATTGGTATCAGAGCCTCGCTCATTATTTAGTTTGAGTTTGAGTTCTTGTATTAAGAAAAAGCATTAAATCGCTTTAACTATGATTCATTTTCCCTGTTGAATCTTAAGGTTTTTGATGTCGATTAGGGACTCTAATTCGTTAATAGAGTACTGATGATCTTCATCTAAATTAAGTAAATGGTTTGAAAAGTTTTTGTTCTTTAAAATGGTTCATGTGAGACTATCCCTTAAAAGCATGGTTTATGTTGTAATAAACATACCATGTGGATCTACTCACTTGATTCCACTAATTTAAAGCAAGATTATCCCTATATAACGTGGTTTTATGTTTTAAGTACATACCATGTGGATCTACTTGCAATTCATTGATTTTGAGAAATTTTTAAACAAAATTCAGAAGTGCAGAATTCGCCTTGCTCGGCCGAGTCCTTTGTTATGCTCGGCCGAGCATATGAAAAGGCGCGAACTGCTCGGCCGAGTCCTTTGTTTTGCTCGGCCGAGCAGATGAACAGGCGCCAAAATTGACATAAACCGGTTGGATCTTTGGTCGAGTTCGGTTCGGTTCTCTTGATAATCCGGTCGGATTTTTGGCTATACCCGGTCGGACCAAGACTTGCACGGCCGAGCGTTGGGATTTGCTCGCCCGCGCATTGTATGTTAACAAGGGCAAAATGTTCTAAATAAAAGTGCTCGGCCGTGTCCTCTGTTCTGCTCGGCCGAGCAGATCAATTTTCAAACAATCTGATTTAAAGTGCTCGGCCGAACACTTTCCTTGACTCGGCCGAGCAGTCACTGTTCACAGATTTTTTGGAAAAATACTTATTTTCTGTATAACTTTTGTTTCCCTTGGACAAAACATTAATTTTTCAAACCTTAAAGCCCTGATTAATTATATGCTTAAATAATTTTATTCATTATTTAAATAATATTATCACCTAAGTGATTAACGTTATTTAAATGCAAAATTATTAAAGTGTTGAATGTTTTAGATATGAATGACTTGAATTTTCCAAAGAAGATCTTGACATTTGACTAACGATGGTATATCAGGCTGGAAACCTTGACTGGTCTCCTCAACCATCCGAACGGATTGGTGGAACGATTAAGGTTGAACAACGCCACGTACTAAGAAAGTCTTAAGCATTCTTGTGATGACATATAAAATGAACATTTGGTAATTTTATTAAATGCTTAAGACTACCCAAAGGAAGATTAAGCATTTAATCAAATATTGTTCAAATTACTTGTCATCTAAAGTAGTTATTTATGAGTCAATTCGCAATCCAAAGATTAGTTTTGATATCATGTTAATTGCTTTATTGATGGATTTCATTTGATATAATTAATCTTTTAATTCATAATGTAGTTACTTATTATTGTTTTGTATTCATTCTTGTTCTCGATTCCCAGATTTACTTAACGCTTCTTCTATTACTACTGCGATGAGCACAATTCCGATGCTTAATGGGACAAACTTTAAAACTTGGAAAAACAAAATTACTATGATCTTGGGCTGCATGGACATAGACATCGCATTTAGGGAGCCTATTCCTCTTCCTCTTAGTGAAGATAGCACCGCTGAGGACCGCTTGAACTCTGAGAAGTGGAAACGCTCTAATCGCGTAAGTCTTATGATCATGAAAAATGTCGTCCCGGAGGCATTTCTTAACAGTGTCCCCGAGGACGTTGATGCTAAAACCTTTCTTGAGACCCTTGAAAGGCGCTTTGCTAAAAGCGAAAAGTCGGAAACAAGTTCTTGTTTAAGAAAGCTTGTTTCCATGAAGTACAAGGGTACCGGGAACTTAAGGGAGTATATTTTAGAAATGCTTCACTTATCAACTAAACTAAAATGACTTAAGTTAGAGATATCGGAAGATCTTCTCGTCCATTTAGTGTTGATTTCTCTTCCTCCTCAGTTTGGTCACTTTGAGGTGACCTATAATTGTCAAAAAGACAAGTGGGATATTAATGAATTAATTTCACATGTGACACAAGAGGAAGATAGGTTGAAGCAACCTAAAATTGAAGGTGCTCATTTAGCATCCACCTCTTTTCATGGGACTAAGAGAAGAGGGAAGGAAATTGCGGTAACAAGCAACAAGAAGCCTAAGGGATCTAACGATCATAAGGAAAAGAAGTGCTTCTTTTGCAAGGACCCGAGTCATATGAAGTACGACTGCCCTAAGTATCACGCTTGGCGTGCTAAGAAAGGTATGTCATTTGGTCTTGTTTGTACTGAGGCTAATTTAGTTTCAATTCCTACATATACATGGTGGTTGGATTCTGGTGCAACAACTCACATTAGTATGTCTATGCAGGGTTGCCTGAATTACCGAAGACCCAGTGAAGATGAAAGATTCATCTATATGGGAGCTGGGAACCCGGTAGAAGTCATAGGCATTGGAACCTTTAGATTGTTGTTAAGTACAGGATATTATTTTGTATTAAATAATACTTTTATTGTACCTTCGTTTAGAAGGAATTTAATATCTATCACTGTTTTGGACAAAGAGGGTTACTCTTGTTCATTTGGTAATAATAGATGTGATTTATATTTCAATTCCATTATTGTTGGTACTAGTACTTTATCGAGTAGTGATAATCTTTATTTGCTTAACACTACTCAAACAATCAATGAGTCCCATAATAATGAAACTAAATCTAAGAAGCGAAAGTTTTCAAGTGAAAATTCTTATACCTTATGGCATAGGCGTTTGGGTCATATCTCCAAAAGGAGAATTGATAAGCTTGTGTCAGAAGGAATCATAAATAAACTTGATGTTCCTGAAAAGGACTTTTGCATTGAATGCCTAAAAGGAAAGTTTACAAACTCGAAAAGAAAGGTATCCTCGAGAGCCTCAAGCGTCTTAGAACTAATACATACGGATATTTGTGGGCCATTCCATTCTCCTTCTTGGAATGGTCAACAATATTTTATTACGTTCATAGACGACTACTCTCGATATGGATTCATTTATTTGCTTCATGAAAAGTCTCAATCTTTGGACGTTTTCAAGTCTTTTAAAGCCGAAGTTGAAAATCAACTAGGTAAGACTATTAAGAACGTTAGATCTGATCGTGGTGGTGAATACTATGGTCGGAATGACGGTTCGGAAGAACAACGTCCGGGTCCTTTTGCTCGCTATTTGGAAGAGTGTGGGATTGTCCCTCACTACACTATGTCGGGTTCACCTAGCATGAATGGTGTAGCTGAGAGACGTAATAGAACCCTTCAGGATATGGTAAGAAGTATGGTTTCTAATACTTCTTTACCTCACTCATTATGGGGCGATGCATTAAAAACCGCAACTTATCTTCTAAATAGGGCTCCCTCTAAGGCCACTAACAATAAAATCCCTTATGAATTATGGGCGAATAAGAAACCGTCCCTAAATCATCTTCATGTATGGGGTTGTCCAGCAGAAGCTAGGCCTTATAAGCCTAACGAAGGAAAACTGGACGCTAAGACAGTTAGTTGCTACTTTGTGGGGTATGCCGAAAGATCAAGGGGCTATAAATTTTACAACCCGAAAACTAAAACCTTTTTTGAAACAGGAAACGCTAGGTTCTTTGAGGATGTTGAATTTAGAGGGGAAATTAGGAATAATAATTTTGAATTTAAGGAAGAGGAATCCTTTTCTATACCTCTTCCCTTAGTAGTCTCAATTGAAAATCAAGTACTTGTACCTGAAATTCAAGAGGAACAAATTCAAATATTGACTCCCCTATGAATATTGAACAACATGAAAATGTTGATCAAAATAAGGAAATTCAACAACCTCAAAATGAGGAAGAACCAGTGCCTTTAAGGAGATCCAATAGAGTTAGAAGAAGTGCCATTTCGGATGATTATGAGGTGTATCTTGCGGAGAATGAATGACACCTAGGTTTAGTGGGAGATGAGCCTCTCACCTTCCATGAAGCCATTAAAGGTCCTAATTCTCATAAGTGGATCAATGCCATTAATGAAGAGTTAAAATCTATGAAAGACAACGACGTTTGGGATCTTGTCTCATTACCGAAGGATGTGAAACCGATTGGTTGTAAATGGATATTTAAAACCAAAAGGGATTCACAAGGTAATGTGGAAAGACATAAGGCTCGTCTTGTTGCCAAAGGTTTCACTCAAAAGGAAGGTATTGACTACAAAGAAACATTCTCTCCGGTGTCTTCTAAAAACTCCTTTAGGATCATTATGGCTTTAGTGGCACATTATGACCTTGAGCTTCATCAAATGGATGTAAAAACTGCTTTTCTCAATGGAGACATTGAGGAAACCATTTATATGAAGAAATCAGAAATGGTGAATGATTTGGAACAAACTAATCAATTAGTTTGTAAACTTAAGAAATCCATTTATGGGCTCAAGCAAGCATCCCGTCAATGGTATTTAAAATTTAACCAAGTAATTCTTTCATTTGGTTTTGAAACGAATCTTGGTGAAGATTGTATATACCATAAGTTCAGTGGGAGTAATTTTATATTCTTAGTCTTATATGTGGATGATATTTTACTTGCTAGTAATGACTTGAACCTTCTTAAAGACACTAAGAAATTTCTTTCAAAGAAATTTGAAATGAAAGATCTTGGAGAGGCATCTTTTGTATTAGGAATCCAAATACACCGTGATCGCTCACGAGGTACTTTAAGATTATCACAAAAGGCCTATATAGAGAAGGTATTACAAAGATTTAGCATGCAAAACTGTAAACCACATGACACCCCTGTCTCTAAAGGAGATAAATTTAGTCTTAATCAATCTCCCAAAAACAATTTTGAAACCAAGTATATGGAAAACATCCCTTATGCTTCAGCAGTAGGAAGCTTAATGTATGCTCAAGTCTGTACTCGTCCAGACTTAGCTTTTATTGTTGGGATGCTTGGTCGATACTAAAGCAATCCGGGGAGAGAACATTGGGTCGCAGCCAAAAGAGTGATGCGGTACTTACAAAACACCAAGGACTACATGCTTACATATTCAAAGTCGGATCATCTCGAGATCATTGGGTATTCCGATTCCGACTTTGCTGGATGCCAAGACAGCCGTAAATCAACGTCTGGGTATGTCTTCACATTAGCCGGTGGAGCAATTTCTTGGAGAAGTGCCAAGCAGACACTCGTAACTTCCTCTACCATGGAAGCCGAGTTTGTTGCTTGTTTTGAGGCATCCAATCAAGCTATATGGCTGCGTAAATTCATTGAGGGACTCCGTATTGTCGATAGCGTCGAAAGACCTATTAAGCTATATTGTGACAATAGGGCAGCGGTCTTGTACTCCAACAATAACAAGAGCTCGTCAAAGTCTAAACACATTGACATTAAATTTCTTGTTGTAAGAGAGAGGGTACAAAAAGAACAAATAGAAATACAACTTATTGGTACAAACTCTATGTTAGCGGATCCGTTTACTAAGGCGTTATCACCTTTAGTGTTTCACGAGCATGTTGCTCATATGGGTGTAACAACTTTTGATAACATTTAATATAGTGGGAGTTTGTGTTGTTTCTTCAATTTTATTGTTCTAGTATTATTATTGAGAGATCTCATTTGGTTAAAGTTGGACTAGTTGGAAGAATATGTATATATTCATTAAGATCCATGCTACACATCCATACTTTTGATCTATGTCATTTAGTTGAATTAGTATATGTAATTATAGTGGGTTTAGTTGCGAATCAATTACAACGACTGCCCCTTTAGTTCTATACTTGTATGGCTAATGGACGAGATTGTTATAAGTGATAACAAAGTGCACATTTGGGTTATCATTTATGTTGTACTTATGATTTAAAGGAAGAAATTTGTTTTGCAACCCAAGTGGGAGATTGTTAGATCAATGTGGCTTGCAACACAAATAATTTGGTACCTTCCATAAATAAAATCATAACTATGACATTAATATAAAGTATGGTCAAAATAGTCAATGTGTAGAATCCCTGAAATGTTATTTATCTATCTTTGATGGGCAAGATGGTAAATCAACATTGCTTTGGAAATGAATAGGTATGGTCCCTATTTGAAGTGTCACAATGTTTACTATATAAAGGCCCCTCCATCAAGCCTTAAACATACTTGATTCTTACCTTTCTCTCTACATACTCTCTTCATAATTATTTAGAAGAAATTCTGAGAAACTTAAGAGACACTCTCATTTAGAAGATCATCTCCCTACATCTTCATCATCCTTGATCTCCCTTCAAGACACAATAATGGATTCAACAGGTATACTTTTATTACATGCTTCCGCTTCATCTTTCCTCTTTCTCTTACTTAAATATGAGTGTGGCATTCAGGGATTAAAATTGTTCTATCACTTCTACCTCTCTTCCTATCTTCTTTTTATGAGCCACCACCTACTATCTCCGATCTAGACGAAAAGCTACAGATCCGGCGTCCTCATTCTGATCGGAGTTCAGATTTGGCATCAACTTTTTGTCCGGTGTTCGGATCCGGCGTCCTCGACGCTCTAGGTTTTCATGCCTAATTGATCAGATCTAGATATTTTGTTTTTGCTGCTACTTTTTATTTTGTTGTAAAGTAAAATAATAATTTCTTAATAGACAAGAATTAAAGGATTGAAGAGTCCCAGCTACTAATCAATTTACCGAAACATTGGCAATCATGTTAAAAGTTAAGTAATCAGTTGTGATTTTCAATGATGTAAGTCAATAGACCAGAATCTGAAAATTAATTTCGTTGTTCATAGATAATGGACTGAATTTTTTATCTTATTTTTGATGAATGATGAGTGACAATGGACTGAGAATTTTGCACAATCAAGAGATATCACTTATTTCAAAACTGCAGCTTGTGTGTCACCAACAATTGTATTTTCCTACATAGTAACACGACTTTTGACTTATAATATTCAGAAGACAAAAACTTGTGTGAGAACACTCCAACCCGTATCATGGGTGAGACGGGTCATTTTTTTGACCCATTACCCGACCCACAACCCTGCTCCAGGACCCATGGGGGGACCCTGCCACGTGGCAGCCCCTCATTGGCCCCAAATTTTTATTTTTTTTTATTTTTTTTTTTTTTGCTTTTTTTTTAAATTTTTATATTTTTATTTTTGGTTTTTTTTTTTGTGAGTAAAGTAATAGTTACCATCTCTTAAAGTAATAGTTACCATCTCTTAAAGTAATAGTGTTATTCCTATGTTTTCTTCGTTTGCCAAAAGTAATACTTATTATAACTAAAATGTAACAAACGTGTTATTTATATGTAATAGTATTTGTAAATAATTGTAATACATATGTATAGATATCTATTTGTTTTCAAACAATAAGTTACAATGGGGTCAAATTTATCATGATACATGTAAAAGTATTACATTATCTATAGAAATCTGTTACAATTTCGTCAATCAAAGTGTTACATTTACTTGTATAAACTTACTATTACATTCATATACATAAGTTATTACTTTTCAAATGGGTAAAAACGAGCTTTTGTTTTTTTAAAACAAGTATTACGTTTACTTATGAACAATGTTACTTTAAGAGATGGTAACTATTATTTTTTGCTAAACCACTGAAAAGCCGAAAAAAAAAAATATAAAAACTCAAAAAAAACCAATTTTCCGGCCAATGGTGGGTTGCCACGTGGCGGGTTCGGCTCATGGGTCATGGGGCGACCCGTCTCATGCATGAGACGGATCCCCTTGTTCTCATGGGAGACCACCTCTATTCAGAATACAAATTGCAACCTGTTACAATTAACAACAACAATATTTTTGGTCTATCACATATCCGTCCTGAAATAAATGTCAAATGCTTTAATTTTTCTAGCATAAATGACTTATAACAGATGAACATATTGAAAAAAATGACTCTTATATGTTAATTATAGGTCTTGTATGTCAGTTATAAGAGTTTTACCAAGATTTGACCGAATAATATTATATTTTAAAAAAAATATTGAAAAAAGTGAAAAAAATCGACTCTTATATGTTAATTATTGGTCTTATATGTCAGTTATAAGAGTTTGACCGGGATTTGACAGAATAATATTATATATATTTTTCTAAAAAGTTGAAAAAAATTGACATTCATATGTTAATGATTGGTTTTATATGCCTGTTATAAGAGTTTGACTGAGATTTGACCTAATAATATTAATTTTTTTCTAGAAAGTTGAAAAAAGTGAAAAAAAAATGACTCTTATATGTTAGTTATTGGTCTTATATGTCAGTTATAAGAGTTTGACCGAAATTTGACCGAATAATATTATATTTATTTATTAAAAGTTAAAAAAAAATGAAAAAAAAATTAACTCTTATACTCCCCCCGTCCCATTTCAAATTGCAAAATTTGCCATTTTGGGTGTCCCAACTAAAATTGCAAAATCCTTAAATGGAAAGTTTTTAATACTTTTTAATTAGTGGGTCCCACTTCTCATACTCACATCAACTAACCCACTTACTATTCCCTACCCCACTTTCTCTCTCATACCCAACTATCTACACTCACAACACATCACCTTTTTTACTTTTTTCTTAATTCCCGTGTACACCTAGTATTTGCAATTTGAAATGGGTCGGAGGGAGTATGTTATTATTGGTCTTATATGTCAGCTATAAGAGTTTGAACGGGATTTTCCAAATAATATTATATATTTTTTCTAAAAAGTTGGAAAAAATGAAATAAATTGACTCTTATATGTTAATTATTGGTCTTATATGTCAGTTATAAGAGTTTGACCGGGATTTGACCGAATAATATTATATATTTTTTTCTAAAATTTGAAAAAAGTGAAATAAATTTGACTCTTATATGTTAATAGTTGGACTTATATGTCAGTTATAAGAGTTTGACCGGGATTTGACCGAATAATATTATATTTTTTCCTTAAAAGTTGAAAAAAGTGAAAATTTTTTTGCTCTTATATGTTAATTGTTGGTCTAATATGCCAGTTATAAGAGTTTGATCGGGATTTGACCGAATAATATTATTTTTTTCCTAGAAAGTTGAAAAAAGTGAAAAACATTGGCTCTTATATATTGATTATAAGAGGGCAGTTCAGTCTTTTTTGCAAGTGAGGGGTGTCTCTGGTATTAGTGATCTGTTGAGTACGTATTTAGAATATAAGTTAGTAGTGAGGGGCCCTAGAGTCCGAAGCCCTAAATTATTAAGAGAAAAAATTTTGTTCGGTGTCACCGTAAATCCACCTATTTGCAGCCACCATTAGGATCATGCAACGTCAGCAAAATACAAATTAAATTGCAATTAGTTACTTTGGATGGGGATTAACTGTTAACCCTAGTTAATACTAAATAAGTCAAAAAATCCTTACCTTTTCCTATTCACAAGCTGAGAGTATTCAACGCTGAGAGAGAGAGAGGGGGGGGGGGGGGGGGGGACCATTAATAGTTCTTCTTCAACAAAAAAAAAAAAATTTGGCTGAGTTTTTCAATTGAATTACTCCCTTTGTCCCTAAATGAGTGTCCATTTTCAAGAAATATTTGTCCCTAAATGAGTGTCTTTTTTTAACATAACTTTCTCCCTAAACGTTTTTTTTCGAAATTTTTTTCACCGGTTTCTTTATACGTGCAAAACTAAAGGTTTGGAAAAGAGATTACAAGATTATATATGAATCGTTGTTACTAAATTGTTCAAAAAGTTGAGATTTTCAGTGTCCCTTAAAATGAAATTTGGACACTCATTTAGGGACATAGGTAGTAGTAATTAGAAACCCGAACTTGATTTTGTGGTTTTTTATACTAATCCTCTCCATTCTAGTCATTTCATCAATGTAGGAATTTAGTTTTTGAAATTCTTCAGCAGGCAATTCATTATTAATAGTAGTAAAGTGAAGAGTACATCTTCTATACCGTAACAAACTTCTCAAGGTAGACACTATGTGAAATGAGTTATCCTTAGTTTTATTTCTCTTAAGCATATCATCAAACACTTCATGAGCACTTGAAATGGGATAACTAACAAAGTCAAATTCATAGGTAGCAAATCCTCAAAAACCAATTTTGGGTGTGGTATGATGTATT
Organism: Campanula takesimana; assembly: GCA_026119855.1. Taxonomy (NCBI): domain Eukaryota; kingdom Viridiplantae; phylum Streptophyta; class Magnoliopsida; order Asterales; family Campanulaceae; genus Campanula; species Campanula takesimana. The sequence continues at coordinate 200,109 of JAOWBW010001677.1, read as the reverse complement.
CAAAGAATAATACTACCTTAAATGAGTGTCCAAACTTTATTTTAAGGGACATAATTTTTTGTACAATTTGGTGGCAAAATTCATATATAATCTTGTCATCTTTTTTACAAACATTTAGTTTTTGCAAGTATAAAGAGCAGTGATTTTTTTTTCGAAAAAACATTTAGAGATAAAATTATGATAAAAATTGACACTTATTTTGGGACAAAAATTTCCTGAAAATGGATACTCATTTAGGGACAGATTGAGTAGCATTTGTTTCAGACACATGATTTTAATAACAGCCAAGTGATCTAAAGTTTGAGGTTGAGGGCAACTCTCATTAACAGCTATTAGGAAAGGTAAGGATTTCTTGACTTATTAGTATTAACTAGGGTTAAGAGTTAATACCCATCTAAAATAATCAATAGCAATTTAATTTTTATTTTGCTGAGGTGTACTGATCCTATTGGTGGCTGCAAATAAGGGATTTACAGCGATACCGAACCAAATTTTTTCTCAATTATTAATTAATTTTTAATAACATGTTTTTTTTTTCTCTAAACTTGGCAGAAGAAATCAGGAAGAATATTTCAAGGTCAATGAAAATCAAGTCTTACCCTTCCTATTGGTTGTTTGAGATATAATTTTTATTTTTACAAAAATTCAAAGTCATACCTCTCCCACCATCTTTCCTTGTGTTCTGTAGTTGACCTATTCATCAAATGAGGAAGTAGTAGGAATATGTTACCATTTTCTACTCCCCACAATCTAGATGTATATTCAAATTTTATTTTAGACATTCAAAAAGTCTTTTATTTTTATGTAATTAAATTTTAAATTATTAAATATTTTTATAATTTATTTTTTAAATATTTAGTTTTATAAATATAAAAAAAAAGTGAAAGAAACTGATAAAGATATATGACAGAATATATTTTTTCCAAAAAAGACATTCATATTAATACAAATATTTCTTTAAAATGAAGAAGAAGGGATTTGGTATTTCTTTTGCCACTTAAAGTATATGATTAAATGGGGAGAGGACATGGAATGTAATCGATGCTTCATAGATTTTATTGCAATGGTGCTTTCAACTTATGAAATTTAATGATTGAGGTGAATTGGATCTTCGGTCAAATTTACATATTTTTCGATTCATCTTTGATCATTCACTTTACGAAATAAATTTTTTTATAAAATAAAATTGTAATTGACTCACTCTTTATGGGATAACTCAGTGGCAAGGAAGTAACAGGTGATAAGAGAGGTTACGTTTTCTGGTGGTGGGAGGAGCAGCTTGATGACACGTGTTTAATTCATGATGATGGACATTCCCTTAGGAGTCATTTACCAATGTGAGATTAAATTTGAATTTACCAGCCTATAGGTAGTAAATACATGAGCCTTAAAATTATGAAAGCGCAAGCACCAACAGTTAAGTTAAAAAAAATATGATTAAATCTCACTCATTTCATTGAATTTAGTAATAGTAGTAAATTGTTATCAGCCTACATTGAAATCTACACACAGAAACCCTAGTAGCACTAAAGTAAGATTTTCTAATTAGATTTAGTCAGATTATTTTTTTGGGTTTACCCATTTTTTTTTCGCATAAATTGTTTAATACTCCAAACTGAAGTATTTGTAGTCGATCTCAACAATGGATCTATTTTGTTAGGATAAGCAAAAGTTCCAATAATAAACAAAAATCCAAAATAAAATTGGATTTTGACATACTCCCTCCGGACACAAATATAAGCAAAAAAGTTTGGTTTCAATACAAAACACATTAAATGTAACTGTATTTAATACTCTTTTACCAAAAATACCCCTAATTAATTACTCATTTTCAAATACAAGTGTAAATTTGTTACATATTTAATATGATGATATATTAGTAATTTTAATATATTTTTATTATAAAATCAAGACAATTAACTAAATTTAACTACCTTCTTAATAAGTGTGATTTTAGTTACTTTTGCTTATATTTGTGACCGGAGGAGGGAGTAGTAATTTCCATTTAGCAAAAACAAAGAAAGATTATTCTAGTAATCACCTTAATCACCATTCTCACACACACCCTCACATGAATACGGCGCGTGGTTCCAATTCCCACCAATACACACGCACAACACCAGAAACACACATTATTGACTTGAGCTTTAAGTCATGTACTTGGTAAAGCCCAAAATAGACATTTGGAAATATTCAAGAATATATTTCCATTCAGTAACATAAGCCTATATAAGACCAAACATAACCTAAAAACCCATCTTCCAAATCAATCTCCCAGTTCAAAAATCTCTGACAAACATGATCAAGAGCACTTCTTTAAAAATGTCAGAGCCGAGGCGACTCGGCCGGACCAAACTGCATCAACTCATCACAACCATTTCTTTGGCAGCAATTTTCCTTGTGATCATGATCATATTTACCGATCTTTCCATCCATTTGTTTGACACGACTAAGCCCATTCGTTATCATGTTCATCTGCAGAATAGCAGTGCGGTGGTGCTTCCATTAAAGTCAACTACTTTTATTCAGAAACATGTTCTTGTTGTGAAAGAAGCGGTCGAAAAAGCAGTTAGCGAGGATCTTAGTCCTGTTATTCCTCCTTCCAATCTAACACCTAAACAGAGAATCATCTGGTTCAAGAAAAAGCTACCTGAATTCGAGATACTCAAGTCAACGCGGTTGACCAAGCAATTCAATAAACGGGTACAAGATTTCTTGGGAAGAGGCTGTAAGGTTCAGTTCTTCATGACATGGATCTCCCCTGCAAGAAATTTTGGCGGGAGAGAGTTTCTTGCCATGGAGAGTCTTTTCAAAGCGAATCCCGATAACTGTTTGATGATTTTATCAAGATCAATGGATTCTGCTCGCGGGTCAACCATCTTAAAACCTCTAATCGAACGCGGTTTTAAGGTTCAAGCAATCACGCCTGATTTGTCGTTCTTGTTCAAGAACACGCCTGCAGAAACATGGTTCAATCGAATCAAGAAAGGGAATAAGGACCCTGGTGAAATTCCATTAGCACAGAATCTGTCAAATTTGATCAGGCTAGCAATTCTCTACAAGTATGGAGGTGTTTATCTCGACACTGATTTTATAGTGTTGAAAGATTTCTCGAGGTTAAGAAACTCCATTGGAGCACAAAGCATTAACCTGTCTGGTAACTGGACAAGATTGAATAATGCAGTACTCATTTTTGACAAGAGCCATCCACTTTTGTATAGTTTCATAGAAGAATTTGCATCTACATTTGATGGAAACAAATGGGGTCATAACGGACCTTACCTCGTATCCAGAGTCGTAAAGCGCGAATCAAAAAGATCACCGAGCTTGAACTTCACGGTTCTACCTCCAATGGCGTTCTATCCAGTTGATTGGAAACAAATCAAGGGGTTTTTCTTGCAGCCTGAAAACTCGAATCATCGAAGATGGATTGAGGCCAAGCTCCTTCAACTAGGCCAAGTGACTTATGGGGTACACTTGTGGAACAAGCAAAGTAAGACGCTCGATATCGAAGAAGGAAGTGTTATGGAAAGATTATTATTCAAACATTGCGTTATTTGCAATCGTGTATATAGTTCTTGAACAAAACCGAAAAGTCTCAGGTTCTGAAAGAAGCAAATTGTAAATAGATAGTAGTATTCTTTCTGTTTTTATTTTTTTTTCAATCTTTTTGCATTATTATGTTTTCTAATGCAAATAAGAGTGTGATTGTACAAGTAAATGAATTGGAAGAATTTCATTATTGTGTATGTGCATAACAAATATGAATGCCAGATATCATCAAAATTTCCTGTCAGAAATCATCAAAATTTTGGTACCACAAATCATAACACTAAGTCTCATCCGAAATATAAACATAATCCTAAAGTATTTTCATTTCCAGAAACTTGGTAACTTCCTAAAAGTTCTTGTACTTGTCAAATTGTTCGGCTTAACGACAGGTGAGCAGCTATAATCCTTCAAACGGTTTCCCAAGCGTGTGTGCTCCATGTCAAATGATCGCCTCAATGACGTGCTTCCTCCTTTCAGGAATCTTGGTCATCTTCTTCTACAATCTGAGACGCCATTATGTCATTAATCTAACTAACAAACAAGATCAAACAAGTAACGTAATCCAGGTATTAATATATGATTATCTGTGATAATTTCAGAGTTTTCTTCATTCCGAGATATGTTACATCAGCTTAGTGAGTAATTCAAGTGTTCGATCTGCTAAAAGTTCAGAGTGTTGCAGTAAAAGTAGGTGTATATACTCGTACTTGTTATAAATAATTCCACAAGAAAGAATTAAAATACAGAAATAAATAATAAATAAATAAGAAACTGGAAATTAAAACTGAAATAAAAGTGGACAGAAATTCGATTGTGCCGAGCCGTGTGTTTGAACACACTGTCCTTAAGACTTATTCGCCCTCTCACCGTGAGTGCTTGAGGAATTTGTTGGACGCTAGTCTCCCAGGATTACTCGCGCGGACCGGATGCTTCTCAGCACTATGAGACTCTGGCGAACTGAATAAGTGCCCGGACAGTATCACCTCTTGAATGCAATGCAGGAAGCCAAAAGGAGAGTGAACAATATGCAACAAGCAGGGCCGTTCCTAGCTTTTTTGGGGCCCTGGGCGAAGTCCATTGAAGGGCCCTTTCTCTTTTTGAAACAATGAACGGCCTTTTATAAATCTTTTTTTTTCTCCTTCAAAACTCCTGTTTTTTACTAGCAGAATTATTTTTTTGTGCTAACGTGTACTTTAAAATTGTATTTAAGTATAAAATAATTGTAAGATCAAATGATTGAAGTTAGCATAATAACAGAGAAATTAAAGGTTATAATCAAACCTATAAATTTTTATCATAAAAAATAGTAAGAAAATATATAAAACCAAGTAAAATTATAAAAGGAAAAAAAATATGTACAACAAAAACATGATGAAAAAAATACATATAACGTCCCAAAATTTGCAAAAGAACATATTAAATAAATATATAAAAGTGTCTTAAAAACTCTTGCAAAAGTTAAGATTAAATTATGTTCACCAAAAATAAAATAATATAATAAGAATATGAGGACTAAAAAAATTACTCTAAAGAAGATTATACATATCTATGTCTTACAAATATGTTTTCATTTCTACTTAAATTTGTCACAAGAAAAAACATAATTTTCTTTGAGTTATTAAAATAAGGGAATATGAAGGCCCCAAAAGTATGAGGGCTCAAATATAATATGAATGAGGGAATATGAAGGCCCCAAAAGTTATATATGTAGTTGTCCTTGGTTGATTTTTTTTTTTCACAAATAAAATAGGCCTTTTTTGTGTATTTTTTTTTTGGGGGCCTCTTCTGCTTAAAAATGAACTAATAAAATGTGTCAGCTGATTTTCTTTTATTTCTTTAAGAAAGAATTGGTGATAAATTTTTTTTATAATAAAGATATATATATATATATATATATATATATATATATACACATACATACATGCTATAAAAATTTTGGGCCCCTCTCCCAGCAAGGGCCTTGGGCGGGCGCCCCACCTGCCTGTTGTGGATATGGCCCTCCACTACCCAAGCAAATCGCAAGAACAATAAAAGCACACAAACAAAGCACAAGAAATCAAAGCAAGAAAAGACACAGAAATCGTTTACCCAGTTCGTCAATATGTTTGGCTACGTCTGGGGGCACTACCAAGCCAGGATCTTGCACTATAATATGTTATCTTGAAGTTACAATGAGTATGGGGGCGGAACATTGTTTATATAGCAAACCAAGAGTAAGACATAAACCTAAACATAAGAGAAATCCTGAAAATCTGCACTTTCTCGGCATTCCAAGCGCCCGCTTGTAGGGGACCAGGCGCCCGCTTACATGCCAATTCCAGGAACCAGACCTTCTGTCCAAACCGGGCGCCCGCCTGGTCAATACCAGGCGCCCGCCTGGAATCCTGCTCCAGATTTTCTTCTCTTTGTTTCTTTGAGGGATCTCTACTCCAACAATCTCCCACATAGAGATCAACCGCATATACAAACCCCGTATCCGTCTTCAACTCATCCTTGGTGTCTTCCTAGTGCTCACCTCGATCATGGTAGTGCCTTCCTCCTCTCTTATTCTCCAAGCCCAATTGAAGCTATGCATAGTTTCAACTTTTCAAGGTTTACCACCTTGGTCAACATGTCAGCCTGGTTCTCCGATCCCAAAATCTTCTCCAGCCTTAAGATCTTCCTCTCCAAGAGATGTCTGATGTAGTGAAACCTCAACTCAATGTGCTTCGTCTTAGAATGAAACGCCGGATTCCTTGCCAAATGTATTGCACTCTGACTGTCACTGTAGAGAGCATTACCACTTCGCGTCTTCCCAAGTTCACCCAAGAAGTTCTGCAACCATACCATCTCTTTGCTTGCCTCTGTCACTGCCACATATTCTGCTTCCGCAGTCGACTGAGCCACGATCTTCTGCAATTTAGAAGCCCAGGAGATAGCCGTACCACCCAATGTGAAAACATAACCCGTGGTACTCCTCCTCTTATCAAGATCACTTGATGCCAAATCCGCATCTACATAACCCGCTAACACGACATCCTTGCTTGAGAAACACAGAGCCTTACCAGCAGTACCCTTCAAGTAACGCAGGATCCATTTAACCGCTTCCCAATGTTGCTTCCCAGGATTGCCCATGTACCGGCTGACTACTCCCACCGCATGTGCAATGTCCGTCCTTGTACACACCATTGCATATATTAGACTCCCCACTGCCGAAGCATATGGAGTCCTCTCCATCTTGTCACGCTCCTCCTTGCCCTTAGGTGAGTCCTTCTCGGATAGCTTGAAGTGCATACTCAATGGTGTCCCTGTTGGCTTCGCCTCTTCCATGCAAAACCTTGCCAAGACTTTCTCAACGTATTCTGCTTGTGAAAGAACCAACTTACCCAACTCCCTATTCCGGTCAATCCGCATGCCCAAGATTTTTCTGGCCTCCCCCAAATCCTTCATTTCGAACCGTTCTGACAACTGAGCCTTCAATCTGTTTACCTCTCTACTGCTAGAGCCCGCTATTAACATGTCATCCACATATAACAGCAAGATTATATACCCATTGTCCGTGTTCTTGAAGTAGCAACAATGATCCGCCTCACATCTGATAAAATCAATATCGTGCATGAATCCATCGAACTTCCTGTACCACTGCCTAGGAGCTTGTTTAAGGCCATACAAGCTCTTAGTCAACCTGCAAACCAGTTCCTCGTTGCCCTTAAACAAGTAACCCTCTGGTTGTACCATGTAAATTTCTTCCTCCAAATCACCATGAAGAAAGGCCGTCTTTACATCCATCTGTTCCAGCAACAAGTTATACGCCACTACTATCCCCAGAACCATTCTGATAGTGGTCATCTTCACAACAGGAGTGAATACCTCGGTGTAGTCAATACCGTACTTTTGCTGAAACCCTTTTACAACCAACCTTGCCTTGTAACGCTTACTGCCGTTTGCCTCCTCCTTGATCCGGTAAACCCACTTGTTATGCAATGCCTTCTTCCCCTTAGGCAGTCTAATCAACTCCCAAGTTTTGTTGGCTTTCAATGAGTCCATCTCATCATCCATCGCAGCTTTCCACTTATCACAAAGTGAACTACGAACAGCCTCCGCATAACATTCTGGTTCCCCACTATCTGTCAACAACAAATAGTAATTTGAAGGAGTATACCTGTCAGGTGATCCACGCAATCTGCTGGATCTACGCAGCGGAATATCCGGTTCCGGAGTATGTGGTTCATCTTCAGTGACCCCCTGACCATGGTCATCATGAACCGTCCTGCTCCCACCCGAGTCTGGAATATCCACCTCTACAACCTCCGGTTCCGAACTAATATTATCAGATGCCCCCTTTCTGTCCTTGTACAAAACCTGTTCATTGAATACCACATCTCGACTACGAATAATTTTATGGTTTTGATCATCCCAAAACTTATACCCGAAGTCATCCCCGCCATACCCAATAAACGTACATTTTACAGATTTTGCATCTAATTTAGTTCTATCAGCAAAATCAATATGAACATATGAAACGCAGCCAAATATGCGAAGAAAGGACAGATTTACCTGCTTGCCACTCCATGCTTCCTCTGGAATTCAATTCCCCAATGGTACCGATGGTCCCCTATTGATCAAGAAAGCCGCCGTGTCAACTGCATATGCCCAAAACGTCTTCGGAAGTCCACACTTCAACCTCATACTTCTAGCCCGCTCGTTCAAAGTCCTGTTCATCCTCTCTGCAACCCCGTTGTGTTGTGGTGTGCCCTTTGGAGTCTTCTCCATACGAATCCCATTCGCTGCACAATATTCCCTAAACTCCCCGAGCTCATACTCCCCTCCGTTATCTGATCTCAAGCACTTAATCTTAAGTCCCGTCTGATTCTCCACCAAGGCCCTCCACTTCTTGAATACCTCGAAAGCTTCATCTTTCCCCTTCAAGAAGTAGACCCAAACCTTCCTTGTTGAATCATCAATGAAGGTCATGTAATATGACGCACCACCCAGAGAAGTTACCGGAGATGGTCCCCACAAATCCGTGTGAACCAGTTCTAACTTTGCTTCCCTCAAAGCCTTACCTGTCATCGAGAAATTACTTCTCGCCTGTTTACCAAACACACAATCTTCGCAGATCCCCACGTCGACTGTCTTCAAACCCGGTAGTAGTCCCTTTGAGCAAAGTACCTTCATCCCCTTCTCACTCATGTGACCCAATCGACAGTGCCACAAATCAGTATCACCCTTGGCTGACGCCACCGCGATACTATCCTTGGTGTTATTCGCCAAATACAATGTCCCCTCCTTATTACCCTGAGCGATCTCACGATCCTCCTTGGTAATAACCCAGTTCCCGCAGCCGAATGTTACCTTGTAACCTTCTTCGTCCAACTGCCCAACTGATAATAGGTTCTTTTTCAAACCCGGAATGTGCCTGACCCCGTTCAGATGTAAGACCTTCCCGTCCGATGCTCCTATTCTGACATCCCCCTTCCCCTTGATTTCCAAAGGCTCGCCATCCGCCAGATAGACCTTACCGAAATCACCGGAAGTATAATTTTCCATCTCTTCTGCATGCCCGCAAGAGTGGAATGATGCCCCCGAATCCAGCACCCATGATTCTAGTGCAGTACTAACACTCAGAACCAGTACATCATCACCTTCGACTGTCACATTCACCGAATTGCCCCCACGATTGGGACAATCCTTCTTGTAGTGTCCTAACTCTTTGCAATGATAACACTGCACCGATCCTTTCGCAACCCTTGGTTTATCTCTGATCTCCACGGCCTTGCCCTTAGAACCCACCACGTTCTCCCTAGATTCAGTTCTCCCTTGTTTGCTAGTACCCGGCCTTCCCCTGCTAGTAGTAGATAAGGCCGATCCCGAAGCAGTCGATGTCCCCAACTTCTTCATGCGATTTTCCTTGCCCAAGAGAAAGTCTTTAACATCATCATACTTCAATTTGTTTTTACCTGCTGAAGCATTGATCGCTGTCACCGTCCCGCTCCAACTTCCTGGTAAAGACGCTAGCAACAAGCACGCATGAACCTCATCATCAAACGTAATCTCCAACGCAGTCAATGAGTCTATAACATCCATAAACTCATCGATGTGTTTAGCCAAGGATCCTCCCTCTTGCATCTTGAGACTACCCATCTTGCGTATCAAATCAACCTTGTTTGCAGCAGATGGAGTTTCAAATCTCTCAGTAAGATAATCCAATAGCTCTTTGGTGGTCTTCGCCTTCTTGGTAGTCTTCGCGATCCACTTTGACAAAGTAGATCTAACCACCCCTAGGGCCTTCCGATCCATGAGATCCCAATCTTCTTGCTTTTCTCCTTCCGGTTTGACACCCTTTAGAGGCTTATAGAGATCTTTGTTGTACAAGAGATCCTCTATTTGCATCCTCCAAAATCCATAGTTAGACCCATCGAATTTCTCAACCGCCTGTTTGTCCTTGCCCATTCTTGATTGCTTGACAACACCCAATCACTCGATAAACCAATCGGTCGATTAACCCTGATCTCCAACCAGAGCTCTGATACCAGTTGTTGTGGATATGGCCCTCCACTACCCAAGCAAATCGCAAGAACAATAAAAGCACACAAACAAAGCACAAGAAATCAAAGCAAGAAAAGACACAGAAATTGTTTACCCAGTTCGTCAATATGTTTGACTACGTCTGGGGGCACTACCAAGCCAGGATCTTGCACTATAATATGTTATCTTGAAGTTACAATGAGTATGGGGGCGGAACATTGTTTATATAGCAAACCAAGAGTAAGACCTAAACCTAAACATAAGAGAAATCCTGAAAATCTGCACTTTCTCGGCATTCCAAGCGCCCGCTTGTAGGGGACCAGGCGCCCGCTTACATGCCAATTCCAGGAACCAGACCTTCTGTCCAAACCGGGCGCCCGCCTGGTCAATACCAGGCGCCCGCCTGGAATCCTGCTCCAGATTTTCTTCTCTTTGTTTCTTTGAGGGATCTCTACTCCAACACTGCCCCCCCCCCCCTTGGGCCGGCCCTGGCAACAAGAAAAGACTGTAAGGAACAGCTGGAAATCTGTGTATATTCGAAAATTGTTGTCTCCAAACTGGTCTGTGCAATACTCTATTTATACTGCTCCAAGAGTCAAAAATTTAATTCAAAAAGGATAAGCCTAATCCTTTAATTGACTGAGATAAGGCATGTCTCTTCATTTAACATTCCAGTTCAGATGGGTTGAATCTGTTTTTGAGCAAAAAAAATTTGACTGAAAATAAAATTAAGGCACGTCCATGATTTGCACCCCCCCCCCCCCACGCGCGCAAGAGACAGCCTCTATGCAATACAAGCTTACACACTGCTCAAGTGCTCAAGCATTTAAACTAGCTTCCTTTTACATCTTTTTCCAATGTGGGATAATGACAATATCCCCACTTCAACCCACCAACTTTAAGCCTTTGTAACTCATTCATCCCAACACCAAATTGGACAAATGAATACATTATCTCAATGTCCTCACGGAGTAGAACACAAACCCACAAACAATTTTGTCATTCGAAATATTTTTTATCAATCAATTAATACACAAATTAAGGAAAATACTCATTTCCTTCACATTTTTTTCCAACAGTACTCACACCCGCGCCATGTCTTGTTAAATTTGCACTACGCATAATTTCGTACAGACCCCGTATATTTTTTGTAAAATGGACTCAGGTAACAGAAATTTTGCAATCTGAACTGAACATTACCATGCTACACCACTGAAAGCCAAGAGACGAAGAAAATCATAGAACTATTCACATGAAAAAATGAACAAAAAGCACAAACAATATGGCAATAGATGTTGGAAATATTGATATAGGGTGCTCTTTGAGTGAGTCCACTTGTTGATTCTCAAAGCGGTTGACCGAATTGAAGTCAATATTTATATGTTTAATGTGGGTTTCAAATATATAATTGTAAACTGAGATATTTCAATTTATGATAAAATTCATAGTTCAAATACTTACAACTTGATATTGTTCCTGTTTAAAGATATGAAAAATACTTTATACATTGTTTAATTATATGGATTAATTGAAATTCAATATAATTATAGTAAAGTATTTACTAGATGTCTTTATTGTGGGATAAATTATTTGTTTGTATTAGAATTTCAAGTTGTTTATAATCCTGATGAATTTAACTTTAGTAATTAATCCTAAATTTAATTGGATTAATTTAAGTAGTTAAATTTGGACTCTTCTACTAATTAAGCAGAAAAGGTCAACCCCGACTAAAACGCCCAATATTGACGTTACATTGAATATAGTATATGATATTGTACCCATGGTTGACCGGAGGTCATAATTAATTAGGAGAAGGTTCTTATATTATATTATAAATATAATATTGAAAGAAAAAAGACTTTCTATCTTAATTAGTGTCCAATTACTGTCCATGTAGCTTAACACTTGTACAGGGACCGCGACCACCTCACTTATATTATATTATAAATATAATAATGAAGGAAAAAAGACTTTCTATCTTAATTAGTGTCCAATTACTGTCCATGTAGCTTAACACTTGTACGTGTTGGGACCGTGACCACCCCACCACTCCACATTAGTATGATATTGTCTGCTTTGGGCCCAGCCCGCACGGATTTGTTTTTGGGTCAACTCCCAAAAGGCCTCATACTAATAGAGTGTGTGGACACCTTTACATACTAGGCAATTCTTCACTCAATTGCCGATGTGGGACTTGGGTTAACACCCCAACAAACCTCCCCTCAACTCAAGTACCTCCAACGAAACTTGTACCGCCGCTAACACCATCTGCAGGACACGCCGCCCGATCACCTTTATCGGGAAGACTTTCGACACAAGGGTCTTTTTCGCGAGATCACACATAACAGAATCCCACACACCTCGCACGCGGTCCACTTCGCGTCGGGCCCATCAACTAACCAGAGCTCTGATACCAGTTGTTGGGATCGGTCACCAACAAGAGAAATCGCAACAAGAGATAACAAAATACCCACGCACACAAAACAAGAACAAGACACAAGATATAACGTGGTTCACCCCAACATCAATGGGCTACGTCCACACCGATCAACTTTTCACTATAATATCATGGAATTACAAGATGACGAGTTTTCTTCAAGAAACTCGCAAAGACTCACTACTCTCTCAAATTGGTATTACAAGAATTGATGTATCTCTCATTCTCAACATTCTTGAAAATACACACACAAAGAACCCATATTGGTGAAGCCTATTTGTATAGGAGAGGCACACCCACTAATCCCCTCTTCCTCACACTCTCCCCTAAGGGAAGCCCCTCTTGGCACCACCAAGACACACACAAAATAATAGCCCTCACACCCTTTATAAAGGCTTCAAATAAAACTCTTTCCTAGTACAATAAGGAATCATTTTCTTACACCCATAAGGACTCACAAATTCCTTTCCTACTTGCATTAGGAAACAATCTTCTCTCTTCTTGTCCAATTAGGAAATAAATTCCTACGCATGATTTTCACAATCCAATTTGAATTAGAATTTGAGCCAAAATCCCAACAAATCTCCCCTTGACTCAAATTCTACCACATCGTTGTCATCTTCAATCTTGCATCTTCCATGATCTCCACTTTCTGTCTCATCGTCATCGGTCATCTTCAACACCTCTTGTGTTTTCCTAAAAACTTGTACCGCTGCTCTCCACTAGCAGGACACGCCTCTTGATCATCATATCAAGAAGACTTTCGACACAAGGCTCCATCCGCGAGTTCACACAAGGGTAAATCCCAAACACCACAAACGTGTTCCACCATAACCATCTTGTAACCATGATCTTCAAACTCCATTGATCGTCCTCCACAAATCTTGCTACTTCTGTCCGGAAACTTTTACCGATTCTAGGGACCTCCAAATCCAAGGACCACCTCCAGCGAAGTTTTTTACTTGTACCACCGCTATTACAAAAATGGATGTGCAAGCAAGTTTCGCTGGAGGTACTTGAGTTGAGGGGAGGTTTGTTGGGGTATCAACCCAAGTCCCACATCGGCAATTGAAAGAAGAATTGCCTAGTATAAGAAAGAGTCCACCTACTTCATTAGTATGAGGCCTTTTGGGAGATGACACAAAAACAAATCCGTGCGTGCTGGCCCAAAGCGGACAATATCATACTAATGTGGAGTGGTGGGGGTGGTCGCTGGGGGTGGTCGCGGTCCCAACAGCGACCACCCCAACCACTCCACATTAGTATGATATTGTCCGCCGAGGACTCACAAATTCTTCTCCTACTTGCATTAGGAAACAATCCTCTCACTTCTTGTCCAATTAGGAAATTTGAGCCAAAATCCCAACATGTTGGGACCGCGACCACCCCAACCACTCCGCATTAGTATGATATTGTCCGCCGCACGGATTTGTTTTTGAGTCATCTCCCAAAAAACCTCATACTAATGGAGTGGGTGGACACCTTTATATACTACACATAAGAGAATCCCACACACCTTTTTGGGTCAACTCTCAAAAGGCCTCATACTAATGGAGTGTGTGGACACCTTTATATACTAGGCAATTCTTCATTCAATTTCCGATGTGGGACTTGGGTTGACACCCCAACAGTACATGGGAAAGGAATTAGAATAACCTAAACTACATAAGAATGAGAATGGGTAGCAAAAGGTACAGAGTGCATAAGAGGCGGATGGGCTGCAACACACAGTGGTGCTAAGCTTTCGCAGCCGGCAGTCTAGTTCCGTCAATCCGTTGTGCTAGTACTATTCTCATGGTTGTGTTAAGGTTTTCTTTCCATTCAATTGAGTGTGTTAAAGGTATTGTTAATCAAACCTTTAATCTATGGTGAAATCACGAGAGACTCAGGTGAATGAGATAGAGCCGCAGTTGGATTTGAGTCTGTGTGCATCGTTTGTTGACTCAAATCTTGAGATCGTTTTATCCTCGGAGGAATTTGCCTGTATCCGAAATCGCATGAGTAGAAAGCAATAATTTCTCTTAGGACAGTCTTCCTAAAGCGACTCGATCTACCCCGATAAATTTCTAACTTGCTCTTTAGTTTTTCTTGTTGTTATAGTATGCTTGATTTGCATGTTACTTTCGTTCGTTGTTGGTTTTACTGCGATTACACTGTTGAATACATGATTGCCCCGTTGATTATTCGTTTAATCTACTCATTGCGTAATTTATATTCAAACAATAGAGACTTAGAGAGCAAATAAACATCAATTCACAAGAGTAAAAGAAACTCAGTAGAACTAGCTACACGAGACAATGAACAAAACTGCAACAGAGAACTACGAAATATCTATTCGTAAGCATGTATTGTGAACATATTTTCATACAAAAATTGAGTTAAAATACATTAATCTGAAATTTTGAAACTTAAGTTGAATTTAACTCTCACTTTTGAGCGAGGAGTCATCAATGCCGACCTTCAAAATGTCATCATCCCCATTGTGTGCGACCCCATAAAGGGGGTCGTTGCACAGCCCGGTTGATTGGTTCAATGCATGTAACACGGCACACTTCTAAAACGTTCGACTATAAGCGCCTACTCTTTAGGCACACTTCTCAAACGTTCGACTATAAGCGCCTACTCTTTAACCGAAGATATGAGCATTTAGTTACAGAAACATTTGTACAACACATTGTAATGCATGATGTAAATGAAATCTCTATATGTACTTCATTCTGCATAAACTACATAAAGCCTACAGTTGAAGAGCTACACTATGCTTCATGCAGTAAACTTGACCTATTTTCAAGTGAAATGTAAATAAATTATTTGTTTGTAAGAAAATTATAACTAGTAATTGATTATGTTAACAAAATGGAGGACGGATAAGGTCGAGTTAGTTACGGGTTCTTTCTGACGAAGAAGATAGCCAACTATCTGATTTGAGAGGGTGGTTCATAGGCCCTAGGATTATGGGTGTGCAGGCACCGATACCGATACCTAGGTCATTAAAAAAAAAAAAAAAAAAAAAAAAAGAAGATAGGAATTCGGTGCTGACAAAAGCCCGATGTTTTGGGCCCAAGTTATTGGGCTTAAGTACAAAGTGAATCAGAATGGGTATCATCTGGCCCAATGACAATATTTGGGCTTTTTCTATTATAAAAGATAGTACTTTACTTATGAACGTTTTCACATGACCATTGACCAATGCTATATTTATAGAATTTTTATAGACCATAATGGATTTGTACCGTACAACACTTCAAGCATGCAAATATTTAAATTTCAAAAATGAAAATTAAAAGAAATGAGAAAAAAAAAATACCCAAATATTATAGTTTACTTATTTAAAATAAATTCATTTATAGCGAAATCTAAAATGAACGCCGACAGCTAGTTCAGACCGGAAAAAACTTACTCCCTCCGACCCGAAATGATCTTCTCATTTGTCATTTTTCTTTGTCCCAAAAAGTTCTTCCCATTTCTACAATTTAGGCTTAAATGTGCATAAGCACAACATGGCTAGTGAAGTAACTGTCCATATCCTTAAAAAGTTCGAATAGTCAAATGCGAAAATCATTTTGGGACAAAGGGAGTATTAGAAAATAGGTAATCACTTGCTCATCATATCCATCCTTTAATTAATTTTTGGACTCCTAACATTACATGTAACCAAAAGGACACTTAGGTACCCTAACCTAACCTAGCTATAACAAGACATTCAACCAAACCAATTTAAAACAAAAGGTAGGGCAAAAATTCTTCTCCTAAACCTCTTTTAAACTCATGGAATTAATGACATGTTCATGTTCATATAAAGTCACAATCGATCCACATTGTTAGCCTAACCAAGTACCTGACTACCTGACATTACCCGGAAAGATTTTAGGGTTTGCATAACTGCCGTTTATTCATTTCCAATTCACATTTTTGATAGACGAAACAATCTTGTTCTCAAACTGCTGCTATCTGATTACGATATACAAAAGCACAATCACGGATTCAGAGTTGTTTAAAGGCATGGTCGTCTAGATCTTGGGACGGGTATTTTCATCTAAACAATTGAAAGTTGTCAAATGAAACTTTGCATATTTCGCTTTGTCACATACTGTTATAGATTACAAAATGAACAACCAGATAAAGGAGGTTGTAATGTACTTTAACGGGGCGAAATTCATGCGAGAAGGGCCTAATACTCTTCCCTTTGATTAATTAGTAAAATAAGGTCAAACTATTGAGTATGAATACAATTAATTAGATTGATTAACCACAAAAACAAGTGGAGATTCATGCATGTTCACAAATCAAAACCATGTGGCTTAACTTCAAAGCTAGAGAACATTTAGGAGGAAAGAGTGGCACGTGACAAAGAGGTGTGCAAACGTGCAACCCATGTGATTGGATTGGGTCCAAGGCCCACAGCCCATAAAAAAAAATGGAATCTTGAGGTCAAAAAAAGTCTCATTTAGTTATGTCAACATGTACCTTTTAAAGTTCAAAGCCCACATTGCATTAAATAAGTCCATAAACCCATACCTATTTAATTAAGTATATTTCTTTCAATTACTAATTAAAAATAAGAATTAAAAAATTAATAATTTGTACTTTGGAAACATGCTAAGTAATAATGGCATTGCAAGCTAAGCTATTACAAGAACAACTACCCAACAAAAGTGGGTTGGCCAAAAAAAATATTGAAAAATACTAAACATATATTTAGTTTAATTAGCCCTATGCTTTGTAGCAAAGGAATCATTACAATTCAACACACTAAT
The DNA here is from genome assembly GCA_026119855.1 of Campanula takesimana. Lineage (NCBI taxonomy): Eukaryota > Viridiplantae > Streptophyta > Magnoliopsida > Asterales > Campanulaceae > Campanula > Campanula takesimana. The sequence continues at coordinate 182,856 of JAOWBW010001677.1, read as the reverse complement.
TAATTAATCTGGTAATTGTAGAAAAAAAATTAAAAAAAGAAGAAAAAGCCAAGCCAGCACACATCACATGTAGGGGAAAATATTTGGTGCTCCCCATGTATAATACAAAATATTGGAGCAATAGAGAGGATAGAAGTTTTGGCCGAGTTGTGTCGAGCTGAGCTGAGTTAATCTGAGTTGACTCAGTGATGTTGGAGTGGTGGAGGTGGCTTGCATTGGTAGCACTTGGCAAATAGTCCGAACGTGTCGACTTGCCTCACAAAGTTAGTCATGCTAGCCCATCCACCGAACCCAAATCCGACTACTAAAACCCAACCGACAATAAAGATGTTGATCACGTACATGGCAGTCCAACTCGGTAAGAAACGAGGAGGCTTTTCTGCAGCATTCTACAATCATAAAACAACAAAATTAACTCTTTGTTAGTAACAAATGTCGCGTATAATAAATCAAACACGAATAATTCAGCTCAAATCAACTCAACTTATGAAAGTATGGGAAGTAGGGTCCAATATTTGGGTACAAGTGAGTCAATAAGAAGCCAGCTCATTTTCAGACATAATACAACAATCAGACTGTAGCATATAACTAAATGAATAGGACTTGCCACCTATATAGTCTCATCTCTTGCAATATTTCCAAATCCAAGCCTTAAATGTTATTGTACCCTTCCCCTTGTCTTCTCCTCTCTCTCTCTCTCTCTCTCTCTCTCTCTCTCTATATATATATATATAGCCACTGCTTACAGTAGTAACTACATGTACTCCCAGTCCCACTGCTGTAATGATATGGTGAGTGAGTCTCAATCAAAGTTGGGGCTAACTAGCCCACTTACCTAAATGACCAATAGACCCCTTTCCAAATCAAGATAAACACATCATATGATTCATAGTCTAAGAAAAAGATGAACCGCAAAAGGGTATTTTGGTAATTAGACTAAGACCGTACTTCAATGACACAAATTTGTAGAAAGATATACTGCTAGAATGGATAAAAGGTTAATACTGTACAACAACATGGATAAATGTCACAAACAAACACACAAAATGAGACTTACCTAAATGACCAAAACGCCTTCTTCCAGATAAAGATAAGTGCATCATAGCCTAAGAAAAAGATGAACTAGAGAAGGGTATTTTCGTAATTGGACTAAGGCCCTACTTCAATGATACAAAATTGTACTAACTCTTCGGTTCCAGAATAAGGTTCTTACTTTCTTTTTTGATTTGTTCCAGACCAAGTTTCGTAGTTGCTCTATTACTTTAAAATGGAATATGAGACTCACTTGTCATTCTTACAACAAAAACTCCCTACCCACTTTCTCCCTCCTACTTGCTCTTAGTTTACTTTTCATACTCACAAAATTTACTTTTTCTTATTTATCACGTAAAGTCAAACTAAGAACATTAATCCGGGACGGGGGGAGTAACTACAAAGAGACTGCTAGAATGGATAAAAAGTGGAGACTTACTCTACAGATAACAATGGATATATGTCACAAATTAACACACACAATGATCAAAGAGAGTTTTACCTGCCGGGCGGAGGCTTTTCTGTAGGTAAGCATATGGGCTAAAGCGGGAATGATGTAGACGGTGAAGCTTACCAAAAGTGCCCCTACTGCTGAATTAATTGGTCCAAAGAATGGGAAAATAATGGCCAAGAACCATATTGGTATAACCACAGGCAACCTTGCTAGTGCCCTCAAACAAATGCTCTTTGTGTCGTGCATCCCTATTACCTTCTCCCACACAAAGTACAATGGTGTGCATGCAAAACCAAATGTAATAAACTGCACCACAATCACACATAGACAGATACACACCCTTTTTTATGTTAGTAATGTTTCCACAAGGGTATTTTGGTAATTTGACATGTGATTAAGGGGGGGTAATATTGACCTGATGAATGAGCATGAGAATGACGGCGGCATCGCGCCACCGGGTCTTGGGGAGGAGGGAGAAGGCGTTTGAGTGGTTGAGGAGTTGGTCTCCGAATGCCCAGTAGACTGCTGAGGCGGACGGTAAGGTCAATGTGAAGACGTAAAGGGTGGCAATTAGGTAAATGTACTTGAATTTTTGGGGCTTCCACATCGCGTGCATAATTTCCCTGTAAAACAACTCTCCATTAGTCTCATCGATCAAAAACATTACTTTTGTATGGAAAATGACCAAACTACCCCTGATCAAAAAGAAAAGGATTTTGAAAATGCCAATTTCAAGACAAGGATGTCTAATGATTCAAGAATCCAAAAAGATTTTGAGAAGATGGGCATTGGATCCGGAACCAAAATAATCTACATGCCGTCATATGGAAAAATGACCAAACTACCCTTGATCAAGACTGGATCTATCATGGGGAAAATTTAGTCAAATAGTTGACAACTTGAGGATTAAAAAAATAATGCCCCATTAAGGAGCAAGTGGAGTAGGGAGTGAAGTTTCTCAAGCAAACAAAGTAAAAGTAGTTTCCATAATACAGTATTGTCTATGATCTCCATTACACAAACCCCAAGGTGGCCGGCAAAAGCTGGAAAGAGAAGCAGCTTAGAAGAAGGAAAAGAAAATTAAACAAAACCTGCAAAATAAGTTTTCTTTTCCAGCCTAAAATTCTTTTAATATGCAAAAAAAAAAAAAAAAAGGAATCCTAATAGGATTATTAAGCCATGATTATCCTTATGATAGCTTAAAGTATTTGATTCTTTAGCTTTTTATTGAGTTTAAAATTGTTTAGTTGAGGTGCGCGTTAACTGACTCTCCTATAATAATTTTACCACCGACGAAAACAGATTAAATTGTTCGGATGTCGATTCGAACAAATCGAAAGAGAAAAGCTTACACAGTAACAGCATGTCCACCAAAGGTGTATAGAATATTGGTAGCTCCTGTGAAATACAGCACCGCCTTTGTTGGAGCTGAGTGTTTAACATCATCAACCTGTAATTATACGCCAAAACCATCATTAAATCCACACTAATTCCTTCCGTTTCAAGAAAAACCCACATCAGATCTTTACTCATTTCATCATAATTCATGCCAAAAATAGTATGTGTGTGAACCAGTGTGTGCAGGAAATTATACCTGGCCATGGATAACAGCTGCAATGGTCAAGTACCAAGCTGTGTAAGTGGTCATCCCGAGACCTAGGAAAGACCAAATCCGGTAATTGTGGAAAGAAGGAATGAACACAGTTGTTGCACAGCAAGCTCCAAATATGTATGTCCATGTCCTCTTATCCAAATGGTCATTTATGTAGTAGATGTTACTGTTCATCAATAAAGATTGTGTTTTTTAGTTAAATAACAAAATACCCAGTTCATTTTTTCACAAATTCCATCCAAAAAACTCAAAAAAAAAAAAAAAAAAAAAAAAAAATTATGATCACCTTGCACAAGCAATGAGTTGAATGACAGATCCAAAGAGGAGAAAAGTGCAGTTGAAAGCCAGTCCTAATGCTTTCCAATAAGGTCCCAATAACCCATCCAGAACTTCAAACCACTGTAAATACAACAAAATAATTTAGGGTCAGGCTAAAACAAGCGTAAAATAAGTTTTTCTCGATATTTGCGCAACGAGAAAATTTATTGGACCTGAATGACATGGTTCTTGAAGTTGACATTTTCTTTCTCCTTTCTAGCTCTATACTCAATGTAAAGAACACTGATGAGATAGGCAGTCCAACTGCCAACTATACCATAGAAAATCTGAAACACAATCCCTGAGATCATACCCAGTTGGGAGAATGAGTATGGGAGTGTTAACAACACTTGTGCTACCTGCAATAAATCAAGAAAATATTACATAATAATTCAAAAAAAAAATTTAAAAAAAAATGAATAAGGGCATGTTTGGTTGATGGGAATATAGTTTGGGAAAAGTGATTAATTACTTGATTGGAAGCACAGCTAAACCAAGCATCCCAAACAGAGCCACCATGCCAAAGAAAGCTCTTGACACTGAAAATGGAATGATCTTCATCTTCTTCTTTCCCACCTTCTTTTCCACCACCATGATCATTCTCAGTCTCGAAATTCGAGACAATTGCTTCTTCTGATTGCTTCTGACCCAACATTTTTCTCCTCTTTGATTACTTTCCTCTAAAATTCCTTAGCCAGATAAATCTGTCACTACACACACACACACACACACACACAACAAATGAACAAAACCTAAAAAAAAAATAAAAAAATTTGACAAACTCCCTTCACAATGAGCCCCAACGATTCAAAAACAAACAAAAATTACAAACGAGAAGTTGAAAATATACCTCTGATTGATTGAAAAGTCTCTATCTTGGAAGAACCCCAGATCTTATTGAGAGTGATTATAACAAGAACAAGAACAAAAACAAGAAATCTTATTTGCTTAATAATGACCTTTTTGAATTGGGTTTTTCTTGAGCAGAAACATATAAACAGAGAGGTAATCAAAGCTATGGAAAAAAAGGGAATTTTTTTTTTCCCAGCAAAATTAATGCTTTTTGAGCTTTTCCCAGAATTTCTGGTAGAAAGGGGAAAAGGAGGCAGGAGGGGCAAAGGCGGCGAGAGGAACGTCTACAACTCTATAAACACATTTTCTCTTTTGTGTAGTATTTGTAATGAAAAATATTTTGCAGAGCAATAACTGTAGTGTACAGTACTCACTACTCAGTGATTAGTTATAGTGTGTGTGTTTGTGTGTGTGTGTGTGAGAGAGAGAGAGAGGGAGAGAGGAGGGAGGGGGAAAAAAGAAGGATTTTTGCTAAACAATTGAAGTAGGCTTCTATATAAACAACTTTTCCCTTTCTATGGCTTTTTGAATTTTAATTAATTAATTAATTAATTTATTTATTTATTTATTAATTTATTAATTGTTCGTTGGAAGGAAAGAGAGAGAGAGAGAAAGGACTCAAATGTAAGTGTATGCCTGATGCCACTATTGATTGATGATTCGATTCTTGAGCAGAGAGAGGGGTAATTCTTTATCACAAGATTTTTGAGAATATAGTTTTTCTTTAAATTATAAAAAATTAAGAGTTTTTGTGTGACACGATTTCACGGATGATTAGAGTATCCATGAGAGAGAGGATATCGCTTGCCTCGTCCCGTCCATAGGGAGCAAACCATTTACTCTCTCAACGAGATCTGTCTCATTTGTGAGACCGTTTCACACATATTTTAATCATAGGAAAAAATATATTTTCTGTAATTTATGGAAAAACTATTTTCTCCCAAAGACCTATTCTTTCTTTAGACTGAATAAAAGCAAAAATGTTGGAAAAGCAGGTGGTGTGAGTGGGAACGAGAGAGAAAGTGAGGTAGGAAAGAGTAAGTGGATAGTTGTTGTGTGTGTGGGAAGGAGAGATAAAGCGAAGGGGTTTTTTTTTTTAGGTAAGCGGAAGTTTCCAAATACTCCCTATGCCCCGCTTTAAGGTTCTTACTTTCCTTTTTTGTTTGTCCCAATTTAAAGTTCTTACTTTGCTTTATTACCTAAAATGGAAAGTGGGACCCACTTGTCATTCTCACAACAAAACTCACTACCCACTTTCTCTCTCTCACTTTACTTTTCATACTTACAACATTTACTTTTTCTTAATTTCCGTGCAAAATCAAACTAAGAACTTTAAATTGGGACGGAGGGAGTATGAAACAAAGTAAGTACTCCCTCTGTCCCGCTCAACTTTGGAGGATTTTCCATTTTGGGCGTCCCACTCGACTTAGGACAGCCCAAAATGGAAAGGTTATACTACTTTTTAATTTAATACGACCCACTTGTCATACTCACAATAACAATCTTTTTGCTATTCCTCACATTCATTCTCTCTCATGCTATACTTTTTATACTCACAACACTTCTTCCACTCATTCTTTTTCCTCTTAAAATAATAGTTTTCCTTAATCCCTGGAACCAAAAATCCTAAGTCGGGCGAGACGGGGGTATGTATTTTTTCAAATTTCCGTATAAAAATTTTTGTGCAAATTGTTATTAATATGGAATGCGAGGAGTATTCATTTTAAAATTGTGGCAACTCTAACAAAATTTAGTATCTCACGACACCACTAACTCAATTGTGTGAAAATATGAGTTTGTATTGTGAGTATCTTAATAATTGTAAGTTGTCTTTATCCAATAATAATAGCCTATTACATCAAAGTTCACAAACCAAAAGAAAAGGATTAACTGAAATACTCATTCCGTTTCAAATTATCTGTCGCTTTAGGAGTAAAAAATTGTTTAAAAATATCTGTCGATTTACTATTATCAATGCACTTTTACCCTTTTGTCTCAATTATACCCTTATTAATGATGGTGAAAGTATCTCTCATGCAAGCATTTAATCACCTAGAAAGTTGAATTATTTAGGGGCAAATGGGTCTTCTTAACATGTACTCCCTCTGTCCCTAAATGAGTGTCCAAATTTCATTTTAAGGGACACTGAAAATCTCAACTTTTTGAACAATTTGGTAACAACGATTCATATATAATCTCGTAATCTCCTTTCCAAACCTTTAGTTTGGCACGTATAAAGAAACCGGTGAAATTTTTTTCGAAAAAAAACGTTTAGGGAGAAAGTTATGTTAAAAAAAGACACTCATTTAGGGACAAAGATTTCTTGAAAATTGACACTCATTTAGGGACAGAGGGAGTATTAATTATATTTCTTAATATGTGTAAAAAAATCTAAAGCGACAGATATTTTGAAACTGGGGGAGTAATTAAATAAAGATAAAGATAAAAGAAGCTTACTGGGCCACTATTGTTGATTGTGAATCATAAGCCTATCACTACAACTAGGCCCATAAGATTAGAGGCCTGTAATTCTTATTAGGCCCATTTTCATACTTTTAAAATAATTTATTGCATTTGTTAATTTGTTTTTTCGACAAGGTTGGCTGAAGCTGAGCCGAGTCGAGCCGCATAACTGGACCCGCCAGCACCAAAACTTAGCACGCTTGTAAAGGAAAACACGCGGACCATCAAAGACTTACCCCACCCCTTCACCAGCCGGCTCACTCTATAGTAAATTAAATTCCCAATCACGCTCTTTGTTTATTTATTTACTTTGCTTTTTAATTATTGCATGTTTCCAGGCTAATCTTCTCTGTAACGTTCCAATTTTATCAGATGTCCCGAGGGGACTTCAAAAGGAAAAATTCTATATAGGAAAAATTTATTATTTTAATATTGAAGTTGTATACGTATATTTTATCCCTCTATTTTTAACTGATTATTCATTTATAATTTTGAGAATAACAACAAAATCTCATCAAAATAATAGTAGGAAATAATAGCTTCTAATTATTGTTTTAAAACTTCCAATTTGAATGGTTATTTTAAGTCAGTAAACATAAAAGTTTAAAATCAGTAATCTACATTCATAAGTTCTTGTTAGTGATGCGGGGTAATTTAATCAAAAGTCACAGTCTTGTAATTATACGAATTTTTAGTCACGGTTTGTGAAACCTTGTGAAACGTGGTCTTGGCATCAGATCACAGCTTCGCTGTGTTTTGACGTGATTTTAGTCATTCAGGATCATTTGAAGAACGAAAAGATCATTTTACTATTTTTAGACTTTTTAATTTCATATTTTGAATTTCTTTAATTTAGTATAGTTAGTGTGGTAGTTAGTAGATCATGGTAAATTTTGTATATAATGTAGGGAGTCATGGAAATATTGGCAATTTTTATGAATCAAGGTTAGTTTATTTCAAAGAAGCAACGAATTCTCTTGAATTTTCTCTCTAATTCGGTCATTCTCACAGCTGTGTCGGCACAAAAATCCCATAACTTAGTAATTATAATTTCTAGACAAGCGTGAATTCTATTTGAGTAGTATAAAAATTCCTTTTTCAGTACTCCTTCTGTTTCGTTTATATTGACCACTTTTAAATTTAAATAGACAATATATAAGGGAATTTTGACCAAATATTAATGTTAATCTAATGATTGTAATATAATTATAAAAGTTGTTATTTTTAAAGCACTTAGTGATTTATAAATAACACTTTTTATATTTTAATTAGAATACTTAGATTGATATTAATGTTTGGTCAAAAGTTATTAATATTGACCATTTAAAATAAAAAAATGGCCAAATAATATGAGACTGATAGAGTACTATTAAGAAAACTATTATTCATAAGACTATCCAATATTTAGGATTTAGGACACATGGGTTTCAATGACATCTAAATTATAAAATCTAAGATAAAAGACTCTTTTCCATAAATTAGAATTAGAAATAGAAAGGGAATTCAAAAAAGATATCAAACAAAATGCAAGCAAAGTACTTTTGGGCTCCTCCTTGTATCTTTTCTCTTGCCAAACTTGCTAACTAATTTGATTTGACAAGTTATTTCATTTAGAAAAGGACAAGACAGCTAGCCAATTTGCCTAGAATGTATAATATTTTAATTATTAATTGGTAATAAAATAATCTACTAACTTATTGTAGTATACTCCATCCGTCTCATTTTAAGTGTAAAAATTTCTTAAAATGACGTCTCATTTTAAGAGTCAAAATCTTAAAATGGAAAGTGGGTTCTACATGTCATACTAACAACAATTATACACTAACTCTTCTCTACCTCACTTTCTCTTTCCTACTCAACCAACAACACTCACAACACATCACATTTTCCTTAATTCTTGAACCACTCATTTTTTTACTCTTAAAATAGGACGGAGGGAGTATATTCATAAAGAAAATGGTGCTTAAATTATACGGCTGGTCAAAATCTTTTCCGGAAACTAAGCAATACTTGACCACATGGAGAATAAACTAAGCAATTTGCATGACTATTAAATTAGTAGATTAAGATTGTGGGGTTAGGGAAGTTGGTTGGATTTTTTTTGTAAATTATAAGTATACTTTTTTTCCTGCAGATCTACTTCAAGATTTTGATTGAATAGAAGTCAAAATCAAGCTTTTACTCATTGACATTAGGTGTTTGAAGACTTTATTTATATTTAAAATTATTATAATTTGAAATAATATCTTAAGAGTGCTCTTATTTTTTATTTTTTTTTGATGTCCATGTTCACCAACTTCGCCAGACTTACGGATGCAAGTGCTCTTATTTATCATGACATGATATAGTCCTATTTTACACTTCAAAATTTCTCTATTGTCTTAACTTTTTTTTTTTGAAAGTTTGTATCATATCATTTAAAGCAATTGCCATTGTGTTACAAGCTCCTATCAAGTCTATGACAGATCTATTGCCCTATCTATTACAAATTACTATATTGGAATCTATTACAGTGATACTTGTCTCTCTATAAATCTTTCATAGACATCCCCGTGCTATCTGGTATCTAGTGTCTCAACTTATACTACAAAAATCTCAAAATGAAAATTTGTCATACTCACAACAATTATTATCAACGTGTATTCTTCACCTTATTTTCTCTTTCATACTTAACTTTTATATTCTCAACAGCTACTTTTTATATTTTTTAATAAAAATATTCATTTTCATAATCCTCGTGTCCTATTTTTTTTTAAACATGAAATAGAACCGAGGGAGTTTAATTACCAATGTATTTCCTGCATATTCACCTCAAGATTGATTGAATAGAAGTCAAAGTCTTCAACTTCAAGTACTCTTATTTATCATTACAATTTACTCATTTTGTGCTAAAATCGTTTCAAGTTTCTTAATTAGCTTCATTAAACAAAACCTTATTCCCAAAAATAGTAATTTTTTTTTTTTGTTCAATTCGAGACTGTACAAACATGCAAACCATCTTTATTAAAGAATTTGACATTTGAAATGACAATATTTTTCTAATACACTACTAATTCCGGCTCAAAATGGATGTATGCACAAATTTCATTTTGATTAGAGTAAAATTAAACATTTTATTTGGAATAAAAGGATTATTATTATTATTCATTAAAACAAATTTGAACAATCTGTTTGAGACAGAGGAGTAATAACTGCTAGAATATTTTTATTCTTATTTTATCAAATGTTGATTGGTAGAGTAAGATTTTTCATATAAACTCTTGACGACTAAAGGTTTTGTAAATATAAATAAAAATCTCTTTAAGTTATGACATAATTATTGCAGACGGAAAGTGTATATGCATATGGATTTTTATAGAACAAAAAAGACTAGGATGGTGGTGGACCGGTGGTCGTGGTGGCTGACGGCGGTGGTGAAGTAAAAAAAGGAAGGGTTCTAATTAAGTGAACTTTAGGAGTTTAGGGTAATAAAGTATTTTTTTTTTGTTAAACTAAATTTAAGAGTACAATGCTACTCAATTTTCATTACAGCAACACAACACAAGTTGTCCCGTTCAAACGGGGATCTGCCGGCTCGCTTGGCCCCTCCTAGCCGGCCAATAATAAGCCCACCACTTCAAATTTACTTTTAAGTTTCATTTTCTAATTATGCCCCTCTACTTTTTAATTTAGTTTTTCTGCACAGAGACTCCAGCGTTTTTTTTTTTGAAAAACGCTGGAGGAGATAAAGGGTGATGTGTTGGACCAATAAAATTCAGGAGCTACATAAGGAGGTGCCGTAGGGAAGGAGGAGATCTGGACTCAAGACGTAGGTGTTTGTCTATGAGTTTACATAGTACAGTTTTTGGGTAAAAGTGATATAATATTAAAGTTCTTTATTTTAATGTACTATCTCCGTTTCATTTAAGTTGCAACATTTTGTCGTTTTTGGCATTTCACTTAAGTTGCAACATTACCAAATAAGGAAAGTGTTTATTACTTTTATAATCCTCCTCTCATTCTCTCTCTTCCTCCCAACCACTCATTATTCTCCACTCATTTCTCTCTCTTCCTCCCAACCACTCATTATTCTCCTTTCTTAATTTCTATGCTTCACAACTCATGTTGCAACTTAAATGAAACGGAGGGAGTATATTAGTATCATTAGAGGCAGATTTAGACCCTTTGAGGAAGGTACTTGGATCCCTCCCTCTGATTTTTGTAATTTTTACACCGTTTACAATTTCGAATTTACTATATTCGCCCCCCCCCCCCTAAAAAGAAAAATTCAGGAGGTGTAACCACCGAGTATCATAAGACTTACGCGTTACTCATTCGGTAATTCAGTTTTTCGGTTTAACATCTATTCAGTTATTTTCAGTTTTTCGTAAGTAGATGAAAAACTTAATTTTCATGACATTCATTAAACGAAAATGAAAAATAAAATCATAGACCATAAGAAATACTCCCTCCGTTCCAAGAAAGTTGCAACATTTTGCCATTTAGGGTATTTCATAAAAGTTGCAACAATCCAAAAATGGAAGTTTTTTATTACTTTTATAATCCTCCATTCATTCTCTATCTTCCTCCCAACCACTCATTATTCTCCACTCATTCTCTTTCCACCTCCACTAATTCTCTCTTCATCTCTACCTTTCATTCTTAATATAATATTATATCCTTAATTTCTCAACTTTAAAGTAAATATTTCAACTTTTCTAGAACGTATGGACTAATTATTAACAACATGATAAAAAAGCAACAACAGAATAGATAAACAAAACGACGAAAGAAATAACCGTTAAAACATAACACGTTATATAGCAGTAAAACTTACAACTCAATAAATCTGCAAAATCAAAATTATTAGCACACAAAATTACTTAGTTTAATTAGAAAAGTACGGCACGGTTATATCATATTACCAAACTCTCGATTTATATATAAAAAAAATAATAATTTTTTTTTTTTATAAAAGTTAGTTTAATTGGTTTTTTGGTATGATTTTTTCGACTCGCCTTGATTTTTTTGGCATATTGGAATTTTTTTCGAGTTTTTTTCAAAAGTGACATGCGTACTTTGTGCAATATATCAATTTGACTCGCGTACTTTGGAAACATCAAATGTGGGTTGCGTACTTAATGTTTTGACAATTTTGATGCCATTTTTTTAACACCCGTTAAAAACATAACGGAACATTCCATATAAGGAGTAAAAGTGTAAGGAATAAAACTCGAAGGACTAAACACTCACTTCAAAAATAATCCAAGTCCCGTACTCCAATAATGATTAGACTCGACTACCGTTGAAAATCTAAAAAAAGTTTTCTCTCATCATCTTGTTAAGCAATTGAGTAATATTAGAGGCATAAAAAAAGTCACAAAATCTTGGTCACAAAATTCTAGGTGTAATGATTTTATTAGTGTTTTTAATTAGAGTGTAGCGAGTCCATTATCGATGCAACCAATAAAATATCGCCACCTCATATTATGGGCAATATTTTGTGAGCTTATTTTGTGCCCCTAGCATTGCTTTAAATTAAATTCGGGCAAATATATCTATCAACAAAGCTATGCCCTCCATTGTGTGTCAATCCTATGTTGACTAATCATGAAGTGGGTGTATCTATGAGGTGGTATCAACCAATTAGAGAGTGCCATGTGGACTTTTGTCAACAAAAGCACACATCAAACGTTAGCAAATTTCTAACTTAGTGGTTGTGAGTTGTGACTAGTGGGAGAAATAATGATTTTAAGGAATGGATTTTCTTTAGACCTTTTTTTAGCCCACGAGGTGTATCAAAACTCGGATTGTGTTCCATTGTTGCCCTCATGTGGATCCCACCGACTAATTAGGTTTTGGGTTCGGGATACAATGGGCATCTACTAATACTATGGTGCAATATGGTCAAAGTTAGAGGTGGCCAACTAGAGGTGGCCAACCCGTGACCCGGAACTGTGAGGATTCGTGGAATGATTTGGGTGTGAACTTGTGAGAAGCAGATTTAGATAACATACGTGTACGGTTGAAACCGTGTTTCAGGTTGTTCGGTTCTGAATTTCCTTTTGCAAAACCTGCGATCCGGCGGTTCCGGCCCATAAAATTGTACACGTATACGGATTTGGCACTATACCCGTGAAAACCGCGTCATTTTCCTTTATTATAATTCTCAAAGTTATGTTTTGAACAGATGATGTTAGCTTTATAACAAATTTTGTAAGTTTTCTAACATAATCTGTTAAAAGTATAACATTTCATTGATTTAAACAAACAACTGTTGATTTTTAAAAAGATTATGTTAGTTTTCTAACATAATCTGTTAAAAGTTTACCATATCTGTAAATTAAAAAAAAAAAAAGTAGACAAACGTCTGACCCCTGGAACAGGAACTCTGCCACCTGGTTGGAACCGTATCCTTGAACTGGCATATCACGGTTGAGGGTCGGTTCCTCCATTCCAAGATCTGAAACCGACGCCTCCCACCCAAACCGGAACCGTATTTGACCACCACTAGTCAAAGCTACCAAAGAATATTTTTTCTCCCATTGTTTTGCTGTTTTTTTTTTTTTTTTTTTTTTTTAATGTTTAATGCATGATATTTGACCATATTCCTCATTATACGTGATGGATGGATATTCAGTATGACTAACATATTGCTCAATTTATTTTGAATTTTTGATCATTCACTTTGCAGAATGAAACATATAGTCAAATGTCATCAATTAAAATCACGAGAACAACAATATTTTGAAAGCTATCAGCTCCAAATTCCCCGTTAGTAGGAGATGGTATATGCAGTGATTTTGTTTTTCTTTTACAATGTTTTGGTCATGTTAGTAAATCAGACCCAAGAGATAGCAGATAATAATGAACGCAAATAAACAACACAGAATTTACGTGGTTCACCAACAACCTATTAGCTACGTCCACGGGCAAAAGGAAACAGATATTATTACGGCGGAGAAACAATTACAAGAAGATGATGATCACACTAATCTATGTTTGCACGAACTTTGATCACAAAGTTTCTAGCTATGCAAATCTCTAGATCTAAAATTACTGATCTCTCTCTCACTATGTCTTCGATCATGCAGAGAAAAATACTATTCTATGGCTAGTATTTATTGGGATTAGAGACCTAAACCAGAAGATAGAAGGAGTCCTAAATCAAATCCCAAAGGACTTCATTTACTTTCTAAGCAAGCCAGAATACCACGAAAACAAGTCAGGCCCCGAACACCATTGGTCCGCCCGGGTAGTGACCTGGGTCCGGCCGGACCTCAATATGTCCGACCGGATCCTACACTACACCCGGTTGGATCTGTTGATGCTGCTTCATGCCTTTCTTCTTCTACTGCACTTCTTTTCTTCAAAATCATCTTTCTCTAACAATCTCCACCTTGATTTTGAATCTCCCCTAATAATTCAGACGCACGAGCTATAGACTCCACCTTGAGCTACATCCCTCGTACCAGATTTTTCAACCTTTGCCTTAGTCTGTCTTTCGTTAAAGACACTAGATTTTATGCACCGTGTATCTTCAAGACACTCAGAATTTGCCTCACCAGACAAACAACCTTGTCATCTGGACAATCAGATTTTCTGAATGCAATGTATCCTACGGACACCCAAACGTGCACCTACGGGAACTCAGAATCGCCCCAACGGGCGACTAACAGTCATTCAGTTGTGGCCCATCCAGTCGACATTGGATCATGCCAACCATGACTGATAAAACCGTTGTGTGTTGATCTTCTAGCCGTGGCATGCCCAGTTCACTCCGGCCTAGAGTAAAACGCTGCTCCACCTGCTTGTCAATACCCTCACCAATCTCAGAACCTTGGAGGATGAACAAGGAACCTTTTCTTTCACCCTTCAGAATCACATCTGAACCTTTGTAGACATCCAGAATTCCACCTTCACCTTTGAAACTGTATCCCTTCTTGTCCAAACGACTAATCGATATCAGATTCTTTTCTACTTGTGGAACGTGTCTCACCTTGTTTAATGTGAGAGATTTATCACCCGAAGTTCTCACCCTTACGGAGCCCATGCCAACTACTTTGCAGTCTGATCCATTAACCATATAAATACGGTCTCCATCTTTCTGCTCGTACGTTGTAAACTGCTCCTTGCGCGAACACATGTGATAAGACGCTCCCGAATCTAGAACCCATGCAACTTCCTTGCACGCTTCTTTTTTGGTCACCAGGGCATAATCACAATCCTCATCTAGATTGTCACTACTTGCCGCCGCAGCAGTCGACTCAGATTTCTACTGCTCTCTCTTCTTCTTGGGACAATCGGTTTTCCAATCCCCCTTCTCCATGCAATAGCTACAGATATCTCCAGGTATCGGACCCCGTCTAGAACCTTCGTTCCTTCTACTATGCCCCTTGCTGCCTTCCGCAACCAAACCTGATGACTGAGATTTTGTACTAGTACCACTCGCCTTTCGGCGCAGTTCTCTATTTTCAGACCAGACTTTACTTGCTCCAGAGTAATTGTCTCTTTGTTTAGATATGAATCAACATATGATTCATATGACAACGGTAGAGATACCAACAGAATTAGAGCAGCATCCTCATCATCAATTTTCACCTCTATATTACGCAATTCAAGTAATAAAGCAGAAAATTGATCTAAATGATCCTTAATAGGCGTACCTTCAGACATATGGAAAGTGAATAGCTTCTTCTTCATATAGAGCTTGTTGGTTAGAGACATCGTCAAATACATCTTCTCTAACGTCAGCCACAAGCCTCCCGCTGTTTCTTGATCTGCTTCTTCCGCTAAGATCTCATCATCAAGACTCATGATAATCATTGAATGAGCCTTCTCATCCAATACTAACATGTCTGTAGCCTTCTTCGAATCCTCTGTTGTGGGAACGGCTTCAACTTTGCCTTTTGGATCCTTATAATCCCTGATTGCAGCAGCCACTGGAGCCCACAAACTTTGTCTTCGCAACATGGCTCTCATCTTGATCTGCCATAAACTGAAACTGTTCTTCCCATCAAACTTGTCGATTTTCTGGTCCATCCTGGAATCCATCTCTTCTACCGCAGCGGAATGCCCTGATCTTTCTCAACTAACCAGACTCAGGTGCCACTTGTTAGTAAATCACACCCAAGAGATAGCATATAATAATGAACGCAAATAAACAACACAGAATTTACGTGGTTCACCAACAACCTATTGGCTACGTCCACGGGCAAAAGAAAACAGATATTATTATGGCGGAGAAACAATTACAAGAAGATGATGATCACACTAATCTATGTTTGCACGATCTTTGATCACAAAGTTCCTAGCTATGCAAATCTCTAGATCTAGAATTACCGATCTCTCTCTCTCTCTCTCTCTCTCTCACTCACTATGTCTTCGATCACGCAGAAAAATACTATTCTATGGCTAGTATTTATTGGGATTAGAGACCTAAACCAGAAGATAGAAGGAGTCCTAAATCAAATCCCCAAAAGACTTGATTTACTTTCTACGCAAGCCAGAATACCACAAAAACAAGTCAGGCCCCGAACACCATTGGTCCGCCCGGGTAGTGACCTGGGTCCGGCCGGACCTCAATATGTCCGACCGGAACCTACACTGCACCCGGTCGGATCTGTTGATGCTGCTTCATGCCTTTCTTCTTTTCTTCTTCTGCTGCACTTCTTTTCTTCGAGGTCAGGAGGCAAGGAAGGTCGAAACATAAACTTCATATGTTGTGAATCTTAGCTTTTACCACTGAGTCACTCTTTTGAAATAAATTATTTATAAAGTGTGAAACCCTTTTCATTTTTATATTTATAACTAGATTTCTCCTAACCACATAGAATATGGTCCTCAATTCCATGGAATTCCTATTTTCAAATTCATACTTTCTTCATGTTATTTCTTTTACAATTTCCAAATATACACTAAATTGAAATCAATATGTGTAAGAGATCCAAACCCTGTTCTACACATCATGAAGAATATTGCACTTTAACAATTTGTGACAAATGACCCCATTGTGGAAATTGGAAAATAAAGCAAAAATAAGGATAAGCATTGAATCAGTGCTAGTTTATAAATAACATGACCCCATGAAATAGACATACATTCCCTTGAGGTCCGAATATATCAAATGTACTAAACTATCATGTCTTTGGTCCCTCTCCTAGGAAGCCTTACCATCAAGCCTATAATTTTGATTGAAATAATTCTTATGTGGGCATAATAAACACTACCACTGACACTTTTAATAAGTGTAAGTATCAATGTTAAAAAGTGCCAGTGTAATGGCTGGCAATTATTAATACTACCACTAGCACTTTTAATAAGTACCAGTATCAATGTAAAAAAGTGTCAGTGTACTCACTGGCAATTTTAAACATTACCACTGGCACTTAAGAAAAGTGTCAGTTTCATGTTTATAAAACGCCAGTATGAAATCACTGACTATTTGTAATATTAACACTGAGCATTTATCAAGGTTGCCAGTATTTACGAAAATGTCACCCCTTGTTTCGAAGTATAATTGCTAGCGTCTTTGAAAAACACGTTTTTCCTTTGCTTAAGGAAAAACACGTTTTTCACAAGACTCACCCATCTCCGTCCAATAAATTTAATGTAATTGCAATAATTCTTATGTGGGCATAGTAAACCTTTCATACTTGATATCGATAGGGATTTATGTTTCCAATTTTGGATTGTTGATAATGTTATTTTCGGGTTCACATGCAAATTACTATCCTCGTCCATTATATATTCAATATTTTTCATGAGTATTTTTTTATATAGTTATGTTATGGGTAAAAGTGGACCACAAAAAAGGAAATTGAAAATATTCCCTTCTTTGATTTTTTAAATAAATTGCATGTTACATTTAATTAAAATGACTAGTATATGCTTAAACAAAATGTTTCAGATAATATATACTACACCAATAAAAAGTGGAAACTTTAAATTGGTATATGTCAATTTATTTTGTAGGATTTAGATAAGGACATAATAGACCTTTATAAGTGCAATTCCAATAGAAAAATAGGATTTGTTCGGACATATATCTACTTTTACCATTATTATCACACTTTGGAAGGGGAAACTTTAAATTGGTATATGTCAATTTATTTTGTAGGTCCAAATCTCCCCCATTAATTTGAAGTATCTCATGTGAATGACAGTCCACCATCCCCTAGTATTAAAGTATTTTCAATCTCTTTCTCTCTCAAACACAAATTTAACTTCCATGATAGAAAATGATTTTTAAATATATGTTATATTTAGATTTTGAAATTTGTTCTAAATTATAAATTATTTTAATACTTTTAAATTTTATCAATACACAATATTAATAGTATTTTAGTTACTTCTTTCATTTTTCCATGTCATCTATTTAAGGCTCGATCCATTTGTTTGGAGGGAAACATTTTTCAGAAATCATTTTCCACATTTTCCGGTGTTTGTTAAGCACCGGAAAATGGGGAAATTTTCCAGAAATCATTTTTCACATTTTCCGGTGTTTGTTAAGCACCGGAAAATGGGGAAAATGTTTTCCGGAAAATGGTTTTCCCCCTTTTCTAAGGAAAACAACTTCCTTACCTCCACCTAAGAAAACATTTTCCGGAAAACTTCACTCTTCACTCCCTCCAACTACTTGACATGTATTTTTGAGAAAAAAAATTAATGATACAAAATTATTTTTTAATACTCCTTGACGCAGAACGGAAGCAATATTCGTGAATAGCAAGCGCTAAACACAAGAGTTTACCAGCAATAAACCCTAGAAAAGATAAAACCTGGAATCTACCAGAAAATAAGAGAAAACTCTCAAATTTTATTGAATAAAAGTCTAATTTTCGGAATAAAATTTTAGGCCTATTATATAGTACCCATAAAACTTGAAAAACAATCTAAAACCTTATAGAATTACTCCTAACCTATATAGTAACCTAATAGGACTTAAAAACTAGTAATTTGACTCAAAATCTATCCTAGAATCCTCTAAAATTAACCTACTAAAATTAATGACGAAAATAATAATAAAAATACTAATTGAACCCTAACTAATAATAAAATACCAATATAATTATAATATTTGATATAGTCATATTGTCGTCCTGCATCATTCACCACCACTTCAAAAGAACTCGTCCTCGAGTTCGTTCTTGAAACTTGTAGTCTTCCACTCCACTTGAAGAGATATTTGGAATAAACACGTTTTTGCCCGAGCCGCAATAAATCTGGCACTGCTAAACATGGTAGGAAATATGACACTCGTTCATCAACGGCTGTAAAAATTTCAGGCAAGACATCAGTATGTTCAGCTGAGTGTTTAACTTGATTCGACCGAAACCTTCCAGGTCCGGGCGGGTCTTTGTTTATGTGCGGTCGGACCTCTCCATCTGGTCCAGGCGGGTGTTTCCTTTGGTGTGGTCGAATCTGAGCTGGTCCGGGTGAGTCCTGGGTTGGGTTCTGGTGAAATTGTGCTGGGCTTTAAGGACGCGAATCCCGTGCTTCCTCTGACCTCGCGTCCAAGGACTCGTTCACACATTCTTTTTCCACCACCACTTCAAAAAGTGGCTCATCTGATTTCGGTTCTGGAGCAATCTCTCCACCTACGGAAAAAAAATTATTATTAACCTTTTCTCCTTTGAAACCTTCAATCATTACTTGTAGATCCCGATTCGCGGATTTGATTTCAACTAAATCTTCTCCGTTTGAATCGGAATCTTTCCTTTTAATCGGCTCGACGCGGTGGAGACTTTCCCCGTGAGGACCTGCTCGATTTTCTGCCTTTCGAGGGCGTCGAACCGGTTCAATTATCCTGTCTCTCTTACCACCACGGTTCTGATTAGCATTAGTGTTTTGACCTTGTTGAGCAGCAACCAACGCTGCAATCTGCGTTGTCAAGGCAACTATAGATGTGGTTATGCCATCGATATCTGCGTTTGTTGCTCTTTGATCCCCCATAATGATTCAGTGACGAAAAGACAGGATAAGGCATGTTCTGATGCCAACTCACGCAGAACGGAAGCAATATTCGTGAGTAGCAAGCGCTAAACACAAGAGTTTACCAGCAATAAACCCTAAAAAAAAAAAAAGATAAAACCTGCATAACAAAATACTTGTACTGGCACAACCAGTTTGATTGACAAATATCGCCAGTGCATTTTAAGATAACCAGTTGCAGTGTTTAAGATGACCGACTATGAAGGACAAAGTTGTTCAAAACACTATTTATTCTTTCCCACTATTTGTGATTTTAGAAAAAGAACTCTTACTATAAAACGTACCAAAATAAAAAATAGACTTTTACTCTAATACAGAGGGAGTATATTTTTTAGTTAGTCCCAAAATTAAAATATCACATTCTTAAATAACAGTAGTATGTAATGTACAATAGAACTATCTAGTACACTATTTGATGTTTGGTTTTCTTTTTCTACGCTACTTAAGCATAAATATTTCCATCGTTTCAAATTCAAAATGATGTTCTCATTTCTTTCTGAAAGAAAGAGTATGAAAATACTTTTATAATTTATTTTGGATTTTTATAATTCTGGTGTATATTATGTCTATAATTAGTTTAGGGTTAATTTAGGATATAGTAATATTTATCTAAGGAATTAGTTAAATTAGAATATTTTTATTTGATTTACTAATCTACTAATGTTTATCTTTGGTAGTTATTTTGTATTTTAGGTAGGTTGGACTCTTATTGATAAAGATGGAGTGACTATAAAAGAAAGAAGAAGTCAGTCATTTTATTCAACTCATTCCAGCGATTTTGAGAGATCAAGAAGCTCGTATCATATTCTCTCTAAAGAGTCATTTGTGTCCTTGAAGTCTTTTGTTCAAAAAGTCTTTTATTCCTTTAAGGAGTTTTAGTTCTAGATCTATGAAGAACAATAGTTAGCAATCAATCCTTTATTCGTTTTTGCCTTGGTGCAGATTTTAGGATTAGATTCACAAGTTCTTGATCTAGTCTTTTAGTTTATTTTGTATTTTATTTGTTCTTGAGTCTAGAACACATTTAGTCTTTTGATTATTTTTTTTCTTTCATTGTAATCGTTTGCTATAACTTGTACTCTGCAAGTTTTTTATAAATGAAAGTTTTCCAGCAAGCATAGTCTTGCTGAAGTGTTTAATTCATGTTTTAATTTATTCCACTGCGTTTTTACGTTTTTCTGAGATTATGTCCGTTGACAGTTGTCGTGACAGTTGTTAAGACACTTGTGATAGTATTCTCAGAGATAAAGGAGTGATATTCATCATCAAAGTTTGATGCTCTCCTAGTATGAACCCCTACATTGAGATCACCAATGATGTTTGAAGTTGGATGATCTCTAACTTCACGAACCTCGGGAGGTAAGTTAGGTTGAGTAGTAGGAATACGAAGATCTTCAATGGGTACTTCATTTGCTGCAGCATCAAGGTCATCGAATGTGATTTGCTGAAGCGGAGAAACATTATACGCAGGAGGAGGTGTTTGCGCATCAGGAGTAGTTACTTCTGGCGCAACATCTGGTGTATGCGCATGAGATGGGCTTCCTTGATTCTGGTTTTGATCAACTTGATTATCATTCTGCGCAGGTGCAGTTTAGAGCTGCGTACCTGTCTCAACATTCTCAACAGAATCATCAGAATCATTTGGAGCTAAATGTGGCTCAAGGAGAGAATGCTCATCAAAAGTAACATGTACAGATTCTACAATTGCTAGAGTAGTTCTATTAAAAACACGAAAAGATTTAGAATGTTTGGCATACCCAACAAAAATACCTTCATCTGCTTTGGCGTCGAATTTACCTCTATGATCTTTGCCGTTGTAGAGGATATAGCATTTGCAGCCAAAAATCTTGAAGAAGGCAATGTTGGGCGCTCTTCCTCTCCATAACACATATGGAGTTTTGTTGTAGGCTTTGTTGATGAGGGATCTATTCTGAGTAAAGCAAGCAGTGTTGACAGCTTCTCCCCAGAAATACTTTGGAAGCTTAGCTTCTGCTATCATTGTTTTTCCAGCCTCAATCAACGTGCGATTCTTTCTTCCCACAACGCCATTTTGTTGAGGAACTCCAGCAGCAGAGAAATTGTGATCAATTCCATGGTCATCGCAGTATTGAGCAACACCGTTATTCTTGAATTCAGTTCCGTTGTCTGATCTCACGCTCACGATGTCGTCTTCCTTTTGAGTTTGGAGCCTTCGGAATAGCGAAGTCAAGATATCATAGCAGTCATCTTTGGATATCATCATTTCGACCCATGTATATCTTGAGTAGTCATCCATCACAACTAAAGTATACTTGTTTCCTCCAATGCACGCGGTGGTGACAGGTCCAAACAAGTCCATGTGAAGCAGTGGTAAACATTTGGAAGTTGAGGAGGCAATCTTGCTGGAGAAAGACTGCTTAGGTTGTTTACCGAGCTGGCATGCTGCGCATTTTCTGTCATGATGGTCAGCTACTTTGGGAAATCCTTTGACAAGATTTTCCCTTCCTAGCTTATCGAAATACTTGAAGTTCAAATGACTTAAGCGTTTATGCCATAGCCAGCTGCTTTCACTTACATTCTTTGCTACAAAACAGAGATTAGTGATAGAATCTATAGCAGTAAGATCAATAATGTAAACATTCATCTTACGAGTCCCTGTAAGCAAAGTTAGTCCAGATATGCCATCTTTGATATAGCAGTGCGTTGCAGTGAAGTGACATTCCAAACCTTTATCGCAGAATTGTGATATGGAGGCAGGTTGTGCTTGAGTCCTTCTACTAGCGCAACTTTCTCAATGCACACTTTATCCTTTCTGATTTTTCCATATCCAACTATGTGCCCTTTGTTATTATCTCCAAACGTTACTGAGGGACCTCTTCCTTCATGCACATCTTCAAGAGCGGTGACATCTCCAGTCATGTGTCTAGAACATCCACTGTCGAGGTACCATATATGCGCTTTAGCTTGTGAAGAGTGCGCAGTGAAGCAGGAGACCTGAAAAATAGACATTAAGAACGCAGGTCCCCTTTATTCTTGGGTCCTAGAGTTAGCAACTTTTGACAACCCACTGCGGTCTGACCTTAGGATTTTTACGTCCCTTAACATTAGGAGCAAATCGCAAAAGGCATTCTGCAGCCTTGTGACCTAAACCATCACACACAACACAATGATGAAAGCCACTTATAGATTGGGTTTTTACAAACTCTTTACTTTTCTTTGGCTAAGCATTCTGAACTGGAGCAGTTGAACTAGCTTTGACAAATATCATTTTCTGAGGTTTGGGTGCGCTTTTCTTAAGAATGCGCATCTGGCGTTGGGGCGCATGGCTTTCATGCGTATGACCCTTTTGCGCAGATTTGACATTCGAAGTTGAATTGCAGCCATAGTCAGAATATGAGAAATCATGCACAGGTTCAACTTTAGCCTTACCCTTGGTTTTCCCAGTTTGCTTCTTTGGGTAGACATAATGGAAATTTTGTCTCTGAACTTTCTCCTGTCTTTTACCCATTGAAGCAGAGTGCTTTGCTTTAGGAATGTCAATAGTGACACGAGATTTGGTCCACTCATCAGTGATCTTTGTGAGATCAGCTACTTGAGCAGCCAATTCTTCGTTTCTTACTTTAAATAGCGCATTTTGATCTGTAAGAAAACGGTTCTTTTCAGTAAGAGGAGTCATGCTCTTAATCTGCTCCTTAAGGAGGGTGATCTCAGATTTTAAAAGAGTTTTCTCCGTCTTAAGCTGTGAAATTTCTCCAATTGATAAGTCCACTGCTTCTTTCATAGAATTAAATTTCTTGATTACCTTTTCAGCTTGCTGAAAAATAGACTCGCGCTCAGCAGCAGAGTCATTTTTTTCTATTACAATTTCAGCAGGAATTTCAAGAGATTCTTTGCGTGGAGGCGCAGCAACAAATTTCTTCGTTAGGTCTGCTCTGGAAAATAAGTACTTTCCATTCTGTCTGGTTGGAGTTAGATGTCCCATTTCCACCAGTTCTGTGATAGTGAAACTTTTCTTCTTGATTGTCCTTGGCGCAGCCTTTGTGTCCGTATCGGGATCATTGTCTGAATCGCTATCAGCATCAGCATTGGCCATTAAGCAGAGCAGTCCATCCTCAGAGTCATCATCATCACTGTCTTCAGTGTCAGTCTCTATCTAGGTCTTGAGTTGCTTCTCAGCAGGGTCTTCTTCAGCAACCATTCCGCGCTGCTTCGAAAATCTCTGCGCAGGATTCCTCTTCATGTACTCAAATCTTGAAGTAGGGCATTTTGATGCAAAATGACCAGGCTTTCTACAGTTGTAGCTGTTGGGTTTCGATCAAACATGCGCAACGGAATTTAGCATTTAAAATTTTGAAACCCAAAGCCATGGATCCGTTCATATGACTAAATCAAATACAACATAAGAATAGAGGAATAAACTAACCCTTGATGGCTATCAAATTCTCTCGGTCTTTGGTGGAGGTTTGAAGACTTGATCACGATCACAAAGCTTGAACACGAAATTTGAAGATGATGATTTTCACCCTCTAGCGGTATCCACACTTCGAACGAATATCAAAGGAGCTTCTTTGATCTTGGTTGCTAGGCCAAATTGTGAAACACTTTTTCACAATCAAAAGAACTATATGGAATTTATTTTGTGTATTATTTTGTTCCTCAACCAAGAATGTCTTGGAACAAAATAAACCCTCTCTCAAACTCTTTGAGACTCACAAAATCATTAGCCTTGAGTGCTGGCCGAATTTGGTCTTTTATACACAAGTATGACCTATTCCAAATAGGAAACTTGTGTTAAAATCTGTCCAAAATTCGTTTCCTAATCAAATTAGGAATCTGCCACCCGACAGTACTGTGCGGCCGCCCAAAAACCTCTGTGCGGTCGCACAACATTCTGAAACAAAACTGGTACAAAACTGAGATAAGTGTGCGGCCGCCCAGTCCATACTGTGCGGTCGCCCACTTCTCAGAAAGTCCAGAATTTCCAAAATTCCAATGTAGTCCTTTTAAAGATTCGTTCTATTGTGTGTGACCCTCTAGGATTATACTAAGTTGGCAATGGGTTCAAACATGAAACCATAAGATATGATTAGGTTCTAGCAAACCATCATACCTACCCAAATAGTATAACTAGATACAAGTTCGCATTCCTCTTAGAATATGTCATAATCCTTTTGTCCACGATATCATTGAACACAAGTCATGGTTAGAGAGTCAACTTGTTTTTGTTCAATACTTTCTCGATTCCGAATATGTTGATAATCCAAATGACATTGATCCAATCAATTCATTTGAGTCCGGCCGAACATTTCATCAACATCATTCCTACGAGAGGCCCAAGCTTGATATCTCTCCAAAGAGGGACAAATCCATTTAGCTTATTATTCTTCCCTACGTGAATCTGATTATGCCAATCATACCCTTTATAACTACTCGGTTAAAAGTAGCGTTTGAATATGTCAAACATAATGTTCATCAAGTGGAAAACTATAATAACTTCATGTCTAAGGATTCAAATGACATAACTAATATGAGATATATGTACGACATAGACCATGACATAAATCTCATAAAGCGGGTCATGTCCAGTACCTTGTTCCAAACAAGTACCCATAAATCTAACATGATCATCCCATGATCATTTAGCCTTTATACCAGTGCTTAACAAGTACTAGGGACGGAGATTATTATGAGTAAACATGAACAACAATAATAATCAAAACATCTCTTTATTGATATGAAATAAATGATAACAATTACAACGTTTATTAAACGTGCCTAGGGCACCACTACCAACAATCTCCCACTTGCCCTAGGCCCAATCTCCCATGTATCTAATACCCATGGACCTAACATGACCATCATGTTTAGCTTGTGGAAGTCCCTTTGTTAGCGGGTCCGCAACATTGTCATCAGTAGGTACTCTGCATATATTTACGTCTCCCCTATCAACGATCTCTCGAATGATATGAAAACGCCTAAGTATGTGTTTGGATTTCTGATGTGCTCTTGGTTCCTTTGCTTGAGCAATAGCACCATTATTATCACAATAAAGGTCTATTGGATTAGCAATACTAGGAACCACTTCAAGTTCAGTTATGAACTTCTTAATCCAAACAGCTTCTTTTGCAGCATCCGATGCAGCAATATACTCAGCTTCTGTTGTAGAATCAGCGGTTGTACTTTGCTTGGAACTCTTCCAGCTTACAGCTCCACCATTTAACATAAACACAAAACCCGATTGCGATCGGCTATCATCTTTGTCAGTTTGGAAGCTTGCATCCATGTAAGCATTTACAACGAGATCATCTTCCATTCCTCCATAGACCAAAAACGAGTCTTTAGTTCTTCTCAAGTACTTAAGAATCGCTTTTACAGCTATCCAGTGATTTTCGCCAGGGTCGGATTGGTATCTACTTGTCATGCTCAAAGCATAAGATACATCCGGCCTAGTACAAATCATGGCATACATGATGGGCCCAATTTGCCGAAGCATATGGAACGTCATTCATTTTCTCACGCTCATCTTTTGTCTTAGGACATTGAGTCTTGCTTAGAGAAACTCCATGTAACACGGGCAAGGTTCCTCTCTTAGAATTTTCCATACGGAATCTTCTAATGACCTTGTCAATGTATGTACTTTGGCTTAAACCAAGTAGCCTCCTTGATCTATCTCTATAGATCTTGATGCCAAGAATATATGCGGCTTCACCCATATCTTTCATTGCGAAGCACTTTCCTAACCAAGTCTTCACAGACTGAAGTGTAGGAATGTCGTTTCCAATGAGCAATATGTCATCCACGTATAAAACAAGGAAAAGCACTATGCTCCCACTAATCTTCTTGTATACACAAGGCTCATCTTCGTTCTTGATGAAACCAAACTCTTTGACCGATTCATCAAAACGGAGATTCCAACTCCTAGAAGCTTGCTTCAATCCATAGATGGATCTCTGCAATTTGCATACCTTAGAATTTTGTTCAAAACCTTCTGGTTGTGTCATATACACATCCTCTTGTAGTTTTCCATTCAGGAAAGCGGTTTTGACGTCCATCTGCCATATTTCATAGTCATGATATGCGGCAATGGCAAGCAAAATTCTTATAGACTTGATCATTGCTACGGGTGAAAAGGTCTCATCATAGTCAATACCATGAACTTGCCTATAACCCTTCGCTATAAGCCTAGCTTTGTAAGTATGCACCTTCCCATCCATGTCAGTCTTCTTCTTGAAAACCCATTTGCATCCTATGGTTTTTAGACCTTCGGGCGCATCAATCAAATTCCAAACTTGATTGTCTTGCATGGATTGCAATTCGGATTCCATGGCTCCAAGCCACTTGTCCGAATCAAGAGAAGACATTGCCTCTTGGTAGGTTGACGGTTCATCATTCTCAATGATTTCCACGTCATTACTATCCGTTACGAGAAATCCATATCTCTCGGGCTCGGATCGTAACCTACTAGATCTGCGAGATGCTTGTGTATTTTGAACAGGTTCCACAACTCCTTGTGGTTCTTGTTCTTGTTCCACTATTGGTTCAATGTTATTTTCTGGGTCTCGAATTTCTTCAAGATTTATTTTACTCCCACTGATTTCTTTGGAGAGAAACTCTTTCTCTAGAAAGACACCCGTTCGGGCAACAAACACTTTGTTGTCCTCTCGGTTGTAAAAGTAATATCCTTTAGTTTCCTTAGGATATCACACGAAAATACATTTATCAGATTTGTGTGCAAGTTTGTCTGAGATAAGTCTTTTGACAAAAACTTCACAACCCCAAATCTTCATGAAAGATAGACAAGGCTTCTTTCCGCTCCACATCTCATATGGAGTCCTTTGAACCGATTTAGTTGGAACACGATTTAGTGTGAAAGCAACGGTTTCTAGGGCGTAACCCCAAAAGGATATTGGAAGATCAACTTGACTCATCATTGATCGAACCATGTCTAACAAAGTCCGATTCCTCCTCTCAGACACACCATTCCATTGTGGTGTTCCGGGCGGAGTCAATTGTGAAACTATTCCACAATTCTTTAGATGATCATCAAATTCTTGACTTAAGTATTCACCACCTCGATCTGATCGAAGTGCCTTTATACTTTTGCCAAGTTGTTTTTCTACTTCATTTTGAAATATTCTAAATATCTCAAATGCTTCACTTTTATGTTTCATTAGGTAAACATACCCAAATCTACTATAATCATCAGTGAAGGTTATGAAGTATTGAAATCCTCCCCTAGCATTGCTACTTAATGGTATGAAGTATTGAAATCCTCCCCTAGCATTGCTACTTAATGGTCCGCATACATCGGAATGTATCAGCCCCAATAAGTCGCTTGCCCTTTCACCCAACTTGGTAAAAGGTGTCTTAGTCATTTTTCCAAGAAGACACGACTCACAAGTATCATATGACTCTAAGTCACATGAACCCAAAAGTCCGTCCCCATGGAGTTTTGAGATACGCTTCTCATTAATATGACTAAGACGGCAATGCCACAAATAAGTATGATTTATATCATTAGGTTTAGATTTCTTATTTACATGATAGACATTATTTTCATTCTTGATATCCAAGACATAAAGGCCATTAAATGAATTAGCAATACCATAAAGAACATCATTTAAATAAATAGAAAATTTCTTATTCTCAATAAGAAACTTAAAACCTTCATTATCCAAACAAGAAATTGAAATAATATTTCTGCTTAAATCCGGAACATAATAACAATTGTTCAAAACAAGAATTAATCCGGAAGGTAAAGTGACTTCATAAGTCCCTACGGCTAATGCAGCAACTCTTGCTCCATTCCCCACGCGTAGATCTACTTCACCTTCTTTAAGCAGTCTCCTATTCTTTAGTCCCTGCACATTTAGACAAATGTGAGAACCACATCCGGTATCCAATACCCAAGAATCAGTGGTAGAAAGGAGAATATCTATCATATAGATACCTGAAGTCGACGCAGCCTTGCTGCTCTTCTTCTTCTTTTGCTCTTCCAAGAAAGCCTTGCAATTACGTTTCCAATGACCAATTTCTTGACAATGGAAACAGATTGCATCCTTTTGTGAATCGGGTTTTGCCTCAGAAGCCTTGGCAACCTTTGCCTTGCTTATCTTGGGTTTGACAACTTTTGCCTTACCCTTGCCTTTGGCACCAGGTTTCTTCCCATCATGAACCAAGAGCACAGGAGAACCTTTCTCCACAATTTTCATCTCTGCAGTTTTAAGCATCCCATGCAACTCAGAGAGATTCTTATCCATTCCATGCATGTTATAATTCATTACAAACTGATTATAACTTTTAGGCAATGAATTAAGAATGAGATCCGTGGCTAGCTCCAATGGGATTAGATAGCCAAGTTTCTCAAGGTGCTCTACATAACCTTTCATTTTAAGAAAGTGAGGACTCACTTGTTGCCCTTCATTCATTTTACATGTAGTGAATGCAACAATGGTCTTGTACCTCTCTTGCCTAGCTTGCTCTTGAAACATGGTTCTCAACTCCACGCCTATCTCATAGGCTTCCAAATGTTCCAAACTTTGTTGGAGTTTTGAACACATAGCAGCAAGCATGAGACAACTTACATCTCTAGAATCATTACGATGCTTCTTGTAATTGTCTCTTTCTACCCTAGGGGCAGTAGGCGGTGGTTCAGCGGGGAGAGGCCCATCGAGAATGTACAATTTATCTTCTTGCCTAAGAACGATTCTTATGCTACGGATCCAATCCATAAAGTTGGTAACATTCTCTTCGAGCTTATCCTTCTCAAGGATCGATTGCAACGACATTGATTGAGTGTTATTAGTCATTATCTACAAATATGCAAAAATTTCCAAAATTTAATAAGTACCGGTTTTCATTAAAGAGATAAATAATGTATTTTAAAACAAAATACTCCCACCAAATTATACAACCTTCTTTATACATCCAATGTATAGTATAATTTAAATGGGTTGAGATCCCGCCTTAATCTAATTTTGAGTACGCTTTGGCGCACCGCTCAAAATTAAATCAATTAGGTAGACAACTCTTGTCAATCATATCTCATATGACTCTCAGTTCTTTTCATGAGATTCTTTAAGAAATCCAATTTCAAAAAGCATGTTAAATCTCATCTTTGCCTTAAGCCCAAAACTGTTTTGACGCTTAATTAAGTCCAACCATTTTAAACGCATAGGAAACTCTTATTCACTCATCTTGCTCAAACATGAATAAAATCAATGCACCTCGCTTTGGCGAGCCCACATAAAATTACTCATGTATAAACAAGTGTTTTAATCATGGCTTGGCAAAAAGACTTAAAACTTTCTTTGAAGGTTCATCACATATAGCATATAACACATTTATGAGCACATAATATAAACATGTTACACATCAAGTTTAGCCACTAAATTAATCTCCATTAATTTAATCATGATATTTATGTGTCATTAGTTTCTCTATAATTATGAGGATGAGACTATTTCAACTTTGGTCATTATCTCCAAATCAAGACAACAAGAAGTACGGTCGAACTAAGCCATCAGGCAACCACAATCCCGCACTAATTCAAGAAACCAAGAAAGTAGTCCATGTGGCCGAAACTAAGCAATAGATGGTCTCGATGAACGTAGGCTAATTGCATTCACAATTCCACATGGATCTCCAAACTTTGAATCAAGAACTTTGTTTCTCAATTTTAGCAATTATGAACTCTTCATAATTCTAACTTCGTTTTATCTTTGAAACTTTGATTGCGATCAATTTTGGGAAACACAATCTCGATGAACGCAGATTAGCCATCCAAAACTTGAACCAATCTAGGAATCACAAGACTAAAACAAATAGGAAAATCAAACCCCAAGATCCACACACAAACCAACTACCCAAAACCCATTCCAGATCTGCAAGTCTGGACTGGTTCTGTTACTGGTTTTGTTGAATCTTTCGAAAAATTCCAGATTCTGGTTTTCAACCAAAATCAGACCTTCTGATCAACTTGTGCGGCCGCCCAAAAACCCTTGTGCGGTCGCCCAAAACTGTGCGGCCGCCCAAGGCGTTTTGTGCGGTCGCCCAGTACCATCAGAATGTGCAGAATTTTCAAAGTTCGAAAATTTTGTCTCAAAATCGTTGTTCCCCGATTATTAAAACTTTGATCCAATCAAAATTAATAATCAACAATTCCGAATCCACCATAATTTATTTATTGCGATTGAATCGTGTGATTAAAGTTGCAAAACAATAAACCACATAAAATCACATAACACATATATTCCAATATTCAAATCATGCAAGGCACATAAACAATTTACATACACATAACATGATCCAAGTATTGAATTAATCAACATGAACGGGGCTCTGATACCACTGTTGGGTTTCGATCAAACATGCGCAGCGGAATTTAGCATTTAAAATTTTGAAACCCAAAGCCATGGATCCGTTCATATGACTAAATCAAATACAACATAAGAATAGAGGAATAAACTAACCCTTGATGGCTATCAAATTCTCTCGGTCTTTGGTGGAGGTTTGAAGACTTGATCACGATCACAAAGCTTGAACACGAACTTTGAAGATGATGATTTTCACCCTCTAGCGGTATCCACACTTCGAACGAATATCAAAGGAGCTTCTTTGATCTTGGTTGCTAGGCCAAATTGTGAAACACTTTTTCACAATCAAAAGAACTATATGGAATTTATTTTGTGTATTATTTTGTTCCTCAACCAAGAATGTCTTGGAACAAAATAAACCCTCTCTCAAACTCTTTGAGACTCACAAAATCATTAGCCTTGAGTGCTGGCCGAATTTGGTCTTTTATACACAAGTATGACCTATTCCAAATAGGAAACTTGTGTTAAAATCTGTCCAAAATTCGTTTCCTAATCAAATTAGGAATCTGCCACCCGACAGTACTGTGCGGCCGCCCAAAAACCTCTGTGCGGTCGCACAACATTCTGAAACAAAACTGGTACAAAACTGAGATAAGTGTGCGGCCGCCCAGTCCATAGTGTGCGGTCGCCCACTTCTCAGAAAGTCCAGAATTTCCAAAATTCCAATGTAGTCCTTTTAAAGATTCGTTCTATTGTGTGTGACCATCTAGGATTATACTAAGTTGGCAATGGGTTCAAACATGAAACCATAAGATATGATTAGGTTCTAGCAAACCGTCATACCTACCCAAATAGTATAACTAGATACAAGTTCGCATTCCTCTTAGAATATGTCATAATCCTTTTGTCCACGATATCATTGAACACAAGTCATGGTTAGAGAGTCAACTTGTTTTTGTTCAATACTTTCTCGATTCCGAATATGTTGATAATCCAAATGACATTGATCCAATCAATTCATTTGAGTCCGGCCGAACATTTCATCAACATCATTCCTACGAGAGGCCCAAGCTTGATATCTCTCCGAAGAGGGACAAATCCATTTAGCTTATTATTCTTCCCTACGTGAATCCGATTATGCCAATCATACCCTTTATAACTACTCGGTTAAAAGTAGCGTTTGAATATGTCAAACATAATGTTCATCAAGTGGAAGACTATAATAACTTCATGTCTAAGGATTCAAATGACATAACTAATATGAGATATATGTACGACATAGACCATGACATAAATCTCATAAAGCGGGTCATGTCCAGTACCTTGTTCCAAACAAGTACCCATAAATCTAACATGATCATCCCATGATCATTTAGCCTTTATACCAGTGCTTAACAAGTACTAGGGACGGAGATTATTATGAGTAAACATGAACAACAATAATAATCAAAACATCTCTTTATTGATATGAAATAAATGATAACAATTACAACGTTTATTAAACGTGCCTAGGGCACCACTACCAACAGTAGCAAACCAAGTCATCATCTTTATTTGAGTCTCTTTCACGAGAGAACTTTGCAGGAGTAATACTTGAAGATCCAGGTTTTGAGAATTTCCTGAATTTTTTGAATCGCTTAACAAACATAGCGAAATCATCATCATCCATTTCAAGCAGAGAAGAAGTGGAGACTTTGTCTGAGGTTTGAGCAGGCGCAGGTTCTCTTTGAGCAATCATTGAAATTGCTTTTCCTTTTCCTTCAGTTTCATCAATTCGATCAAGCTTAAGCTCATACACTTTTAAGTTGGCGTATAAGCTGCGCAGAGGCCAAGTATCTAGAAATCCAGAATCTTCTAGATGACTTGCCTTGTGCACATATCTGGAACCTAGCGCATCTAAGAATTGAGAATTGACTTCTTTATTAGTGAAAGTAGTTCCAAGAGATTTACAAGAGTTTACAACAGCACAGAAGCGATCATAAGTTTGTCTCAAGGTTTCACCATCCTTTCTCATGAAGCAGTTGAATTTTCTTTGCACAAATCTTTTGTTTTCCTTGCTTACTTTGTCACCATTCACATAGCCTTCAATAGCATCCCATAGATCCTTTGCAGTTCCACCGCTCACAATTTGATTGTGCGTGGAGAGGTCTAGAGTGCTAAGAATGATGTTCCTTGCTCTTCCATCATAGCCAACCCATTTCTTTTCTTCATCAGTCCATTCCTCCTTGTTTTTCTTGATTGTAGGATTATCCTTGTTGGTAGAAGCATCTGGATTGGCCTTCATTGGAATGTAAGGTCCTTCAAGAACGATGTCGTGGAGGATCTCGTCGATAGAAGAAAAATGAGTGAGCATGCAGTGCTTCCAGATTTCGAAGTGATCTTCATTTAGCACTAGAACATGTGAATAGTTAGCCATTGCCCAAGATTTTGAAGCCATCTTGAATCGGCACCCAAGCTGTTAAGCTTGAAAAACAAAACAGGTTTTATGAAGGTGTTTGCTCTGATACCACTTGTTGGTCCCAAAGGGGCAACAAGGGTATGAAAAATGCTAGAGGGGGGGTGAATAGCGTTTTAATATTATTTTCAAACCCTTTTGCAAATCAATGGCTTATGCGCACAGTTCTCAAATAAGCTAAGTATAGCGCGCAGTGAGAGTGTGAAATGCACAGCGGAAGTTTAAGCAGCACCTGCGCAGGAAAAAGATGCGCAGAGATTAAAACGCACGCGCTATGTTTTGGCTTAAAGTGTTGGATAAAATGTTCTAAGGCAATAAGCAATAACAAGCACAGCAGCAAAGTATAGCAATCTGAAAGATCAAACAAAGCAGTAATTCAGAAATAATTAAGCAGGAAGTAAATAGCGAGAATAAAGAACAAGCTATTTGGAGAGGTTCGATCAATGAAAGATCTACGTCCTCTACCAAGATGGTTAGTCTTGGATTTTCTAATGGAGATCTTATTATATGAGATAGTTACAAGATACAACAATGTAGAACAAACTAACTCAAAGATCTATAATCTATGAAGAACAAATCCTAGACAAAACCGGTGTATCTCAAGAAGTTAGATCGATATGATCAAAGCTTCAAGAGGTGTGTGTATGACAGAAATCTGGGCTCTTTGAATCTAAGAGATGGAGAGCACAAGATATTCTGGGTGATACAAGGCTTAGGATCTGGGCTTGGAGTTTGAAGGTATGAAGGTTGATCTTGAATCTGGGAATATAAGCAGCAATCTTCAGAACTTCAGTGATACTTATGAAAGCACAAACTCTAGAAACTTGGAAATGAAGATGAGCAGGCTATTTATAGCATAGAGCTTAAAACTAGCCGTTGGTGCTCTGAGCAAGGTCGATGAGCTGGCACAAAATGATTGGTGCGCAGGTGTCCTTTATAGCCGTTGGGGCTCTGATCAAAGTTGATGACCTGGCACAATATGATTGGTGCGCAGGTGTTTTAGAGCCGTTGGAGACTGAGCATGAAGACCAAATTTAAAAGCTCCTTCTAGAAGGTTGACAGCTGTCTTCATTTGAAATATTTCTCTTGAGCGCGTCTCCACCGTTGGATCTGCTGAGTGTGCTTGCTTTGTCATTTCTGCACACCTCAGCATTTTTAATAAGCGTGCATCTTCTAAGCGCTTTCCAATTTATGTAATCTGAATGTATCGAAAACTGAGCAAGGATGCATGCTGCGCAGAGGAGACATGCGCAGTGATGTCCTGCGCAGGGAAGTCCTGCGCAGAGACCACAGTCTTGCTTAGATCTTCATTCCTTTTCGCTCCAAGCTTCTAGAATATGAGGTTGTTGAAAGATAAGCATAAGGACCAAGTTAATCTGCTCTGCTCATAGAATCCATTCGTATGGAGAATGAGCAAGTGATGCTATGCGCACGGAGAATAAGCAGGTAATGCTATGCGCGCGGAGAATGAGCAGGTAATGCTATGCGCGCGGAGACTGAGCAGGTAATGCTCTGCGCATGAAATGTGTTGCGCACGAAATGTCCTGCGCATTATACTTGGTCTTCAGTAAATGAAACCTCAATTCCAAGCAAGCCCTAACCGCTAAGCCTATTCTATAAAATTGGACTTAGCTAAAAATAGAAGTTATAAAACTTCTTACATAGGATCCTAAAGTCCATAAATTAGTTAGGTGATGGTATCAATCAATTCTAACATAATTGGGAGGGTTAAGAAATAAGCATACCCAACAATGTCTGTCAGGTTTCTAAAGGTCAGTCTCAAAATATTGGTCTTTATTTGCCTTTACCTATTCCTGATGATATATGGCTAGATTTGTCTATGGATTTTGTGTTGGGTTTACCGCGTACGCAACAAGGTGTAGATTCCGTGTTTGTAGTTGTGGATCGATTTTCCAAAATGTCTCATTTCATTGCTTGCAAGAAGACTGTGGATGCATCTAATATTGCGAAGTTGTTTTTTCGCGAAGTTGTCCGACTACATGGGGTTCTTAAGTCCATCACTTCGGACAGGCATACCAAGTTTTTGAGTCACTTATGGGTTACTTTGTGGCGCATGTTTGGTGCTTCGCTTAACAGGAGTTCTACAGCTCATCCGCAGACGGACGGTCAGACAGAGGTTACTAACAGGACTTTGGGGAATATGATCAGAAGCGTTTGTGGGGACAAGCCGAAGCAGTGGGATTTAGCTTTACCGCAAGTGGAGTTTGCTTACAACAGTGCAGTGCATTCGGCCACGGGTAAATCACCTTTTTCTCTGGTTTATACTTCTACTCCTAGGCATGTGGTGGATTTGGTACCGTTACCTAAGGGTCGGGGCGTGAGTCAAGCGGCTGAAAATATGGCTAGTGATGTGCAAGCTGTCAAGGAGGCGGTCAAGGCTAGATTGGAGGCAACGGGTTTGAAGAATAAGGCTGCTGCTGACAAGAAGAAGCGGTCAAGGTGTTCAAGGTTGGCGATGATGTGATGGTGTTTCTTCGCAAGGAGCATTTTCCTGTTGGGACGTATAAGAAGTTACAACCTCGCAAGTATGGGCCATTCAAAATTACTCGCAAGATTAACGATAATGCTTACGTGGTGGCACTTCCTGATGATTTAAATATCTCCAATACATTCAATGTTGCGGATATTTATGAGTATCATGCAGATGGAGTTCTTTATCCTAGTGAGAACTCGGGGTCGAGTTCTTTGGAGGTGGGGGAGACTGATGTAGGAGCAGACCAGCGAATTCCACGCAGCAGTTTAACGAGCGCCCGCTTTCCAAGGGGCGAGCGCCCGCTTGAATTAAAATCCAAAACGGGTGTTTCTTCTGGCGTCTAGAGCGCCCGCTTGGGCAAGGCCAAGCGCCCGCTTGGTCGACGTACAAGAATTTACTGTTTCGCGTTTTTTATCGGTTTTAGCACAAACTTGGGTTATTTTCGGGATTTATGTTTTATTTAGGTTATGTTATTTTGTTAGGAGTATAAATACTCTTTTCCTGTCATTGTTTTAGGGTTAACAACTTTATTTTATCAATTGAACTTTTGTTTTTGGAGATTTATTTATCTTTCTTGGTGGATTCCAAGGTTTCTGTGTTGAGGTTTCATCGCTGGATGAGATCTTGTGATTAGTGCGCTAAATCACGAAATCTATCGCTTCCGTGCTGCGTCATTTAGTCTTTTGATTATTTTATTTCTTTCATTGTAATCGTTTGCTATAACTTGTATTCTGCAAGTTTTTTATAAATGAAAGTTTTCCAGCAAGCATAGTCTTGCTGAAGTGTTTAATTCGTGTTTTAATTTATTCCGCTGCGTTTTTACGTTTTTCTGAGATTCTGTCCGTTGACAGTTGTCGTGCCAGTTGTTAAGACACTTGTGATAGTATTCTCAGATCACAACTGGTCGTTTCCAGAAAACAGTCCTAGCTTCAAATCTTTCACTTTCAATTTAATACGACAAAAAAAATACTCTCTCCGGACACAAATATAAGCAAAAGGTTGACTTTTTTTTTTACCTAAATATAAGCAAAAAAGTTGGGTTTCATTACAAAACTCATTAAATAATGTAACTGTATTTAATACTCTTTTACCAAAAATACCCCTAATTAATTACTCATTTTCAAATACAAGTGTATATTTATTATACATTTAATATGAGGATATATTAGTAATTTTAATATATTTTTATTATAAAATCAAAACAATTAACAAAATTTAACTACTTTTTTAATAAGTGTGATTTTAGTTACTTTTACATATATTTGTGATCGGAGGGAGTAGAACATTAAATTTTTCAAAGAAGGGAGTACTGAGTAGTAAGGAAAAAAAAAAGGGGGGTGGGGGGGCTGAAATGGTACCCTCGTGTCGCTGCAACTATCCGCATGACGATTGGAAGAAGGTAAGGGTTTTGCAGTTTTGCTTTTAACGGCTAGTTAATTAATATAAAATCAAGAAGAAACGGCTAGGATGATTACAGTACTAAGTGGAATGGAAAGAATGAAAAGGTAATACTCTCTCCGTCCCACCTCACTTGAAACTTAAGAAGTGGACATAATAATTAAGGAAAAAGAATAAAATAAAGAAAATGTGTGGTAGAAAATGAAAAGAGAGAAGTCGTGAGGCTTTCCAGGCGATGTTTTCTATTTACATCCAGGCGGCGGAAAAATCGCATGGACTATGAGTAGGTTGGTTGAATGAATTGTGTAGTGGAAAATGAAGAGAGAGAATAAGTGGATGGGGTAGACTAAATATAAAATTATAAAAAAGATTACCATTTTGAGGAGTCTCAAGTGAAGTGGGACGGACCAAAATAGAAATAAGTCCCAAGTGAGGTGGGACGGAGAGAGTATATGTGTAGTACTCCCTCCGTCCCAAAATAATCTTCTCATTTGCTATTTCTCATAAGCATGACTAGTGAAACAAGTGTTCATATCCTTAAACAAGTGTTGGTACTCCAATTGATTCCCGCCAGTTTTTCCCGCAACTCCAAAGGACACTTCTGTTGGCTAACAGGTATGACTGTTTGATGCCAACAGTCATATATGATCCTTCTTCCCATCTGTTTATAAAACAGATT
Organism: Campanula takesimana; assembly: GCA_026119855.1. Taxonomy (NCBI): domain Eukaryota; kingdom Viridiplantae; phylum Streptophyta; class Magnoliopsida; order Asterales; family Campanulaceae; genus Campanula; species Campanula takesimana. Next base: position 144,833 of record JAOWBW010001677.1, on the reverse strand, counting down.
TTGGTCTCATGTTTCTTTAACGAAAAATTTTCACATAATTCTCAGAGTTTTGATCTGTATTCTTTGCCTTGAAACAGATTGTTTGATTGTCTTATCCCGGTAAAGATTTCGTGATACCCAGGCAATAAAGGATCGAAATACTTTATTCAGAAATCGATTTGTACGCGATTGAATCAAATATCCAGGATTATCAGTTACCCCAACCCCAAGATTTCTAACAGGCGGCGACGCCACCGTTTATGTTAGCAGGCACCACCATAAAGTTTTACCTCCCCCTAAATCCACACAAACAAATCTTGTCTGTTTCAGAATACATTAATTCAAAGAAAGCCCATTAATTTTTATTTTTTTTCGTATTACCTTAAGGGTATAATATTCCCTCTTGTAGTTAGTACTCTGTTTTCATTTACCCAACTGGTATTGTTACTATTCCATCGGATCCAAAATATCTGTCACTTTTAGACAAAATTTTTGGTTCAAGATAATTATCTTTTTTATTCCTACATTGAAAATTGTTGTTATTAATTTATTGTGTTTGTTGTTAGAAGAAATGTAGGTGAGAGATAATAAATAAAAGTAAATTTGATATTTAATTTATTAAATTTGAATAATAATTACATTTCTTAATTAATATATGTGAAAAATGTTAAAGTAACAGTTATTTTGAAACAAAAAAAAGGAGGTAACTTATAAGTCAAAACATGTTCTTCCTTTGTATAACTTTTTTTTTTTTAAATTTGTATTAATATAAGTGTTGCCTTCTAAATAAAAACATGTTTTTAGTACTCCCTCTGTCTCAAAATAGATGTCATTTTGGAGTGTTTCACATATATTAAGAAATGCCATTAATGCATGTGAAGAAGTCTCAAATACCCCTAAAGTAATTCAACTACCTATGTAATTAAATGGAGTAGTTCACTATCATTATTAAGGGTATAATTGTTATAAAGCAATAAAAAAAACTTTGAAAATAATGAAATGACAAGTATTTTGAGACAAAATTTAACTCCTAAAACGACATCTATTTTGAGACGGAGGGAGTATAATATTATTGTGATATACGCAATGTATAAACGGATAAAACACATTCATGAAAGATTTGAAAATATAACTGCGACATTTATATATGACTAAAGAGTAATAACTCTGACTATTACTTGTCCCTCTATCTTCCGTTTTATAACGCATTGACTTTTAGGCTTGTTTGTTTTTCCATTCAAAGCCATTTAATGGGGTAAATGTCTGAATCGGTCAGACTTTAAGGCATTAAGTCTTTTTTTTTTTTTTTTTTTTTTTTTTTTTCAGATTCAGATTTAAAAGCATCTGAATTGCCTCTTAATGTTCAGACCTAAAATGAAGTCTGATTTGCCTCTGAATTGATTTTTTTTCAATTTATATTTTTTCTTAAACTCATAATTCTAAAGATATCCAATTAAAACACTATATAAACAACTATTCACGTCATTTTTCTACTTCATTCAATGTCGTAATCCTAAATTCAGATGTATATTCAGACGAATAATCAAACAATTTGAATAATTCAGAAATCAGTTTTCAGACGCTGCCTCTTATCAATTCAGATATGCATTCAGATTTCAGGACTTAACACTTAAAAAAAACAAACGCCACCTTAATTTTATAATTTATCTAATCCAATTGGGATTTTCAAATATGCAAGTTGCACGGTTGAGCTCAAGTCCAGCTGAAATTTTTAATCAATACTAAGATTTGTTTGGATAATTTTCTTGTAATCTGTAGTCGTTTATGTCCAAAATGGGAAAAGGTTAGGGTTGGTTTGGAGAGTCGAGGTGGTAAAGTGAGTCAAATATACATCTAAATAATTTATCTTAGAAACTAATACAGAACCAGACGACTCCCAGCACCTTGAGACTCCGGCGAATTGTCTTGTGCCTGGACAGTATCACTACCAAATACAATACATGATGCCAAAAGAAGAGATGATAAAAAAATGCAACAAAAGGATGTATGTGGATATTGTTGGAACACTTTCTGTGTATTTTTTGTGTTACTTTTTGTGTGTATGATATCAAATGGTTGTTGCTCCTTTTATAATCCAATCAAGAGGATAAACTCAATCCATAAAGGAAGTCTTGTGTGAGACGGACTTGAGACGGGTCTTGTTGAGAGAGAAAATGGGCTTGCTCCGCCCCACCCATAAGGGGGCAAACCATTTACTCTCTCAATAAGACCCGTCTCACATGTGAGACCGTCTCACACAAGTTTTTGTCTAAGTCTTTTATTAATTTTGGAGATAAGGCTAGTCACTTGACATTCTAGTTCAAATGAGATGAATCATTTTCTCAACTTCAAGCCAAGTCTTATTCATCCAAACACAAAATTGGACAACTAAATACATTATCTCAATGTTCTCATGGAGCTAAACACAAACCCACAATTAATTTTATCATTTGACAAAATACTTATCACGGAAATAAATCATATTTCCTTCACAAAATACACATTTTCCCAACACATTTAAATGTGTGACATGACTATAAGAATATCTCTTGTGTCCTTTAAGCAAGCACAAATTTAGCTGTAAACGAGTTGAAATCAATTGTTGGAATTGAAATTGATTTGGGGGGCCATTTTAATGGAGACATTGAGTCGGAAACGTATGGTGGTAAAGTGCCATTGAACCATATGCTACAATTACATTTATCTATACAGCTAGCTGTTTTTGGTGGTTTTATTCAAACTTTCTGACAATTAATCTTTTGATTTTTGTGTGATTTGGTGGGGCATTTTTTTTTAATTAGAAATTTTCGATGCTAAGTTCGGATTACAGTCAGTCGTCTGATGAATGATACTATTATCCATTAATAATATGAATAGCATATGAGTGTGGGAAGGCATGGCATTAAAATAGGGCAAATACCACATTAGTGCCCCAAAGTTTTATGTGAATTGCAATTTAGGTCCTAATGTTCCAATTTTGGCAATTTGGTGCCTACTGTTCACCTTTTGTGGCAAAATGAGTCTTTTTTGGATGATAATGGATGGAAGCTAACAGAATTAACGGAAAATCTATCGAGCTTATTTGAAACTTGCATTTCTTACCCATAAAGTTCAATAATTATTTATGTTATCTCAAGTTTGTTAAAAACTTTACAACTCCTAAAATTATATATATATATATATATATATATATATATATATATATTATTTTAATTAAAGAATGTATATTTAAATTAACCCAAAAAAAACATAACAAATATCAAAGTAAAATATTTTTTATCATTTAAAATAATATTTTTTTGTATAGTAGTGAAAATTTTAAAAATTCCTTACACTAAAGTCATAATTCCTTAAGTAAAGTGAAAAATTATTTTTTCTTAAAAAAGTAAAGGGCTAAATTTAGATATTAGTCCATAGATAATAGCTTTAAAAAAAACTTCTTTTAACCTGAATTTGCTTGAAAAGAGAAAATTAAAAATCAAACCTAAACTTCTACCTTCTTCGTCTCCTTCCCCCACCCCACCCACCGACCACCTTCACATCCCTTCTTCTCCCATGCTTTCTCTTACCCTCACAACGCCAACTTGTCTTTCTGGGTTAGAAATCCAATTTTTAAAGAAGCTCGTTAAATTTTTCGTTAGTTTTGTTAGCTTCCATCCATGACCATCCAAAAAAGACCCATTTCGCCACAAAAGGTGAACATTAGGCACCAAATTATCAAAATTGGAACATTAAGACCTAAATTGCAACTCACATGAAACTTTGGGGCACTAATGTGCTATTTGCCCCATTAAAATACCATCGTACCCTTCAAACACAATCTGGTGACTAATACTGCGATAGCTATGCGATCTAATATAAAGCGCCCTAAATACAGATTCAAATTTATTCCATAAAAATTAAAATGAAAGACCGCCCTAGAAATTAAGTTAGAAGGATTGTAAGAGGGAAAAATTAGTAGGTATGACAAGTGGGGCCTACATTTTTTTTTTTACCATTTAAAAAAAATGATGAAGCTTCTAACGGAATTTGGGTAAAAGGTGAAGCTTAGGGGATGGAGGGAGTATTCATTTGCCTCCTAATCTAATATTAAGACAAATAAAAAAGGAAGTGGAAGAATTTCAAACATAGATTCGGCCCTACCACCAATCAGAGTCCAGATCCTCTCTCTCCCTAGTGTACCTCCTCTCCTCCTAGTATACCTCCTTAATTCTATTGGTCCAACTCATCCAATATTATTTATATTTCTCAACCCCCATCTTTTCTTTCTTCCTGCTAATTTCACCCCTCCTTACTTTTTTTTGAAAAGTCACCCCTCCTTACTAATGCACCACTTATTCTCTATCTTCTCTGTTCCATATTTACCTCCTAATCACATCAATCTAAACCCTAATAATTATTTTAGCAACCATTTCTTCTAAAACGCATTTAATGAATTATCATTTCTTCAAATCCAGTAATATTAGTTGTTCTCTGCTTTTTATTAATTCTGAAGGATAAATGTATGCAAATGGGTTAATATAAATCCACTTGTCACAACTCCCAACTCTAAGTCAAGAATGGAACGTCCATTTACTTTGACTATGGTGATCATATAAATTCTAAAACTGGTAGGTAATTGTAGCTTCAAGTACTAGGTATTTTCATAATTTTCAAATGACTAAGGCAAGGTGTACATATGTACTCCCCATATGATATTTTGATTTGACTTTTTAAGAATTTTAAATTAAATATATAAATTTAATAATTTTAAACGCTTAATTTATTTAGGGGTTTAACTTTTTCAGATAAACAATAACAGAAAATGATACTATTATTTTGAAACCGAAGAAGTATGGAATGATTTGCATAACTATTTATTAGAGTTTAGATTGATGTTGATTAGGAGGTAAATGCGGAACAAAAAGATAGAGAAATACGTGATCTATATATTACGTAAGGACTAGCAAGGAGGGGAGGAATTAACTGGAGTAAAGAGCAAAGATGAGGGTCGAGTAGTGTAAATAATATTGGATGAGTTGGACCAATAGAATCAAAGAGGTATACTAGGATGTACAATAAGGGAGAGGATTTGGACTCCTTAATTCTATTGGTCCAACTCGTCCAATATTATTTACACTTCTCAATCCCCATCTTTTCTCTTTCTTCCGGCTAATTTCACCCCCTCCTTACTAATGCACCACTTATTCTCTATCTTCTATGTTCCATATTTGCCTCCTAATCACATCAATCTAAACCCTAACAATTATTTTAAGACAAATAATAAAAAAAAATGAGACATTGTTTTTAGGAATAATACTAGGGGCACAAAAAAGTCACAAAATCTTGCTCACAAAATTCTAAGTGTAATGATTTTATTAGTGTTTTTAATTAGAGTATGGCGAGTCCATTATCGATGCAACCAATAAAATATCGCCACTTCATGTTGTGTGCAAGATTTTGTAACCTTATTTTGTGCCCCTAGCATTGCTCTTTTTTTTAGTAGTCTACATCGTGCTACTTCTACGGTGGGTGCACGGTGGGGCATTGGTCAAAGAGTGTCTTTGTTGTTGAAGTTAAGTGCACCTCCTCCTCCTCCTCCTCCCTCTTCTTCTTATATTAGGCCATGTGGGTCTTTACCCTACTTGCTCCTTCCTCAACATGATTATTCACATTGTCACTCGGAGATTATCCTCATTACAAGAGTATTTTTTAACTATTTTCAATTTGTCGGTGTTTGTTTTCACAAAGTCACGTTTTTCAAACTGTTTTTAAATATTCGTTAAAATAATGCTTGCAAGTAAAAAAAGGAAAGAAAACTTTCTGTAATTTAGGAAGAAACTAGTTTCCTCCAAAACTACTGTTTATTTTTAGGTCATACACCATCCGATCTAAAATAATTGTCTTTTTTGACACTTGTACAACTTTTAAGAAAAATAATTGTTATCATAATTTAATGACAAAAGTGTAAATCTACTCCTATTAAGTGTTCGTTCTTACATTAGTACTCTATCTGTCTCAAAATAGATATCGTTTTGTAGTGTTTCACACATATTAAGAAATGCCATTAATGCAAATGAAGAAGAGCTCGTCTGGTGCATAGTTTCAAAAACAGAGATTTTTCAAAACGGAGCTTTTTTTTGGACGCTACTATTTGGAGCGGAAAAAAATGGCTAAGATTTTTGAAAAGCTCCACTGAAAAACTCTCCATTGAGACGTTTAGTTAGCAAAACGCTGATTCTTTCTCCCAGCGTTTTGAACGCGCCGCTCTACCAAACAAGCCCGAAGTCCCAAATACCCCTAAAGTAATTCAACTACCTAGGTAATTAAATGGTTAGGTAACTATCATTATTAAGGGTATAATTGGTATAGAGCAATAAAAAAACTTTGAAAATAGTGAAACGACAAGTATTTTGAGACAAAATTTAACTCCCATAACGACATCTATTTTGAGACGGAGGGAGTATCTCACAATAAAGCAATCAATCAAAACATTTTGACTCTCCTCCAATAAAAATACTGTTATATTACTCTATCCGGTAAAAAATAATTGTCGCTTTTGGACTAAAATTTTGGTCTAAAATAACTGTCACTTTTGAGTTAAATGTCTCTCTTATCCTAACATTGAAATTTGTTATGTTTAATTAATTGTCTTATTCTGAGATGTTAATGTAGGAAGATGCACATTTAATAGGGGTAAATTTGGTAATTTAGCCATTAAATCAATGATAATAATTGTTTTTTTTAAGAATTATGCAAATACTAAAAGAAACAGTTATTTTGGATCGGACGTACGTAGTAGCTTTTATTATTATCTGTCTCTAATTGCTTATTCATTCTCTTTAAGAATTGAAAAAATATTTAGCTCTTATAGCCTGCCTTATTGTTAGTATTTTGACTTGTATGAACATAAGAAAATAAGGCAAATAGATAGTGTTGTGAAATTTCCCATGCATGTTCGCTTGCTGAACGAATTCAACGCATTTACACAAAGAGGAAGTCTTATGTGAGACGGTTTCACACATGAGATGGATCTTGACAAGAGAGGAAATGGGCTTGCCCCGCCTCACCCATAGAGGGCAAACCATTTAATCTCTCAAGGAGATCCGTCTCACGTGTGAGATCGTCTCATACAAGTTTTTGTCTTACACAAAGAGATTCAAATAGCAGTCGGACTATGAGCTAAGAAGACAACCTCTAACTCCCAGATTTATTCATACATACATATACGACGATCTGTTCCCGTAAGTTAGTCTCTGATTTGGTAGTTTGGTTTAACATTTTTTAAAATGACACTATATGCTTCTAAAATACTCCCTCTGTCCCAGAAAGTTAGTCTCTATTTTTTCGTTGTTACAGCGAATACGCTTTGAACAATAATTTAAGTTACTTAGAATTATCCTAATGAAAATTTACAATCAGTTATTGATAGATCATTATAAGTACTAACAATACAAATTTTTATAGTCTCATTAAGATAATAAAAAACAATCTAAATTATTGCTCAAAGTTCATTCGCAGTAACAAAAAAAAAAAAGATTTTCCGGGACAAAGGGAGTATTATAGGAATACCATCCTATACGCTCATAAGAACATAACTTTTGCTAGGAAAATGTATCTTAACTTTGTATGCCTTGAGCCAACATTTCTATATTTTAAAAAAAAAGTATAAATAATGTAACATACTCTGTATTTGTTGACTATATATCGAAATCAAGGATCCCATATAGATCTCATTAACAGAAAACTGCAGCATTGGATACTTTTGATCAATAATTGCACGATAATTTACTTATAACTTGCTTTGTCTCATAATAAATTGTAATATTTAATAAATTTATTTTTAGTTGTTTGTATCATAAAAAAATACATTATATATTTTTATTTTTTTATTTAGAAATGTGACATTTGAACATACGAAAGAAAATACAACAATTATTGCGGAACGGAAGAAATACATCTTTTAATTAAATTTAATAATGAACTACCCTAGCTAGTAGGAGTACTAAGAAACTAGTTGAGCAGTTTGCAATGTTTACATCATTTGTTAGTCATTATTATGTAACTAACATGCTTACATCGAATCCTTTACAGTTGGGATTATTTTATACATTAATCATATTTTATTTAAGATTATGATTGCTAATTGATTCATGTATAAGAGACCATTATAGTACACATTATACTTTTGTTTTTATTAATAATGCATTGCCACTAATTCTTATAACCATTATAACCATATCTTTGGCTAATGTCTACCCTTATAATCCTAAGTTGTTTTTTTTTTTTTTTTTTGGAAATCCTAAGCCACTTAATTCAATTCTAGCCAGGGATCGAACTCAAGACCTCTACGACGGAGAGACTTAAACATGCTCAAGATGCCGCTTGGGTACAAACCCTTTGGCTATAATTCTAAGTTTCTAGTAGACCCTCAATAAATGACTTGATATGCATTATATTTATTGAACAATGATATGCATTATCCACACTCCATATTTTATCTATATATTTGTAAATATAATTCTGTCTTTAGTATTTTCACTTTTGCCAACTTTAATTGTTTACACACCAAAAGAGAGAGGAAAGTTTATATTTACTTTTTATTCAGTGACCCCACTTTTCGTATTTACAATAATTATCTGGCTCATAATTTTTACCAGTCTCCAAATTCTATCATACTTTTCATAATTATAGCACATACTCAACTCTTGATACTCCCTCTATTATGAAAATTTGTCTCAATTTGACTTTTATAGCCAAAATAAATGAACTTTGACCATACATACATAGGTGTTAATGTAATGATCAGATTAAAATTATAAAAAATCTTATTGATAAATCACTATACATGGTCAAAGTTTATTTGTGTTGACCATAAAAAAACAAATTAAAACAATTTTTTTGTGACAGTGGGATAATTTTTTCCCCTTAAAATCTATGTTTTGGTCAAAAAGTGAACAAATAAAAAAAAAGAACAATTAGTAGTTTTTATTCAAGACCACAAAAATAGAAGAACAATTAGTAGTTTTTATTCGAGACCACTAGTGGTCAACTGCAGTCAACATATACAACAATTTAATTGACCCCCAAAAAACATTATTATTAAAATTTTCAATTAATTAAATTGTAGATATTGCATTAGTAGCTAGCTTAGTGTGTGTCCCTCTCTTGTCTCTCCTGTCTGCCAAGAGGGGAATTCATCGCCCCGTCAATATCAATATCAAGAAACCACCGTTAGTGGTGTACAAAAAACTCCAACTCAACCCTCTCAATTGAGGAACTTCCCCCACCCCACCCCCCAAAAACATATCTCTTCAATCATTTTGTTACCCATATGTCACTTGTTCGTCATAAATATTAGAGGCTCAACCCAAATATCATCAGTCATTACAATGGCATTTAGAATTACACATGAAAGGTAAAAAGAGGGATGACGAAAGGTGTTTGTCCCTAAAGTTGTATCAACATCCTCAGTCTTCCACCTTGTACCTCTACTAACAATACCTTGGAACGCACAGATGCCTCTCCGAGAGAAACTTGGACACTGCCACATGTCAGCATTCACAAAATCCCCCATCGAAAAATATTTAGCTTTGAAGACACGATTATTTAAGGCCTCTTGGCTAGCAGTAAATCACCAACCAAACTTTCCAAGAAATGCTATTATCCGCATATGATTCCACAATGAATATCGGAAAACAAAACAAAAAAACAAGGCTCTCACGAAGGAGATAATGCAGAGGCTCTCACAAAGGAGTTACAAAAGACTCTCACAAAGGAGAGAATACAATAAATCAAACACCATATCAACAAACTCCTCTACACTTATTCAAAACAGAAAATGAAAAATTTAAAAACAAAAAGCAGAAAACAACCAGATCTGAAAGTAGATTTAAAGAGAGAAATCTCTATTTAAATCTAGGGGCTTGGACTCTAGGGCCCCTAAACTCAGATTCAAACCCAAATAAGGAAAATCCAGATGAAAAACTCCTCATACACCCCTCACTAGCAAAAAGATGCAATAAGACTAAAATGCCCTCATATCTCCTCCCACCCCTCACCAGCAAAAAGATGCAAGAAGACTAAAATGCCCTCATATCTCATCCCATCCTTACTTTTTTGGTCAAATCCTAGTCAGCTCTTATAACTTACACATAATTATATATAAGAGTCAAAAAAATTATTTTTTTTTTTTTTTTAGAAAAAAAATTATTGTTTTGGTCAAACTCGGTCAAACCGAAGTCAAACTCTTATAACTAACACATAATTAACATACAAGAGTAAAAAAAAATACTTTTTTTTTTTTTAGAAAAAAATATTAATAATATTTGGTCAAACTTGGTCAAACGATAGTCAAACTCTTATAACTAACACATAAGAGTAAAAAAAAAAATCACTTTTCCATTTTTACCAAAAAAAATAACATTTTTTTTGGTCAAAGTTGGTCAAACAGCAGTCAAACTCTTATTACTTACACATAATTATCATATAAGAGTTACAAAAAATACTTTTTTTCATTTTTTTACAAAAAAACTATATATTTTTTTGGGTCAAATTTGGTCAAACTCGGTCAAACAGCAGTCAAACTCTTATAACTGACACATAATTAACATATAAGAGTAAAAAAAATTGTTTTTTTTTCATTTTTTTAGAAAAAAATATTAATAATATTTGGTCAAACATAGTCAAACTTGGTCAAACGGTAGTCAAACTCTTATAACTAACACATAAGAGTCAAAAATTTTACTTTTTCCATTTTTTTACAAAACTAATAATAAATGTTTTGGTCAAACTTGGTCAAACAGCAGTCAAACTCTTATAACTAAGACATAATTACCATATAAGAGTTACAAAAATTAATTTTTTTCATTTTTTACAAATAAAATAATAATTTTTAATCAAATTTGGTCAAACTTGGTCAAACGACAGTCAAACTCTTATAACTAACACATAAGAGTAAAAAAAAAAACACTTTTCCATTTTTTACAAAAAAAAATAAAATTGGTCAAACTTGGTCAAACAGCAGTCAAACTCTTATAACTAACACATAATTATCATATAAGAGTTACAAAAATTACTTTTTTTCATTTTTTTACAAAAAAATAATATATTTTTTTGTCAAACTTGGTCAAACAACAGTCAAACTCTTATAACTAACACATAAGAGTAAAAAAAAAAAAAAATCACCTTTTCCATTTTTTTTACAAAAAAAAATAACAATTTTTTTTGGTCAAACTTGGTCAAATAGCAGTCAAACTCTTATTACTTACACATAATTATCATATAAGAGTTAAAAAAATATTTTTTTTTTCATTTTTTTACAAAAAAATATTTTTTTTTTTGTCAAACAGCAGTCAAACTCTTATAACTGACACATAATTAACATATAAGAGTCAAAAGTCTTATTGAACCTGTTCATAAGACTTTGCTCCTATGAATAATAATGTGTATTATAAGAATTATTTTCAGTCTCATTAAAACATGTTCATTTGAACCTGTGTTCATAAGACTAAAGTCTTATTGAAGCTGTTCATAAGACTTTTCAATCTCATTAAAACATGTTCATTTGTATCAAAATAAGTTCAATAAGACTTTAGTCTTATGATCAGGTTCAGATCATGTTCATGAGACTTTTCAGTCTTGTTTGAGCAAAAACTCTTATATAATAGTGTAAAGTCTTATATATTACTGGTATAAGACTAAGAATCAATTTTTTCATATTATAAGACTTTTTTTTAAAGTCAGTGGACCTATTTTTCATAAAAATAAAATAAGTCTTATATAGACGCATCTAGTTAAACTTCATAGGCTATAGCTCAGGTGTGTACACTGCACATCAATGAGAGTTTTGATACAAAATGCTTCCTCAACTCCCCAACACAAAGTCCAGAAGAAATAAGACGAGACACACCGGAGAAATACTGTACCAAATTTTTTAAGGTCTACAAATGCAGGACTGGACTTCCCTACTCTTCCACCATCTTATCAGTAGCCTTTTTTCCCTTTTATACACCCTGTTTCTTTCCAATTCAGCAGCAGAAGATCTACGACTTGCAAAGTTAAAAAATGGGACCTATTTTTCATAAAAATAAAATAAGTCTTATATAGATGCATCCAGTTAAACTACATAGGCTATAGCTCAGGTGTGTACACTGCAGAATCATTCATCTAGTGAATATGTAATATGGACTCAAAACAATTTCAAATTACAATCAAATACTTGCTCTAGTTTATTGACCAATCCAAGAACAAATACATAACGCATGTCGAGTGTAATTTACAAAATTCAGATGTTAGTTCCACTGAAAATGAAATAAAAAATACAATAGTAGCATTACATTGACAAAGCCTAGTATAACAAAAAGGTTGCTTTGAAACTGAAAAAATAAATAAAAATACATTGACTAAAACTAGTACTCGCCTAGTTTGATTCAAAGGCATCAATATTATTTCTACTTTCTGAGTAATGTATCGATAAAAATAGCTTCTGCTTTCTGCTACACGAGAAAAAAAAAAAGTCAAGCGAAATTTTACCTTGATTCTTTTTGTACCGACACCAAGCATCAATCGGAGCTCCGGCGAGCAGACTTTCCAACTCAGCTAGGGTTTCAAGTCTAGATTGCAAACAGTGAAGGCCAACCGGAGTTGTTGTTGACGGCAAGGAGGAAGGCAGATGGTTGGCCGGCGTTGTCTTAGCGAGATCTAGATTATTCCGACCAAATATGGCCGATCTGGTGAAAGAGGGAGGGAGAGAGAGAGAGAGAGAGAGAGAGAGAGAGAGATCTGGAGAGACCGACAGATCTGGAGCACACTCTGGATGAGGTTTTCGGATAGATCTGGGCGGACGGAGCTTCGCCGGAGACGAAGCTTCGCCTGAGAAGATGAGCGCCGGCGTCGTTTTTTGAGAGAGATAGAGAGAGAGAGAGAGTGCGTGTGTGTGTGTGTGTGAGAGAGAGAGAGAGAGAGAGAGAGAGAGAGAGAGAGAGAGAGAGTGGGTGTGTGAGATTTGGTGCAAAGTGAGGGGGAGGGGGAAGAGGGGAGGGTTTTGTTGGGGGTGGGGTGGGGGTAGTTTGGGTATTTAGGACTTTTATTTGACTGGATTTGACTGGTCAAAGGAACTTATGGGTGTCTGGGGAATTTTCATCTCAAATCAACTCTTTATTTGGCATTTAATCTCAGCCTCTCCTTATTTGTAATAAAATCTCAGATCAGGGGCCCTAGAGGAATAGTTCCTTAAATCTATTTCACTTTATCAGAGACATTTTTGTCATTTCTCGCTTATTTTTTAAGAAGGAAAGCTAAAGGCCAGCCTGTTTTAGTCAAATGGGCTTAGTCAAAGCCTGAGACAAGCTCAAAACTTGTAAAGCTCAACCATTTTGGACCAGGCCAGCCCATTTGGTCACATCCACCTAATGGTGAAGACTGCCTATGGTTTTGCAGTCGTTTATTATCTTTAAAACCAATAACCGGATGAGAATTTGCATTAATTGTATCCAAAATTGTATGCTCTCCTGTTCAAAATAACTTATTCTTTACCATTTTTCACAAATTAAATTGATACTAATGTACGGTCAAAATTAACGTGGTTGTGAAGGTGAAGTGTAGGATAATTTTTGCCAGGCACAAAAAATTTCATAATCTTTGGCACAAACTGTTGGGACCGCGACCACCCCTCTACTTCACATTAGTATGATATTGTCCGCTCTGGACACAGTCTGCATGGATTTGTTTTTGGGTCATCACACAAAAGGTCTCATACTAATGAAGTGGGTAGTCACCTTTATATACTAAGCAATTCTTCATTCAATTGCCGATGTAGGACTTGGGTTGATACCCCAACTAACCTCCCCTCAACTCAAGTACCTCCACCGAAACTTGCATAGAAAGTCTAACTATGTCAATAGCCTTAATGATCTCATTATATTGCATAAGTCTAAGTATGAATTACAACTTGCGTTAGTTGAGGAAGGGTCTAGTAACTTCCCCCCAAAAAAGAAAAGGACTTTTGCTTGTGGACAAACTGATGACGCCTCGATTTTTGGGCCCCTTGAGGGCGGCCAAAGTATCAGAAAGTGCTCCAATGATTCTCAAATGAGTCGGATATCTGGCTACGAATATCTGAAAGATGAGCACACCGTTAGGACCAAAGCCGGGTTTGACCCCGGCTTAGGCCCTCGGGCGTGAGAGTAAGATCTCTGAGGGAACTAAGAACAAGGCCTTGAATACCTTGGGTGTGTGTATGTGTAAGAGAGAGGGAGAGAGAGAGCACTCAAGAGAGTGTAGAGAGAGAATGCAGAGATTAGTATATATGCCGTATAGTTTGGGTATATGGACAGTATCCAAAAGGCCAGGGTTCATCACAAACGTTTTGGAAATGTGGACATTCATTTAGGGACGGCGGGGAGTATAATACTAAGCAGAAGGTTGTTGTGAGTATGTCAAGTGGATCCCATTCGATAAAGAAGTATTATAAAATCTTAATTTTAAAAGTGTGTAGTTTCTAAAGGAACACCCAATGGGAAATATGTGTGGTTTCAACTGAGACGGAGGAAGTATGGTTGAGTTGAGTTGGCAAACTATTTTTACAGTAAAGGTTAATTAGTACTTACAATGCTAGAGGCGGTAAACGAGATTACCCGCATCCAGTAATACCCTTCTTTATTATTAATAGATAAATTGCGCTTAGGCTACATGATCAAATGGTCATGAAGGCTACAACTATGCCCATAAATAGGCTAGCACAAATGTCCCTAACGAGATTCGAACTCGAGACCTCCGCATGGGAAGCTAACACCGGATACCGCTTGAGCTAGAGCTCTTTGGCACATCCAGTAATACCAAAGGCATAGAGGGAGTAATGCATTATGTGACCAAAAATTCAATATAGTATTGTTGTTTTTATGAGATTGTTATGACGACTGGATAATAACCTCATTGATTTATGATCTCATCTGAAACCAAAAGACTTCTTCAGTCTTAATCTTATTAATGTTTTCACGCTAATGAATTTAATTAAACGCAGCGTAATGTGTGTGTGTGTGAGAGAGAGAGAGAGAGAGATTACCTGTGAAAAGGCTCAAAAACGGTCATGATCTTTTTTCTGGTTGTGATCATATAGTGTTTGGTCATGCTCATGCACAGTTGTTTACCCCAGCAGAGACTATGCAAGAATGTTGTTTAATATTACCTCCGTCTGAAAATGATTATCCAAAAAACAAAAATCAAAATTAGCAAATTCGAAAAATAAATGGGTATTCATTTTGGGACGGAGACGGTATCTCATTGGATATGAAACACATGCCGAGATGCTCTTCGAGAGAGAGCATCATTCCTAATGAATCAATCCTAGCAGGCATCCATTTGTGAAACAGCAGAGCTATTATGCACCCTAGATCGGGAAGAGGCGTGCTCTTATAACCTCGAAATAAGGGCTTCCAACAACAATGGAATTGAATCATGTTCAACAAGCGGATATTTAACACCTTTGGCTAAATACATCGGTTCAAGCATAGCACAACAACATATAACATGAAGATAGGATCATAATGATAGCAAGAGTTCAAAAATACGAAAATAAAAGGGTTACAATTTTCTCCCCTACAACCACAAACCACAGCCATCAGCAACCACCATCCTATACAAAATCATAATACAACCCAAAATAGCACCACAATAATTTAAACTTTTAAACCCTAAAAATATGAAATTGTTAGAAGAAACATTAATTAAGATCACAAAACTCTCAAGCTACAATATTTTTTTGCAAGGGACGAAAAACATAAAGTGTAATCTCAACTCTGTCTGCAAAGAGTTGCCTCCTTCGAGAAGAGCAGATCATGCAAAGAAAACTAGTGAAACGGACTCCATATATGATTTCCGAATTCCCACCTTCAGAGGCAGCCCAATTTTTTTTTTTTTTTGGCAAAAATAGGTTTGCGAAAGGTGAAAAAACATGGTCATTCATGCATGTCAAGGATTCGGTAACAACATTATAATTGTAAACCTGAGTATACAAGCCAACTCAACAGAAACAGAAACAAATAGGGAATTTCAACTATCAAATGCAACAACATTGTAAACAAACAATACAAGAAAATATGACAACTAAGATACACGAAGCAAAACAAAAATTCGAGAAAATAATCGTTCTTCCTTACATATTGAAAGGCTCAGACCAGCCCAGCTTACAAGAACAAGGAACGAGAGGCAGGGCTTATGATGTTCTTGATTTCGAAAAATATATTTAACAACCATGATTATCCACAACAAAATTCCCTCTATTTGGATCAGATGCATAATCAAACATCAAGCATACATGCAAATATGTTGCCTAAATATCTCTTATCTAAACTAAACATGAATCAAGCTTTCTATATAGTTGTGAATCTGAAGCCGATGATAATTTTTGCGAGGGACGGAAAATTTCTTAATCTCCGGCACAGACAAAGATTGATCATCATCAAGCCTTTGTAACAAGAGGAACTTATCATCACCATCATCATCATTAGAGCATTGGGACCTTTTCCACGCAATCAAGTAGTTTTTCCAGACCCAATCCACAGTCAAATGTTGGAGTCTAAATTTCATAACCCATCCCTCACCATCTTCAGGCCTAGTCCATACTTGACTATACTGACTAATTCCTCCGTTTCCCTGCTGATCGAAGTGATCAAAGCAAGTGATCCCTCGATTTCAGTTAGCAGACAAGTATAAAATTTGTCCCTAGGCATTGCAAGTTGCAAAAGCTTTTCTTCATCTATATCAAACCCCATGATTAGGTCACAACGACGACCGTCAACAGTTGAACTCTGCAGTCCAATACAAAACTCCTTTTACTTGAATCTGAGTCCACTCTTTGCATACCATATTCTTTTGAGTTAGGCCAGCTGTTAAAGCAGGAGCATCAATCTCTCTCCACTTACTATATTTAGAGTAAATTTGTATACGGTCAATTTCCATCTCTTGATATATTTCATAGTCATCGAGATCATATTGATGAATGGCAATCAGCTTGTATTCGTTTGTTTCTGGAACAACACCCAATCCAAGAAAACTAATAACGTCAGCATAATCATGATAAAGTTCATGTTTAGGAATTTCCCGAATTTGTCTCGTTGCAGGGTTCCATATTATGTAACTATGGTACTTGTCAGCATCAATACATAATAAGCCATTGCTGGAATATATATCCATGTATCCATTCAAGCCAAGGGACGGAAGCACTTTTTGACTATCGGTCATGGGAGCATCAAAAGCTCCATCAACAAAAACATCAATGTATGCATCTCTCTTGTCTCCATAAGCTTGACTAGTTATTAGTAGACTCCCACCTTTGCTGTTGAGACATGTTTGAGTACTATGTAGGGAGACGAAGGTAGGGTCGTTGATAACAAGTGGCCATCTCTTGCAAACGCAAAGGAACCGCATGAGTGACTTAACAGGAAGTCTTGACAGGATTTTGATGATAATATCTTCTGGTATATGACGAACGGAGGCCATTGTCAAGGCTGCAAATGCATAAAAAAATTGTCCCCTATGCGGTTAGATTGCAATGCCTAAGTTCAAAATACAGTTGGCTCATGCGATTACAGTTAAAAAATAAAAATAAATAAATAATTGTACTAGTTCCCTAGGCGTTTTACTCCTACTACTTATGGATGGATGCTTAATTCATGAGTTTACTTCAACATAGTAAAGAGATTTATGAAGCAGAGGAGACATTCTGCAGAAATTTTAAATTTTTAATACTCTTTGTCAAATATAAAACAAACCATCGCATGTAAGTATATCTCACAACAAATTTAAATTACTTGCTCAAAAAAATAATACTACCGAGCGTCCAAATTTCATTTTAAGGGACATCTGAAATTCTCAACTTTTGGTACGATTTGGTGGCAAAGATTCATATATAATCTTGTAATCTTCTTTCTAAACATTTAGTTTTGCACGTATAAAGAAACTCGTGATTTTTTTTTTTGAAAAAAAACAACATATAGGGACAAAGTTATGTTAAAAAAGACGTTCATTTTGGGACAAAGATTTTTTGAAAATGGACACTGATTTAGGGAATTATGTATCCCTTTACTATAATTTTTTTCTTACACACAAACAAAGATTGCTTAGGGTTATTGATGAAAACACAAAGATATAATATAATAAAAAAATAATCCTTTAGTCTAAAAATTTGTAATCAACAGATTTACTATGGTGAGTTAATCATGGTGAGTTAATCAACAGATTTACTATGGTGAGTTAATCATGGTGAGTTAATCATGGTGAGTTAATCAACAGATTTACTATGGTGAGTTAATCATGGTGACAGAGCTGAGAATCCTTACTATTTATGGAGGGGCGTCCGAAACCTCCCGGCTGGGATGCTGCTCGGAGAGAAAAACCAAACAGTTTTGTATTTAACACAATGTTCTAATTTATACACTACTGTATGTATATCGGTATAACATACGGAATCTCCTAATAAAAATAGGATTAATGCTACACATGCCTTCTTCAAGCCATTTAATGAGAACTTTACCAAATTTCGGGTATTTAATTAGGATTCCTTCTTTAAATAAAAAAAAAAATAAAAATAAAAATAAATGAACGGTATTAACCGACCTATTTCTTGGGCCGGGTTAAATCTAGGCCCACCGTGACGAAACCCAAGAATGAAACCCGCACTCTAAGGCATGGGCCTAGCCTAGATACAACCAAAGATCAAGGCCTCGACATATTAGGCCTGACAATTTTGACCCGTTACCCACTAACCCGCACAACCCAACCCATTTAAGTTAGCGGGTTGAAACGGGTTACTCATCTCAACCCGTTAAACTTAACGGGTCGACCCAACCCGTTTCAACCAGCTTTAACCTGTAAACATAAATAGGTATAATTAATAAATTTAAGGCACCCCGGTCAAAAAAATAAACGAGTCGACCCGTTTCAACCCGCCAACCCAACCCATTTGACCCGACAACTTAAACGGGTTGTGGTGGGTCGACCTGTTTCAACCCGTTAACCAGCCACAACCCGACCCAATCCAACCCAACCCGCACAATTGTCAGGCCTAGCTGCAGGTAGAAGACGATGACCAAGCGTTATAAGGAACTACTCGATTTTGTCTAGACCGAGAGCGTTCTATCACTTGTCACCACACTCCTCGGTTTCCCTTATGCCGAAGACGAGGAGTCGTGCTCCAAGGCTATGCCTAGTAACTTGGTCAAATACTCCAAGCCATGCAGAACCCTAATCTAACAGGGAATACGCATGCAGTCATATATATCTAATCGTGTGGATTTATCTCTTATTCAGGAGACCTAATCCAATATGAAAATTAAGGAATGAAAATATCATTGGGATTATATTTTCCTAAAAAGACAGTCCTACTCTACACGGACTCCTAAACTTACTCTACAAGCAAGGACACTCTTAATCAGGCCTGACTTCCGCTGCTTCTATATGGGACACGTGCAGGCCCAACGGCCCACGATTCTGCTCCGCGCCACCCGATTAACAAGTCCACGTTGTAAGCCTTGGCAAAGCCCGGCTACACGTGAGGGGGCGTGTAAGAGACAATTATCCCATATCTTCTAAAGAGAGAAACATGAACCGGTATATAGACTTAAGGAGTTACTCCCCTTATCACCAATTGGTTTTAAGGTGGAACCTCCAACATAGTCCATTGCCGGCCCAATCCAGCCCATGCTAACACTCGGGCCTCTCGCTTCTTCTAACTGTTAGATAAGATAAGATTACTTTCAGTAGTTAGGAGTTTGTTTGTTTTCTACTAAATAAACGGAGTCAACAATTAGTGGAGTTGTGCTCCAGCTTTTTAGTTTGTTTTGTTACTCATGATTCAGTTAACAAATCATGGGATTGCTTTAGTTGTAAAAGGCCTATATAAAGCCATTAAAGTTATGTAAATAAAATATCCTTCCAGCATATCTCTTATACATTCAATTCTTAGTTCTACACTAACCCTATCTCTAATTCTAAGAAAACATACATTCATGAGATTGTATTTAATTGCCACATTCACAGTTCTCATCCTCTTGTTAGGTCGTTCTTATACTCTCCCATAAAAAAGATAGTCCCACCTTTTCTTTTAAATAAAAACTTTAGCCAATAATTTTATTTTATCTTTTTATCCTAATAAAAATTTAAAAAACCTGCACTTACAGTAACTTAATAACAATATTTGATTGAGATAAGAGAGAATAAAACTATTTCCTCCGTCCCTAAATAAATGTTGAATTTTTTATTTTTCTTTTGATCAAGAGAATTTTTTTAAAAAAATTCATTTTAGGGACGGAGAATGAGATAGTCTCGCATTGTTTAGTCCTATGACTGCACTCCGCTCGAATATTTTGTAGCAACACCGATCTTCTTCACATGGGAACTTGCCTCGGAAAAGATGTTGGATTCAATGAAATCCAACATCTTGTTAGCCGCCCTTGAATATACCCTAGCAAATGCAATCCTCTTATTTTGATCATCACCAAAAATTCGGATTTGAATAATTTTCTAGTCACATTCAGCTGCAGCCACGGTAAAGCCTAGCAAGTACTCAGCCAAGTAAAAGGGAGGGTGTGTAGGGATCTGTTCTTCACAATGATAATCAGCTGGAACTTCTTTGATTTCTCGTGTGGCTCTACATTCCACACCAAAAAACCTTTGCCAAAATTCTCAACAAATGCTAGACCATGGCTGTAAGTCATTCCAAATAAGCTGAATTTCTTGACTTCGTCCGGAATATGTACAGCAACCCTTGGGATCCGAAGGTTGATAGTACTATCATCCTCTATTTCCAATCTTTCTAGGTAGAAAGAGTCTTCATCAAAGTGGTTACCACACTTTAAAATCAAATTGCCCCCGTAGACGTGAGTTTGACACGTGATCATACGCAAACCTAGAACTCGTAATGAGGGACGCCCATGACTCACCGATCACTCTCATGAAGCTGAGTAGAGACCTTACCGGGAGGCGTGAGAGGATAAATAACATCATATCTTCCGACATCGTACCTGATTCAAATTGTGGTGCGTGTCAGAGCAGAGAATGCTTGAAATTTTAGATGGTACAACACAGTAATGCACTGTTACGGATGTATTCATAAGTTTTACGGGTGTGTATAACAACACCCAACATTAAATATAGGACAGAGGGAGTATCTACAATCAGATATCAATCTAATGTACCTGATAGGGGACGGAGACTAGCTGCTTCCAACCCAAATCTAGGATAGGACTGGATATGGGAAAGATCAGCATATGAATCCACACCAGCAGTTGGACCTTCTTATGTCTCCACTCCAGCAGTTGGACCTTCATATGACTCCACTCCAGCAGTTGGACCTTCAAGCGACCAGCCTCTTCGGTACCGTAAAAGTGGGTGGTTATTCACAGTCTCCTTGTTTAGCTCCATAGTATCAGCTTCCAACATCAAGTAGTTGCTGACATCTGGTGCAAGTGGTAGGTTTAAAATTTCGTCTTCGTAGGCAAATTTAGCGATCCTTCTCCGTAAATTGTCATCAAACTCTCTGTCAAAAGAGCATGTATACATATCAGTAGTTCAGAATGTTTGAATTCCCATCCACATACATTAAAATTTAAAAACAGAAGACATCATATTATATAGTGTTAAACTTCAGAATTGGTCAATTTAATTAGCCAATGAAGTAACTCTTACTTGAAGAACCTGCCTCGAACATTGCATGCGGCATTCCACGCCACACAGAGAACTGGAACAACATTTGTTGTCTATAAAGCATAAAAAGGTAAGAAAATTCAGGAAAAGATTTCGATTGTTGTTACTTAGTGATGGATCAACATATAGATAAGTTTCTTAAAATGCAACCCTAGTACCTCTGCTTGTGGAGCATAATAAGGAGTAAATTCTGGTACGACATGAACTCGTGGCTTATCCTTATCCTCCCAAACATCTAATAGATCATCAATTACCATAGCCATCCTCGGATTGCAGCTTCCATCTTGAAAGACATTTTCCAAGGACTTCTTGTCACCTATTGAAGTAAAAACAAAGAGAACGCTAGCTAAAAAATAAGTACAACAACCAAGTGACTTAGCAACACTAAGAATACTATTCAGTTTCTAGTTCTTATGTCTCCAAAATTTTGTAACATTCAAGCGTGCATTTTTTATGTCAGTCAATATCTAATTCATACACATCACACTAACAAAATACCCTCTTTGTCCCCCAAAAGAAGTATTCTTATTTGAAAAGTCAAATCTTTTATGGATAATGTTTAATTGCACTACTGTCTTTATTAGTGTACAATAGTTGTTGTTTATTTAGAAATGGAACTAATTTTTGGGACAAAAAAATACTCCCTCCGTCCCATTTATTTTCGCCACGTTTGACTTTTTTAGTCAACACAACACAAGTCATCTTTGACCAAACAGTAAAGTCAATCTAATCATCCTAGTGAAATTTTAGGACTTGTTATTGATTAATTACTTGGTGACTTATCAATACCAAGTTTTAATATTTCACTAGGATGATTAGATTGATATTAATATTTTGTCAAAATTGACATGTGTTGACTGGAAAAGTCAAGTGTGGTGAAAATAAATGGGACGGAGGGAGTAAGAGAAGTGTGATCAAGTTTTGGATGGAGGAAGTTTCTTTCACTAAGTTGCAAGTTTGAACATGCAAAAATAAAGCCTTGTGTTCTCATTTGTCAGGGAGTAGTATCATCTCTAATGTAGGCTCGAACATGCAATAATGAAGCCTTTATGTTCTAAGCAGAAGAACGCGCTTACCTGACTTGACACATACAACACGTTCCAGAAGTTCGTTTGACTTTATCAAGTGTGCTTCGGGGTCGAGCAATCTCCACATCTCTAAAGCATAATCTTGTTCTGCCATCGTACAAACATAAACTTCAAATTTATTGTTCGATTCAGCAAGCAATTTGGTTTTCAGATCCTTCCAGTCAGGTCGCAACCTAACAAGCACACTAGTTTCACGCTTCTGCACATGTAAACAGAAAGAACTAAGTTAAATGATTCGAATGAGTTGGTCAAAATAAAGAAATGAGAAGAAGAAATTTCTTGAAACGGAGTGCATGAGACAAGCCACATGTGAGAATTCCATCAATGGGCGTGATATACGTACGTGGGCACAAATGAAACAATAAGTCAGGGTGTTCCAAAGATGTTGCAAAAGTGAGAACAAGTAAAAACCATAGTCGTTTTCAAGTTCATTTAGATCTACCTCATTGAATAATGATACATAGAGACTAGAGAGCGCGTTTTCATAAAACTCATAGGTTTATCCTTTCTTGCATTTAACCCACTACGTTTGGGAGTCCCTTAATCCATTCTGTGCACCTTACTTTACTTATCACTGTATGCAAGTCATTCAGGGTTGTATGTATTGGGGAACACATCATTTGGAATCCCTTTGAAACACCTCAAGCATTGAATGTAAGTTGTTAACGAAGCTCATCAAAAAGAAAAACTACCTAAAGCTCATCTACAACGAACGAGATGCTATCTTGAAACATCTTTGGCTAAGTGGGACCACATTGCATCACAGTACCGCGTATCACCCCCAAACGAATGGGGAAACCGAGGTCAAGAATAGAAGCTTGGAACAATATCTAAGAGCTTTCACGCACAACAAACTGTCCAAATGGAGGGATTATTTATGTTGGGCAGAATTTAGTTTGAATACTACATATCATGAGGGTCTG
Organism: Campanula takesimana; assembly: GCA_026119855.1. Classification (NCBI taxonomy): domain Eukaryota; kingdom Viridiplantae; phylum Streptophyta; class Magnoliopsida; order Asterales; family Campanulaceae; genus Campanula; species Campanula takesimana. Next base: position 121,162 of record JAOWBW010001677.1, on the reverse strand, counting down.
AAGATGTCCCCTTTTCAAGCCCTTTATGGCCACCGCCCCTCATCAATCCCCTCACACTCTTCTCATTCTTCTAAAATTCAAGCTTTGGAGGACATGTTACACGAACGAGATGCTATCTTGAAACAGTTGAGATTCAACTTGGTCGAAGCACAACATCGCATGGCGCAATGAGCGAACAATGGACGACGAGAGTTGATATTCTACATTGGCGACATGGCACTGTTGTGGATATGGCCCTCCACTACCCAAGCAAATCACAAGAACAATAAAAGCACACAAACAAAGCACAAGAAATCAAAGCAAGAAAAGACACAGAAATTGTTTACCGAGTTCGTCAATATGTTTGACTACGTCTGGGGGCACTACCAAGCCAGGATCTTGCACTATAATATGTTATCTTGAAGTTACAATGAGTTTAGGGGCGGAACTTTACTTAAATATGTGCCCAGGAATACAAACCTAACCCTAGATGGTCAAAGGAACCCGAAAATTGGCCTAAAAACGGACCCGGAATTTTCCTATCCCGACAAGTGGGCGGTCGCCCATATTGGTCCTGGGCGGTCGCCCAAAAACCTGCTCCTCTGGATGAACCAACTGATTGAGTGGGAGGTCGCCCACCATCACCCTGGGCGGCCGCCCAGAACAACAGTCCCTCCGACGATTTTCTTCCTTTTTGCTCCGAAGTCTAGTCCCGGTTGGTCCTCTATTCCAACAATCTCCCACCTAGAGATCAACCGTGCATACAAGCCCCGTATCCGTTCTTCAACTCATCCTTGGTGCCATAGTGCTCACCTCGATCATGGTAGTGCCTTCCTGCTCTCCTATTCTCCAAGCCCAATTGAAGCTTTACATAGCTTCAACTTTTCAAGGTTTACCACCTTGGTCAACATGTCAGCCGGGTTCTCCGATCCCAAAATCTTCTCCAGCCTTAAGATCTTCCTCTCCAAGATATGCCTGATGTAGTGAAACCTCAGCTCAATGTGCTTCGTCCTAGAATGAAACGCCGGATTCCTAGCCAAATGAATTGCACTCTGACTGTCACTGTTGAGAGCATTACCACTTCGCGTCTTCCCAAGTTCACCCAAGAAGTTCTGCAACCATACCATTTCTTTGCTTGCCTCTGTCACTGCCACATATTATGCTTCCGCAGTCGACTGAGCCACGATCTTCTGCAATTTAGAAGCCCAGGAGATAGCCGTACCACCCAATGTGAAAACATAACCCGTAGTACTTCTCCTCTTATCAAGATCACTCGATGCCAAATCCGCATCTACATAACCCGCTAACACGACATCCTTGCTTGAGAAACACAGAGCCTTACCAGCAGTACCCTTCAAGTAACGCAGGATCCATTTAACCGCTTCCCAATATTGCTTCCCAGGATTGCCCATGTACCGGCTGACTACTCCCACCGCATGTGCAATGTCCGTCCTTGTACACACCATTGCATACATTAGACTCCCCACTACCGAAGCATATGGAGTCCTCTCCATCTTGTCACGCTCCTCCTTGCCCTTAGGTGAGTCCTTCTCGGATAGCTTGAAGTGCATAGTCAATGGTGTCCCTGTTGGCTTCGCCTCTTCCATGCAAAACCTTGCCAAGACTTTCTCAACGTATTCTGCTTGTGAAAGAACCAACTTACCCGACTCCCTATTCCGGTCAATCCGCATGCCCAAGATTTTCCTGGCCTCCCCCAAATCTTCATCTCGAACCGTTCTGACAACTGAGCCTTTAATCTGTTTACCTCTCTACTGCTAGAGCCCACTATTAACATGTCATCCACATATAACAGCAAGATTATATACCCATTGTCCGTGTTCTTGAAGTAGCAACAATGATCTGCCTCACATCTGATAAAATCAATATCGTGCATGAATCCATCGAACTTCCTGTACCACTGTCTAGGAGCTTGTTTAGGCCATACAAGCTCTTAGTCAACCTGCAAACCAGTTCCTCGCTACCCTTAGACAAGTAACCCTCTGGTTGTACCATGTAAATTTCTTCCTCCAAATCACCATGAAGAAAGGACGTCTTTACATCCATCTGTTCCAGCAACAAGTTATCTGACACTACTATCCCCAGAACCATTCTGATAGTGGTCATCTTCACAACAGGAGTGAATACCTCGGTGTAGTCAATACTGTACTTTTGCTGAAACCCTTTTACAACCAACCTTGCCTTGTAACGTTTACTGTCGTTTGCTTCCTCCTTAATCCTGTAAACCCACTTGTTATGCAATGCCTTCTTCCCCTTAGGCAGTTTAATCAACTCCCAATTTTTATTGGCTTTTAATGAGTCCATCTCATCATCCATCGTAGCTTTCCACTTATCACAAAGTGCACTGCGAACAGCCTCCGCATAACATTCCGGTTCACCACTATCTGTTAACAACAAATAGTAATTTGAAGGAGTATACCTGTCAGGTGATCCACGCAATCTGCTGGATCTACGCAGCGGAATATCCGGTTCTGGAGTATGTGGTTCATCTCCAGTGACCCCCTGACCATGGTCATCATGAACCGTCCTGCTCCCACCCGAGTCTGGAATATCCATCTCTACAACCTCCGGTTCCGAACTAATATCATCAGATGCCCCCTTTCTGTCCTTGTACAATACCTGTTCATTGAATACCACATCTCGACTACGAATGATTTTATGGTTTTGGTCATCCCAAAACTTATACCCGAAGTCATCCCCGCCATACCCAATAAACGTACATTTTACAAATTTTGCATCTAACTTAGTTCTATCAGCAGAATCAATATGAACATATGAAACGCAGCCAAATATGCGAAGAAAGGACATATTTACCTGCTTGCCACTCCATGCTTCCTCTGGAATTCTATTCCCCAATGGTACCGATGGTCCCCTATTGAAAAAGAAAGCAGCCGTGTCAACCGCATATGCCCAGAACGTCTTCGGAAGTCCACACTTCAACCTCATACTTCTAGCCCGCTCGTTCAAAGTCCTGTTCATCCTCTCTGAACCCCGTTGTGTTGTGGTGTGCCCTTTGGAGTCTTCTCCATGCGAATGCCATTCGCTGCACAATATTCCTTGAACTCCCCGATCTCATACTCCCCTCCGTTATCTGACCTCAAGCACTTAAGCTTAAGTCCCGTCTGATTCTCCACCAAATCCTTCCATTTCTTAAACACCTCGAATGCCTCATCTTTGTGTTTCAAGAAATAAACCCAGACTTTCCTTGTCGAATCATCAATAAAGGTCATATAATATGACGCACCACCTAGAGAAGTTACCGGGGCCGGCCCCCACAAATCCGTGTGGACCAAATCCAACTTTGCTTCCCTCAAAGCCCTACCCGTCCTCGAGAAATTACTTCTCGCCTGTTTGCCAAACACACAATCTTCGCAGATCCCCACGTCTACTGTCTTCAAACCCGGTAGTCTTCCCTTTGAGCAAAGTACTTTCATCCCCTTCTCACTCATGTGACCCAATCGACAGTGCCACAAATCCGTATCACCCTTGGCTGACGCCACCGCGATACTTGCCTTGGTGTTATTCGCCAAATACAATGTCCCCTCCTTATTACCCCGAGCGATCTCAGAATCCTCCTTGGTAATAACCCAGTTCCTGCAGCCAAAAGTTACCTTGTAACTTTCTTCATCCAACTGCCCAACTGAAAGCAGGTTCTTTTTCAAACTCGGAATGTGTCTGACCCCGTGTAGATGTAGGACCTTCCCGTACGATACTCCTATTCTGACATCCCCCTTCCCCTTGATTTCTAAAGGCTCGCCATCCGCCAGATAGACCTTACCGAAATCACCGGAAGTATAATTCTCCATCTCTTCTGCATGCCCGCAAGAGTGAATGATGCCCCCGAATCCAGCACCCATGATTCTAGTGCACTACTAACACTCAGAACCAGTACATCATCACCTTTACTGTCACATTCACCGAATTGCCCCCACGATTGGGACAATCCTTCTTGTAGTGTCCTAACTCCTTGCAATGACAACACTGCACCGATCCTTTCGCAACCCTTGGTTTATCTCTGATCTCCACGGCCTTGCCCTTACCACCCACTACGTTTTCCCTTGATTCAGTTCTCCCTTTATTGCTAGTACCCGGCCTTCCCCTGCTAGTAGTAGCTAAGGCCGATCCGAAGTAGACGATGTCCCCAATTTCTTCAAACGATTTTCCTTGCCCAACAAGAAGTCTTTAACATCATCATACTTTAATTTGTTCATACCCGCTGAAGCATTGATCGCTGTCACCGTCCCGCTCCAACTTCTTGGTAAAGACGCTAGCAATAAGCACGCATGAACCTCATCATCAAACGTAATATCCAACGCAGTCAATGAGTCTATAACATCCATAAACTCATCGATGTGTTTAGCTAAGGATCCTCCCTCTTGCATCTTGAGACTACCCATCTTGCGTATCAAATCAACCTTGTTTGCAGCAGATGGAGTTTCAAATCTCTCAATAAGACAATCCAATAGCTCCTTTGTGGTCTTCGCCTTCTTGGTAGTCTTCGCGATCCACTTCGACAAAGTAGATCTAACCACCCCTAGGGCTTTCCGATCCATGAGATCCCAATCTTCTTGCTTTTCTCCTTCCGACTTGACTCTCTTTAGAGGCTTATATAGATCTTTGTTGTACAAGAGATCCTCTATTTGCATCCTCCAAAACCCGTAGTCAGAACCATCAAATTTATCCACCGCTTGTTTATCCTTGCCCATTCTTGAATGCTTAACAAACCCCAATCGTCCGATAAACCAATCGATCGATTGACCCTGATCTCCAACCAGAGCTCTTGATACCAGTTGTTGTGGATATGGCCCTCCACTACCCAAGCAAATCACAAGAACAATAAAAGAACACAAACAAAGCACAAGAAATCAAAGCAAGAAAAGACACAGAAATTGTTTACCCAGTTTTGTCAATATGTTTGACTACGTTTGGGGGCACTACCAAGCCAGGATCTTGCACTATAATATGTTATCTTGAGGTTACAATGAGTTTAGGGGCGGAACTTTACTTAAATATGTGCCCAGGAATACAAACCTAACCCTAGATGGTCAAAGGAACCCGAAAATTGGCCTAAAAACGGACCCGGAATTTTCCCATCCCGACAAGTGGGCGGTCGCCCATATTGGTCCTGGGCGGTCGCCCAAAAACCTGCTCCTCCGGATGAACCAACTGATTGAGTGGGCGGTCGCCCACCATCACCCTGGGCGGCCGCCCAGAACAACAGTCCCTCCGACGATTTTCTTCCTTTTTGCTCCGAAGTCTAGTCCCGGTTGGTCCTCTATTCCAACAGGCACTACTTAAGCTACAACCATACCGCCAACATTCAGTGGTTCGGAGGCAAAATAATAAGTTAGCTCGTCGTTACTATGGTCCATTCAAAATTTTGGAACAAATTGACCAGGTTGCTTATCGGCTGCAACTACCAACGGGGACGAAAATCCATCCGGTGTTTCATGTCTCACAATTAAAGCCTTTTCGTGGACCATGTCCAGAGGTTGTAGCCACTTTACCTACAGAGTTTATTGAAGGAAGACCATTATCCACACCGCTGGCAATATGCGACACACGTCAAGTGCTGTAGAATGGAAAGCCAGAGACTCAAGTGCTAGTTCAATGGACAGACGGTCCCCCGGAAGACGCGACGTGGGAACCTGAATCTTGGTTTCAAAAGCATTATCCCAATCTTCACCTTGAGGACAAGGTGGTGTCTCGAGGGGATGGGAATGTTACGACCACATCAGAGACTACACAGGTTAGGCATTCTACTCGTGTGAGAAAATCAACCAAATACAAATCATTTACTTATGGATAACAGATATTCTGGAGAGAGTTATGGGATAGAGACATCAGCAAATCAAGCATTGCCATTTGAGAGAAGATTAGACAATATACTTTCCATATTTTAGTATTGTACGTTATTTTCATTTGCCTATTTAAAGTGCCTGAATGATGTACCAAGGATCATAAAAAAATTGAAATAAGTCTTTTCTTTAGCCTCTTATATTTTTAGTGCAGTTTTTTGGAGTCAGCGAACACTCGAAGTCTCGCGTCCTATCGCTTTTAATTATAGTGTGTCGTGTTCACAACTGATACAACGAATAAAATATCGCCACCTCAATTTGTATTTATCATTTTGTAAACTTTTTCTGTACCTCTAGCATTGCTCGGATTAGGTAAATATAAAGTCACAAATGTTCACAAAACATGGTTTACAAAATGAGTTATTATAATTTTTATTGATGTTTTTAATTAGACTATGCCGGGTCCACAACTGGATTCCTTCTTTCGGACATATTGTCATCTTCTAGGTGAGTATTATAAAGTTGTGAAATGTAATCACATATCTCTATATTATACTCCCTTCATCCCAAAATGATTTATGCGTTTGACAATTCAAACTTTTTAAGGATATGAACACTTGCTTCACTAGTCATGCTTTGTTTAAGCCTAAAATGTAGAAATGTGAAGAACGTTTTGGGACAATGAGAAATGGCAAATGAAACTAGGGTTATGATTAGTTTATGTAATGTGGTTGGGTCTGGCGGTTCGGTCTCGCGGTCTCAAACCGCGGTTTGGTTTGGTCTGAAAAGATCAAACCACAAATCAAACCGAACCATGTGGTTTGCCAATATTTGAGACTGAACCGACCGTTGGTGCTTGAAAACCAAACCAAACCGCAATGTTTGGTTCAATTCGGTCTCAAACCGCGATTTGAACCGAACCACATTACACCCCTAGTTTATATAAGTGGAGTTTTTATATACTCCCTCCGTCCCATCTTAAGGTTCAAAAACTTTTTGGGTTCAAGAATTAAGAAAAAAATGATATGTTGTGAGTGTTTGATAGTTGGGTGGGAGAGAGAAAGTGGATGGAGAAGAGTTAGTGGATAATTGTTGTGAGTATGATATGTAGGACCCACTTTCTATTTATGGATTTTGAACCTTAAGATGGGACGCCCAAAATGGAAATTTTTGAACCTTAAGATGGGACGGAGGGAGTATATGGAGTAACAATGTTTTGGATATCCAGTTGCTTTGTAACAAAGGTCCATAATGTATGTTAAAGAGCGTTAGATAGTGTTGAAAAGTTTCGATTATTTACAAAAATGTCACCGCGTGTTATTTTAAATAGTTTCGAGTATTCACAAAAATGTCACCGTGCATCCAAAAACATACTTTTCCTACACCTTAAGAAAACCACGTTTTATAAGAGACTAACCTCGATCGAAAAGAGTATACTAATATTATATTGAAAGATATAAATGATCTACCTACTATTCATCTTCCAATATTAGGTTATTGTTCATCTTTCAGCTTTAGATTGTGAGGACATCACTGTCACATAAAATAAACCATAAAATAAATACTTTGTGAAAATGTCAATGGCCTTGGTTTTATAGGAAGTGTTATCAAATGTGTTGTCAGAGCAACGATAACACTTCGGGCAACACTTTACACACCCGAATTAAAACAATTTTCAAAACGAGTTTGCAGCGGAAATTTGACACAGAGAGATATATTTTCACAAGTTATATAAATATATAACTTGTGGTAGCCTCATGGCCAAAAAAGACTTTCACTAGAAGTATTTCTCTTAAGTACAAAAGTCTAAACAACTCCTATCCTCTAAAGAAAATAAGAGTACAAAATGTGCTAGATACAAGAACCATCAATAAGGAAACAACACCCCCATCACAATCAAAAGGCTAGACCAATTTAGCCTTCAACAAATAGTTCATTCAAGAACTAGATTGTGATGTTGGAATGAGTGTTATAACATCACTAGCACTTGGTCTAAGACTATGGGGTTTTAATAAATCTCTCTTGTGTTTGTAAATGAAAACCCATCAACCTTTTTATAGCTGATTTTCAGCTTGCTTCCCACTCAAAATCATGTGGCCTCCTCTCCAATTAGTGGAGAAATTATAGCTTGAAGTGCTCCTCAAGTTTAGGAACAAATTCTCATTTCCCACATGTTTTATCTCTACATCAAGCTTCATCTTCTTGTACACTCTAGATTTCTAGACTTGTACCCATGTTTTTATTCAGGAAATATGAATGACCAAGTCTTCTCCCACGTTTTTCTTCCTTGAGTTATGCATAAATCTCCATTTATGCATAATTCTTCCTTTAACTAACTCCTTGTTTGTAGCTCCATCTTTTTATTCAACCTTGAATGATTATTTGGACCTACAAATAACATTAAACTTGCAGCAAATATTAAACATTAATATCCAATAATTTTGTGAATAAATGATGAAACTATTATAAATCCTGTCTGAGGTAACACTGTCGGCAGCACTAGTGATAACACCACATTTCTGCACTAACTTTGAATATCTCTTATACACGAAAATCAACCATGATATAAATAGTACTTTGAAAAATGTAACACCCGAATCCACTAGATACAAAGGTGGATCCAACATGTCATATTTACAACCATTATCCACTAAGTCTTCTCTACCTCAATTTCTCTCTTACACAACTATCAATACTCACAACACATCACCTTTTCCTTAATTCTTGAACTCAAATTTTTTTTTGACTCTTGAATTAAGACGGAGGGAGTATGATAAACCATTGGTGGAATCAATTGTAGCTAGTGGACATTACTTCACTTCTTAGGTCGCTAAATAAATGTAGCATTTTTTATTTTAGTTTGTCTTAAAATAAATATTGCATTTTTAAATAAGAAAAATGACTTAAATTAGAACGGAGGGAGTAGAAACTAGTAAAGCATTTTCTCATAAAACTAAACGTTGACAAATAAACTACAAAATCTATTATGGGATGGATGCAATTGTTGTGGGTATTATTTTTATCCTAATAAAAATTTAGAAAATATGCACTCACACAAAGTAACTTACTAACAATATAGTCTCACATTCTTTAAACTGAAAGCCAAAGACATTACCAAGTTCGCATACTTGAAGCTGTTAAACATAGTTTGGGGGGAGGGGGATGCAGTTACTCATTAGAAAATTACAACTAATCAACGGGGAACACAGTCTCATTAAAGTCGTACAGAGTTACTTTGTAACACTTGCGAACTAATGGTATCACCGTTTGTTCATAGTTAGAGTCGCTAGTTGTAATAAACGAACTCTCATCAACCAGTTCTGGGGATACCTCTTCATAACATCGCAAGTACAAATCATTCTCTTCGGGGACCCGGCCAAGGTATTTCAGCTTTCTGTGATTACCAAGTCACTCAATTTTTCGTTTTATTTCTGCACCCAACCCAACTCCAAACTGTAAACCCATATCTCAAAATTTTTGGACAGCTTTCTTCCACCAATCAATCCCAAGCACCCATTCACTTGGGTTAGGGTAACAGACTCTAAAGTATATGGGCTTATTAAATTCTGGCCAACCCAAGTTTGAGAATTCCCATTTTTCAAGGTTCAATCCTACCACTGTACTCTGCTCACAAATCCAATATAGTGAATTATCAACAACTAAGCTGGAATATTTTCTAGCAACTGCAAACTTCTTCCCAGATTTTGCCTTGTAGCTCGGAAATGATGTCGCAGTCAATGTAATCCAACATCTCGTGAGCCTCGAATACACCCTCACCAATGCAGTCCTATTATTATTTTGATCATTACCGAAAACTCGGATCTCAATGATTTTATAATCACATTCCGCTGCAGCCACTGTAAACCCTAGCAACCACTCAGCCAAGTACATGGGAGGCTGTGTAGGGATACGTTCACCACCATATAACCATCATCCTCCGGAACTTGTTTGATGTGTCGTGTGGCTACATTCCACACAAAAAACCCTTTCCCAAAGTTCCTAACAAGTGCTAATCCATTGCTGTAAATCATAACAAACAAGCTGAATTGCTTCAGTTCGTCTGGAATATGTATAGACAACCTAGGGATGCGGAGATTAACAATATCTGTATCTTCTATTTCCAACTTTTCTATGTAGAATGAGTCCAGGGCCGGCCCAAGGGGTGGGCAGGGTGGGCGCTCGCCCAGGGCCCAAAGTGGTAAGGGGCCCAAATTTTATAGTTACGTGTATATATTGTATAAGTCATATTTATTAATTATTTTAAAGTTATTTTTATAACACTGGTGTTTACTAACACTATTAGTAAAAACTTGCAAACTAAGTATATGTGCGTTAATAATGCATTGAAACAATTAGACATTGTGTGTGTGTGTGTATATATATATATACCGAAGCCGCTGATATCAGCAATGCCACATGACATATTCTTGTGAAAATTTACCCTCCAACTATTACTATTTTTTGTATAATTTCAATTAGTTATTGAGCTTAACAAATTTACATATACCCAATAAATTTAATCCGATGAAGGCGATGTAATTTAGTATTTAATATTTATATCTGTCCCGAATTAAATAACCCTTTTCTCAAAAATAATTCTCTTAATGAATTTTTACCTTTATTCATATTTAATTTTATACTTGCAAAATTAAAGTTTAAAAATAGATAGCAAGAATATATATGCATTTTTACTAATAAAAGTCAACTTTTTAGAGTGTCTTTAAATAAGAAGGTAATTCATTTTGTACATAAAGAGAATTAAATTGCTATATTGAATATCTGACTATAAAAACTACGAGTGACAAATACAAACAATCTAATATTTATGGTTGTAATATATTTGATTTTTAACATTCAAGAATAAGTGTTTATTTTTTAGTTTAAAAATATATTTTTAAAAATGTTACATCCTCGGTTTTAGTTTAAAGTTCTCATGACATTTAATTATCAATGTCAGACATTAAAAAAATTGATTTCTTAAACGAGTCACACTTATGAAAACCTGTTTTACATTAAGAGATAAAAAAAGAGTTTTGCATAAAAGATGATAAACAAGTTTTACACTAAAGCGAGCGTAAAACAAGTTTTTCAGGAGATTTTCACTTTTTTAAATAGTGATGTGCTGTGACTTTTGTGATATATTATCACCATCATATTACTTTTAGAGTTATTATTGAAATTATAACTTTAATAGCTTTACAATTCTTTTACTAAAATTATATTTAAAATTTTTATTATCATTATTGTTATTTGTGCAAAACACGTACACCGAACGGTTTCAAATATATTACAACCATAATCATTTTTACAATATTACTGTTTTCTGTGCAATGCACGTGCATCACACTGTTTCAATATATATATATATATATATATATATATATATATATATATATATATATATATTAAAAGTGTGAGGAGGGCTATGGCTTTGACACATAGACAAACATAGGTTAAAGCTTCATTTGTGTGAAGCCACATCATCACTATCCTAAATGTGTGTGACTTTTGATATTCTCATTATTAGCTAATACTATTAGCTCATAATAATAGTTATGTTATGAGTTAACTATTACTATTAATAGTAATAGTTAACTATAATAGTTATTATAGTAGTTAACTATTACTATTAATAGTATTAGTCAACTATATATATAACTATTACTTTTAATAGTATAATTAACAATAATAGTTACTATACAAGTTAACTATAATGGTTACTTTATAAATTAACTATTACTATTAATAGTATTTTTTAATCATAATAGTATTAATATATGTTAATTTTTACTATTAATAGTATTAGTTAATCATAGTAGTTACTATATAGGTTAACATTATTATTAATAGTATTAGTTAATTATAATAGTTACTATAAATATTAATAAGTATTATTAATAGTATTAGTTATTTATAATATTGTATAAATTAATTTTTACTATTAATGGTTTTAGTTAAGATGATGTTTACTATTTTAGTTAACTATAGTTAAAAAATTATTTTTCATATACAATATATTTATATTAAAAAAACTGTTATGCTACATTATTAAATAAAAATATAAAAAAAAGTAAAATGCAAAAAAAATAGCAAATTAGTTACCCGTGCAGAGCACGGGTTACCCACTAGTAAAAATAAAAATCAGTCGATTAAAAAAAATAAACTTTACTAAACTAATAATACCAAAGGCCCTTAAATTTGACTTCGCCCCGGGCCCATAAACTGTTAAGGACGGCCCTGAATGAGTCCTCATCAAAGTGGTCACCACACTTTAAAATCAAGTTTCCCCGGAGCCGTGATCTTGACGCGTGATCATAAGCAAAAGTAGAACTTTTGATTAGGGAGCCCCATGACTTAGCCAAACTTCTAAAGCGGAACAGAGGCTTTGCCGGGAGAAATGTGAGGATATTCTCCACAATCTCATCTGGAAGGTTACCTGATTTAAATTGTGGTGCATGTCATGTGTCTATTAAACTAAAATACTCCCTCCGCCCCAAAATAATCTTCCCACATTTTTTTTTGATGTTATTGCTAATGAAATTTGAGCAACAATTATATAGGAACGTTATTTTGGGACAGGGGCTATCTACAATAAAATATCAATGTAAAATACCTGATAGGGGACCGAGATTAGCCCGTGGACGACTCCTTTCATCGACCCCAAGTCTAAGATATGACATCGACATCAAGAAGCTGCTGACATCGAGTGAAGGTGGTAGGTTTAAATTTTCGTCTTCGTAGGCCAATTGAGCGACCCTTCTCCGTAAATTGTCATCAAACTCTCTGCCAAAAGAGCATATATACATATCATTAGTTCAGAATGTTTGAATTCCCATCCACATACATTAAAATTTAAAAACAGAAGACATCATATTATATAGTGTTAAACTTCAGAATTGGTCAATTTAATTAGCCAATGAAGTAACTCTTACTTGAAGAACCAGCCTCGAACATTGCATGCCACATTCCACGCCGCACAGAGAAGTGGAACAGCATTTGTCTATAAAGCATAAAAAGGTACGAAAATTCAGGAAAAGATTTTGACTGATGTTACTTAGTGATAGATCAACATATAGAAAAGTTTCTTAAAATGCAACCCTAGTACCTCCACTTGGGGAGCATAATAAGGAGTAAATTCTGGTACGACATGAACTCGTGGCTTATCCTTATCTTCCCAAACATCTAATTGATCATCAATTACCATAGCCATCCTCGTATTGCAGCTTCCATCTTGAAAGACATTTTCCAAGGACTTCTTGTCACCTATTGAAGTAAAAACAGAGAGAAGGCTTAAAAATAACTACAACAACCAAGTGACTTAACAACACTAACAATACTACTCAGTTTCTAGTTCTTATGTCTCCTAAATTTTGTAACATTCAAGAGTGCATTTTTTATGTCAGTCAATATCTAATTCATACACATCACACTAACAAAATACCCTCTTTGTCCCCCAAAAGAAGTATTCATATTTGAAAAGTCAAATCTTTTATGGATAATGTTTAATTGCACTACCTTCTTTATTAGTGTACAATAGTTGTTGTTTATTTAGAAATGGAACTAATTTTTGGGACAAACAAATACTCCCTCCGTCCCATTTATTTTCGTCACGTTTGACTTTTTTAGTCAACACAACACAAGTCATCTTTGACCAAACAGTAAAGTCAATCTAATCATCCTAGTGAAATTTTAGGACTTGTTATTGATTAATTACTTGGTGACTTATCAATACCAAGTTTTAATATTTCACTAGGATGATTAGATTGATTTTAATATTTTGTCAAAAATTGACATGTGTTGACTGAAAAAGTCAAGTGTGGTGAAAATAAATGGGACGGAGGGAGTAAGAGAAGTGTGATCAAGTTTTGGTTGGAGGAAGTTTCTTTCACTAAGTTGCAAGTTTGAACATGCAAAAATAAAGCCTTGTGTTCTCATTTGTCAGGGAGTAGTATCATCTCTAATGTAGGCTCGAACATGCAATAATGAAGCCTTTATGTTCTAAGCAGAAGAATGCGCTTACCTGACTTGACACATACAACACGTTCCAGAAATTCGTTTGACTTAATCAAGTGTGCTTCGGGGTCGAGCAATCTCCACATCTCTAAAGCATAATCTTGTTCTGCCATCGTACAAACATAAACTTCAAATTTATTGTTCGATTCAGCAAGCAATTTGGTTTTCAGATCCTTCTAGTCAGGTCGCAACCTAACAAGCACACTAGTTTCACGCTTATGCACATGTAAACAGAAAGAACTAAGTTAAATGATTCGAATGAGTTGGCCAAAATAAAGAAATGAGAAGAAGAAATTTCTTGAAACGGAGTGCATGAGACAAGCCACAGGTGAGAATTCCATCAATGGGCATGATATACGTACGTGGGCACAGATGAAACAATAATTCAGGGTGTTCCAAAAATGTTGCAAAAGTGAGAACAAGTAAAAAACATAGTCGTTTTCAAGTTTATTTAGATCTACATCATTGAATAATGATACATAGAGACTAGAGAGCGCGTTTTCATAAAAATCATAGGTTTATCCTTTCTTTCATTTAACTACGTTTGTGGAGTCCCTTAATCCATTTTGTGCACCTTACTTTACTTATCACTGTATGCAAGTCATTCAGGGTTGTATGTATTGGGGAACACATCATTTGGAATCCCTTTGAAACACCTCAAGCATTGAATGGAAGTTGTTAACGAAGCTCATCAAAAAGAAAAACTACCTAAAGCTCATCTACAACTAGAGAACAATTACGCACTCTACTATAATTGGAGCTTAAACCAAAAGAGAAAGTCGTGAAACCATGCATGCTTCTTCATCATTCAAAAAGCTGTCCGTCCTCTTCACTATTCAATCATCAGCAGTTCATTTCTAAAGTTTGGACATCAGTAACAACAATCAAAGTTACCAACAGTAGGATCATCAAAATGCACATGATGCTGCGCAGGCCGATCATCTAAAGTTTGGACATCAGTAACAACAATCAAAGTTACCAACAGTAGGATCATCAAAATGCACATGATGCTGCGCAGGCCGATCATCTAAAGTTTGGACATCAGTAACAACAATCAAAGTTACCAACAGTAGGATCATCTAAAGTTTGGACATCAGTAACAACAATCAAAGTTACCAAGTCTGCGCAGGCCGATGATGCTGCGGAGCGAACTGCTGTTGATCCTCCTGAAGGTGAAAAGGAAGGGGATGTGCGCACAACTGATACAGATAGCAGCAGCACGCACTCATCTACGCATAGGTCTCCTGCTGCTGATCTTATTCATCTCTCTCCCAATCTACCCTCACCTAAACACTCTCCTCCCAAAGAGACTCCTCCTCCTACCTCAGAACAAGCTGCTCCTTCCGTTTTTCCTGCTTTTCCCACCGTATCTACCTCCTCTCTCTCTTCCTCTGCAGATCTGCGCCAAATTCTCCATGCTCTGAATACTATCCAAGTAAATCAGGTAGCTGCGCAGTCCCAAATGGCTCAACTTATTACTGCGCAGTCAGCCATTCAGGAGCAACTTGATGCGCAGCGTATAGAGATTGATGCCATTAAGGGGGAGAATGTATCAAAAGCAAGTACCTCCGCAGGTCCGTCCAGCCCCTCTGCGCAACGCGTCCCTGACGCTTTAGATCAAATGGTTCTGGACTCTCTGAAGTCAATAGCTGGGATGCTTGAAGATGTTTGCACCTATACCGCTATCAACGATGGGTTTATAGGACTGCTTAAACGTCTGCGCAAGAGCTTGGCCGATGGGTTGCATGAAGGGTTTGCCGAGTTGGAAGCAATGATGTTGGAGAAATTGGAACAAGGTGGTCCTGCGCATGCCAATGCGCTTAATATGGAAAATGTCAGGGAGTGCATAATTCAAGCGATGACTGATTTCGCTGATGGGTTCAATGCTAGGATAGATCAAGCTATGTTCGATATTCAAGCCAGCGTGAACACTCAGCGCCTCCACACTGACCAAAGACTCGAAGCAACGCAGGCCACCGTCATCAACACCATTGAAGCTGCGGAGCAGTCATATTTCAACCAGATGACTGGACATCAAGTGCAGTATAGAGCCAACTTCCAAGAGCTGCGAGAGGACAACAGAGATATGCGCAGAGGGATGTCTACCTATGTTGGTGAGGTTGCGGTGTTCAGAGAAAGGTTTCAAGAACTGAATATTGAACTTATGAATAAGTTCAACAGTCTGCAGAATGAGCTGCGCGAAGCCTTGCACCGGATCAACATAGACTAGGTTCTATGTAATTTTTTTTTTGCGCAAAGTATTCCTTTTTGTGCGCATTTTTGTTTTTCTTATTCAAACTTGTAATCTGCAACTCTTTACATTTCAAGTTTTAATGAGAAAAATCGCATCATTAGTTTCCAAAACCTTGTTCATTTCAAACTCTTCGTTTGTGGAACAATGATTGCATTACTTAAACTAAAACTCATATTATTTGGAAACTAATGATGCGATTGACTTGAGGCATGAGTTACCATTTTCATCTTTATGGACATGTTATTATCAAGTACAATGAATTTCCTTTGCTATAGTAGGTAATGACATCAATCATTTAGGGGGAGATTGTTGGGTATGCTTATTTATTAACCCTCCTACTTATGTTAGAATTGATTGATACCATCACCTATTAATATTTTATTGACTTTAGGACCCTATGTAAGAAGTTTTATAACTTCAATTTTTAGCTTAGTCCATTTTATTCGATATGCTTAGAGTATAGGACTCGGAGCGAAAAGGAATGAAGATCTAAGCAAGTCTGTGGTCTCTGCGCAGAACTACTCTGCGCAGTACACCACTGCGCAGGTTGTTAGTGTTTATTCCGCAAGTGCACGGGTGTATGTAGTATAGATAGTGCAAGAGCGAGTCGATCCCACGAGGACAACTTTACTTACAAAATATCTTTGCTTAGAATAAGAAAATAAAGAAAAGAAAATGATTGGGGGTTTATAAAATTGTTGTCACTAAACTAGAAATGAAATTGCGATTACTATAACTTAGATAAAAACTCTTATAATTTAAGGATTCCTTGGATTGGAACATCAACAACATATATTCATCAATTATCCATGCTCTATTTAGATTAAAGTTTCATTTTAAAACAAGAATGGTATGCTTAGCCTACACTACTTCTCACGATCAAGCAAGTAGCGTTTGTATTCTCATACTAATTATGCCTATTCTCGATGGCCCATAATTAGTAAGAATCCATTAAGTTTTCTTATGAAAATCAGCATACTTTCCACTCAAGGAGCATCCCTAAGCCATTACACTACTCCCGTGAGTAATGAACTTAGTTCTGACTATATGGATCCGCTAATCAAGGTTCTCCGATCAGTACTTCCCTGATTAACTAAGATTCATACAAGCCATGGACGTCATCATGGTCGTAGGCGTTAAAGTTTGATATAGTAGAATTGTTTAGAATGAAGAAAGTAAATTTAGAGCATGAATATTAGTAAATACAAGTGTTTGTTTAAGTTTCCAACCCCAAGAAATAGGGGGATTACTCACAAGCCATTTGTGAAAAGAGAAGAATAAGATGAAGATGAGATAAAAGAGTAGAGATACTTATTCTGAACTTGAAATGGGACAAAGACTTGAAAATAACCTCTTGATATTATTGCTTGAGAAACTCAGAAGTTTGTTCAAGAAATGATGAATATCTTTCACAAATTCTGAGAATTATTTGATGTTTAAGAGTACAAATTTCACTATAGTAAGTTTACAATGTTTCTAGATATCTAAACTACTGATTTTTACTTCTATTTATAAGCCTTGGAGGAGGGGAGGCAATCTTTCCCGGATGGGTGCTTGGAGAGGTCTTCATTTGAAAAGGCACCTTTTGCTGATTCAGGGGGTGCTCGGCCGAGTCAAGGAAAAGTGCTCGGCCGAGCAAGCCTTTGAAAATAAATCTGCCTTTCTGATTCCCTATGCTCGGCCGAGTCAAGGGTACTGCTCGGCCCGAGCAGACCTTGCTTTGACTGAACTTTTGACTTTTAATGGGCTAGCTTATTTCCTTCTTTTCCAAGCGTCTTCCTTCACAAAGATGATGCCTTAGCTCCCTTTTTCCTCAAGAATGTACTAAAAACCTGTTTGCATTATAGAAACATTCTCCAAGTGCATTATATCAAATAAAGAGTAGAAAATAAGTAATTTAAGTGGAATAAAAGCTAATAAACTATTTTTTAGACCTTAAATGACTATAAAATAGTCATTTATCACAGGTCTCTCCTGCGCAGCATTCTATCTTGCCAATTTTGATGCATTCAGATCACCTTACTTGAAAATGCTTTGAAGATGTACGCTTATTAAAGTGCTGAGGTGTGCAGAAACGACAAAGCAAGCACACTCAGCAGATCCAACGGTGGAGATGCTCTCAGAGAAATATTTCAAACAAAGACAGCTGTCAACCTTCTAGAAGAAGCTTTTGAAATTGGTCTTCATGCTTAGTCTACAACGGCTCTATATCACCTGCGCACCAATCATATTGTGCCAGGTCATCAAACTTGATTAGAGCCCCAACGGCTATAAAGGACATCTGCTCACCAATCATATTATGCCAGCTCATCGTCTTTGCTCAGAGCTCCAACGGCTAGTTTAAGCTCTACTGCTATAAATAGCCTGCGCATCTTCATTTCCAAGTTGCTAGAATTTGTGCTTACTAATATCTTTGAAGTTCTGAAGATTGCTGCTTATATTCCCAGATTCAAGATCAACCTTCAAACCTTCATACCTTTAAACTCCTGCCCAGATCCTAAAGCCTTGTATCACCAGAATTCTTCGTGCTCTTCATCTCATAGATTCATAGAGCCCAGAATTTCTGTACACACACACCTCTTGAAGCTTCGATCATTTAGATCCAACTTCTTAAGATACACCGGTTTAGTCTAGGATTTTTCTTCATAGAATAGATTTTGATTTGAGTTTTGATTCATTGTAATCTTGTAAAATCTCCTCACATCAATAAAATCTCTCTATTAGAAATCCAAGATTAACCATCTTGGTAGAGGACGTAGTCTTTCATCGATCGAACCTCTCTAAATAGCTTGTTATTTATTCACGCTATTTATTTACTGCTTAATCTTTCTGAATTACTGCTTTGTTTAATCTTATCAGATTGCTATTATTGCTGCAGTGTTTGTTATTGCTTATTGCCTTAGAATCATTTTTATCAACACTTTAAGCCAAAACTTAGCGCGTGCGTTTTTATCTCTGCGCAGCCTTTTCCTGCGCAGTAGCTACTTAAACTTCCGCTGTGCATTCACACTCTCACTGCACTATACTTAGCATTTTTCATACCATTGTTGCCCCTTTGGGACCAACAACAAGAACCATCAATAAAGAAACAACACCCCCATCACAATCAAAAGGCTAGACCAATTTAGCCTTCAACAAATAGTTTCATCAAGAAACTAGATTGTGATGTTAGGTTGGATGTTGTAGCATCACTAGCACTTGGTCTAAGACTGTGGGTTTTAATAAATCTCTCTTGTGTGTTTTGATTAAACTCCACAGCCCTTTATATAGCCTCTAAAAACGTGGTGGCTACTCATACATGGATGAAATCATCTTGGTGGTTGTTGGAGAGGATTTCCTAATCTTGTGCACCAAGTAGATAATGCTTCCTACTTTGTAGGAACCACCATATTTTTCACATGTGCCGTGCATCACCTCCTTGTGCCTTTATGCTTCCAGCCCTTGTACTCTTCATGCTCAGCAAGGAATGGTTGACAAGGTCTTCTCCCACGTTTTTCTTATTCTTCTTCCAAAGTTACGCATAAATATCCATTTATGCATAATTCTTCCTTTAACTAACTCCTTGTTTGTAGCTCTATCATTTTGATCAACATTGAATGCTCATTTTGACCTACAAATAACATTAAACTTGCAGCAAATATTAAACATTAATATCCAATAATTTTGTGAATAAATGATGAAACTATTACAAATCCCGTCTGGGGTAACACTGTTGGCAGCACTAGTGGTAGCACCCTTTTCTGCACTAACATTTACTATTCCTCCCACCCATTCTCTCTCCTACTTTACTTTTACACTCACAACACTTACACTTTTCTCTCTCCTACTCACTTTTCATACTCACAACACTTTCACTTTCCTTAATTCCCTTGCTAGAATGCTTTTGTACCCATTGTTATGAGACGGAGGGAGTATATCCATAAGTAATGAATCATGTATCAAGATCAACTATTAAATCACAAGTCGACGACTCAAATAAATACTCCGTCCAAGCATTATGCTCTATTTGTATAAATTTCTTTTCAACCAAAACTCTTAAAAAATGATGACGAATCCAAGCATTATTATGAGTAAATTGTTTAAGTTTATACTCCATAATTTGAATCCAAACACCAACTTTAAATGTCTCATAAATGTTCATAGATGCAAGAGAAAGTTTAAAACAAGAGTGTCTTACCTTTGCGTATATGGTAAGCATACACACATACCTTACGGTTATGCTCTATTTGTATAAATTTCTTTTCAACCAAAACTCTTAAAAAATGATGACGAATCCAAGCATTATTATGAGTAAATTGTTTAAGTTTATACTCCATAATTTGAATCCAAACACCAACTTTAAATGTCTCATAAATGTTCATAGATGCAAGAGAAAGTTTAAAACAAGAGTGTCTTACCTTTGCGTATATGGTAACATACACACATACCTTACGGTTTCTCGATAAACATCAAGTCTTGTTTGTATTTCAACATGTACTCCCCCTATCATCTGGGATATGTGATGATTCTTTTCGAATCTTAGGGGGTGTCTCTTGACTT
Organism: Campanula takesimana; assembly: GCA_026119855.1. NCBI lineage: Eukaryota > Viridiplantae > Streptophyta > Magnoliopsida > Asterales > Campanulaceae > Campanula > Campanula takesimana. The sequence goes on along the minus strand of JAOWBW010001677.1, from coordinate 100,561 downwards.
CATCACGAACTAGCATATCCTTGCTTGAATCATTCTCATCTAAACTTCCTGCATCAACATCATTTGAACCATGAAAGCAAAAAATGTCAGAAATATTGAAAATATTATACCTGCTGAGTGTTGGGCTTGGTGTTATCGCACTCCGGACAACACTTGACGCAAGACCTTTAGAATCTGACAATGAATGTTTCCAAACCGTGGTAAACATGGGTGGCCGGTCAGGTTCTTTAATGTGTGGTGGCTCTCTTACCTCATTGTCACTAAAGGAATTATGATTTGAGCCATCAAGAATAGAAAGTCTCTCAAGAGATAGATTAGAAAGACCTAAAGCCATGACAACTGGACCAAACACTTAGTATGTCAAGTGTCCAGCTCTGATGCCAATTGAAAATGTCAATGGCCTTGGTTTTAGAGAAAGTGTTATCAAAGGTGTTGACAGTGCAACGATAACACTTCCGGCAACACTTTACACACCCGAATTAAAACAATTTTCAAAACGAGTTTGCAGCGGAAATTTGACACAGAGAGATAATATTTTCACAAGTTATATAAATATATAACTTGTGGTAGCCTCATGGCCAAAAAAGACATTCACTAGAAGTATTTCTCTTAAGTACAAAGTCTAAACAACTCCTATCCTCTAAAGAAAATAAGAGTACAAAATGTGCTAGATACAAGAACCATCAATAAAGAAACAACACTCCCATCACAATCAAAAGGATAGACTAATTTAGCCTTCAACAAATAGTTTCATCAAGAAACTAGATTGTGATCTTGTGTTGGGTGTTGTAACATCACTAGCACTTGGTCTAAGACTTTGGGGTTTTAATAAATCTCTCTTGTGTGTTTTGCTTGAACTCCACATCCCTTTATATAGCCTCCAAAAACGTGGTGGCTACTCAAACATGGATGAAATCATCTTGGTGGTTGTTGGAGAGGATTTCCTAATCTTGTGCACCAAGTAGATAATGCTTCCTACTTTGTAGGAACCACCATATTTTCCACATGTGCCGTGCATCACCTCCTTGTGCCTTTGTGCTTCCAGCCCTTGTACTCTTCATGCTCAGCAAGGAATGGTTGACAAGGTCTTCTCCCACGTTTTTCTTATTCTTCTTCCAAAGTTACGCATAAATATCCATTTATGCATAATTCTTCCTTTAACTAACTCCTTGTTTGTAGCTCTATCATTTTGATCAACATTGAATGCTCATTTTGACCTACAAATAACATTAAACTTGCAGCAAATATTAAACATTAATATCCAATAATTTTGTGAATAAATGATGAAACTATTACAAATCCCGTCTGTGGTAACACTGTTGGCAGCACTAGTGGTAGCACCCTTTTCTGCACTAACAATCTCCCCCTTAGTTTCACATTTCTTCACAAAATAAATATGTGATGTTCCTGCAAGATAAAGTTAGATAAATCTCCCCTTAAAATAAAGTCTCCTTTAATGTAAGATCTCATTCAAAAATGAAATCAAGTGCTGTAACATTTTTCCAACATCTAACATTAATAGGATCAACATTTCAATCTCGCTCTAAATATCAAACTCCCCCTTAATACGAATTCCATTAAAAATAGAATCCGAAACACTTTCTTTCACCACATGTGCATGATTACCGGTTCATCACATTTTCTCCCCCTTTTTGTGAAGAAAGAAAATGAAAAGCATTTATGCAAATTAAAATATGAACCTTAAAACACGTAGTGCTATAAGTGTTGTCAGTGATGTTAACACTGACGGCAACATTACCAAAAATAAATAAGGAAAAATTTGAAACATCGAGTTGAGATAGAGAGAGATAGAAGAAGGTAGGAAGAGAGAGTAACAATGGGATTTCGGAGAGTGGTTTTAAGACTAGATGGATTTGATTACAAATTTAGGTAATCCACAAACAATGACTAATATTTTCTAGTCTTTATGGAAAACAAACTTCAACAAGCCAACCAAAAGATTCGGCATTTTTTTTAAACGAAAAATAAAAATAAAAAATGAAATAAAATAAAATAAAAGATAAATAAAATAATCCGAGTTTTACAAAGATAAAATCTAAAATTTCAAATTTCAAATCAATGAAATTTCAAAGTTTAAATTTTATCCATATATAACTCAAGTAACTAAAATAATTAAACAAGGGATTTTATAAAAACTTTTTGATCTCAAAAACTATGTAGACTTTTTGAAATTCAAATTTTAATCAGAAAATCCCAAAAAATAAAAAAAAAACTAATGTAGCACCTACTGATGTGTTGCTGACAATGTTGGCAACACTTAGGATAACACATCAGAACATATCCCCTTGAAAATTTCATGATATTTTTCCTTTTATTTCGCACTTTAGGCAAACCTTTTAAAGCATTTTTACACCTTTTTATTTACAAGGTAGCATCGTAGTAGCGAGCTTCGTGCCCCGAGTCTTTATAAGGTGTAGAAAACTTTGTGTTAGACTTCATACTGTTCAAGTAGGATACACTGTAGCCGCGAACTCCATGTTCCTAATACTAAGTATAAAATCAACACTTTTATACTCCCATTTGGCAAAGAAGCATTGTCGCAACGAACGCCGTGCCCTGAGTTACTTTGGGAATATATAATGCTTTTGCCTATTTCAATTTTCACACATTTATTGTTTAGTGACTTTGTCACTTTAAGCACCCAAGGGAGACCTTTTCTAACTTGTTAACCTAAGTATAAACCATATCAGAACATAAAGGTCAGCAAGTGCCGCTTTAAAAAGACTAAAACATTTTATTTTTTTTTAAATAAAAATTCGCAGTGTTGCTATCACTGTGGTAACACCAATGACAACACTTCGAGACTGCGGAATAAACAAAGAAAACAAATATAATTTTTTTAATAAAAATAAAAAAATATTGTACAACAACATCCGCAAGCTGACAGATTATATGAGACAAAAATTAAGAAATTTGGTAAAAGTTGTAGCAATTGAATATTTAGTATCAATATGCTCTATTTGTATAAATTTCTTTTCAACCAAAACTCTTAAAAAATGATGACGAATCCAAGCATTATTATGAGTAAATTGTTTAAGTTTATACTCCATAATTTGAATCCAAACACCAACTTTAAATGTCTCATAAATGTTCATAGATGCAAGAGAAAGTTTAAAACAAGAGTGTCTTACCTTTGCGTATATGGTAAACATACACACATACCTTACGGTTTCTCGATAAACATCAAGTCTTGTTTGTATCCCAACATGTACTCCCCCTATCATCTGGGATATGTGATGATTCTTTTCGAATCTTAGGGGGTGTCTCTTGACTTCATCACGAACTAGCATATCCTTGCTTGAATCATTCTCATCTAAACTTCCTGCATCAACATCATTTGAACCATGAAAGCAAAAAATGTCAGAAATATTGAAAATATTATACCTGCTGAGTGTTGGGCTTGGTGTTATCGCACTCCGGACAACACTTGACGCAAGACCTTTAGAATCTGACAATGAATGTTTCCAAACCGTGGTAAACATGGGTGGCCGGTCAGGTTCTTTAATGTGTGGTGGCTCTCTTACCTCATTGTCACTAAAGGAATTATGATTTGAGCCATCAAGAATAGAAAGTCTCTCAAGAGATAGATTAGAAAGACCTAAAGCCATGACAACTGGACCAAACACTTAGTATGTCAAGTGTCCAGCTCTGATGCCAATTGAAAATGTCAATGGCCTTGGTTTTAGAGAAAGTGTTATCAAAGGTGTTGACAGTGCAACGATAACACTTCCGGCAACACTTTACACACCCGAATTAAAACAATTTTCAAAACGAGTTTGCAGCGGAAATTTGACACAGAGAGATAATATTTTCACAAGTTATATAAATATATAACTTGTGGTAGCCTCATGGCCAAAAAAGACATTCACTAGAAGTATTTCTCTTAAGTACAAAGTCTAAACAACTCCTATCCTCTAAAGAAAATAAGAGTACAAAATGTGCTAGATACAAGAACCATCAATAAAGAAACAACACTCCCATCACAATCAAAAGGATAGACTAATTTAGCCTTCAACAAATAGTTTCATCAAGAAACTAGATTGTGATCTTGTGTTGGGTGTTGTAACATCACTAGCACTTGGTCTAAGACTTTGGGGTTTTAATAAATCTCTCTTGTGTGTTTTGCTTGAACTCCACATCCCTTTATATAGCCTCCAAAAACGTGGTGGCTACTCAAACATGGATGAAATCATCTTGGTGGTTGTTGGAGAGGATTTCCTAATCTTGTGCACCAAGTAGATAATGCTTCCTACTTTGTAGGAACCACCATATTTTCCACATGTGCCGTGCATCACCTCCTTGTGCCTTTGTGCTTCCAGCCCTTGTACTCTTCATGCTCAGCAAGGAATGGTTGACAAGGTCTTCTCCCACGTTTTTCTTATTCTTCTTCCAAAGTTACGCATAAATATCCATTTATGCATAATTCTTCCTTTAACTAACTCCTTGTTTGTAGCTCTATCATTTTGATCAACATTGAATGCTCATTTTGACCTACAAATAACATTAAACTTGCAGCAAATATTAAACATTAATATCCAATAATTTTGTGAATAAATGATGAAACTATTACAAATCCCGTCTGTGGTAACACTGTTGGCAGCACTAGTGGTAGCACCCTTTTCTGCACTAACAATCTCCCCCTTAGTTTCACATTTCTTCACAAAATAAATATGTGATGTTCCTGCAAGATAAAGTTAGATAAATCTCCCCCTTAAAATAAAGTCTCCTTTAATGTAAGATCTCATTCAAAAATGAAATCAAGTGCTGTAACATTTTCCAACATCTAACATTAATAGGATCAACATTTCAATCTCGCTCTAAATATCAAACTCCCCCTTAATACGAATTCCATTAAAAATAGAATCCGAAACACTTTCTTTCACCACATGTGCATGATTACCGGTTCATCACATTTTCTCCCCCTTTTTGTGAAGAAAGAAAATGAAAAGCATTTATGCAAATTAAAATATGAACCTTAAAACACGTAGTGCTATAAGTGTTGTCAGTGATGTTAACACTGACGGCAACATTACCAAAAATAAATAAGGAAAAATTTGAAACATCGAGTTGAGATAGAGAGAGATAGAAGAAGGTAGGAAGAGAGAGTAACAATGGGATTTCGGAGAGTGGTTTTAAGACTAGATGGATTTGATTACAAATTTAGGTAATCCACAAACAATGACTAATATTTTCTAGTCTTTATGGAAAACAAACTTCAACAAGCCAACCAAAAGATTCGGCATTTTTTTTAAACGAAAAATAAAAATAAAAAATGAAATAAAATAAAATAAAAGATAAATAAAATAATCCGAGTTTTACAAAGATAAAATCTAAAATTTCAAATTTCAAATCAATGAAATTTCAAAGTTTAAATTTTATCCATATATAACTCAAGTAACTAAAATAATTAAACAAGGGATTTTATAAAAACTTTTTGATCTCAAAAACTATGTAGACTTTTTGAAATTCAAATTTTAATCAGAAAATCCCAAAAAAAAAATTAAAAAAAAAAACTAATGTAGCACCTACTGATGTGTTGCTGACAATGTTGGCAACACTTAGGATAACACATCAGAACATATCCCCTTGAAAATTTCATGATATTTTTCCTTTTATTTCGCACTTTAGGCAAACCTTTTAAAGCATTTTTACACCTTTTTATTTACAAGGTAGCATCGTAGTAGCGAGCTTCGTGCCCCGAGTCTTTATAAGGTGTAGAAAACTTTGTGTTAGACTTCATACTGTTCAAGTAGGATACACTGTAGCCGCGAACTCCATGTTCCTAATACTAAGTATAAAATCAACACTTTTATACTCCCATTTGGCAAAGAAGCATTGTCGCAACGAATATAATGCTTTTGCCTATTTCAATTTTCACACATTTATTGTTTAGTGACTTTGTCACTTTAAGCACCCAAGGGAGACCTTTTCTAACTTGTTAACCTAAGTATAAACCATATCAGAACATAAAGGTCAGCAAGTGCCGCTTTAAAATGACTAAAACATTTTTTTTTTTTTAAATAAAAATTCGCAGTGTTGCTATCACTGTGGTAACACCAATGACAACACTTCGAGACTGCGGAATAAACAAAGAAAACAAATATAATTTTTTTAATAAAAATAAAAAAATATTGTACAACAACATCCGCAAGCTGACAGATTATATGAGACAAAAATTAAGAAATTTGGTAAAAGTTGTAGCAATTGAATATTTAGTATCAATATGCTCTATTTGTATAAATTTCTTTTCAACCAAAACTCTTAAAAAATGATGACGAATCCAAGCATTATTATGAGTAAATTGTTTAAGTTTATACTCCATAATTTGAATCCAAACACCAACTTTAAATGTCTCATAAATGTTCATAGATGCAAGAGAAAGTTTAAAACAAGAGTGTCTTACCTTTGCGTATATGGTAAACATACACACATACCTTACGGTTTCTCGATAAACATCAAGTCTTGTTTGTATCCCAACATGTACTCCCCCTATCATCTGGGATATGTGATGATTCTTTTCGAATCTTAGGGGGTGTCTCTTGACTTCATCACGAACTAGCATATCCTTGCTTGAATCATTCTCATCTAAACTTCCTGCATCAACATCATTTGAACCATGAAAGCAAAAAATGTCAGAAATATTGAAAATATTATACCTGCTGAGTGTTGGGCTTGGTGTTATCGCACTCCGGACAACACTTGACGCAAGACCTTTAGAATCTGACAATGAATGTTTCCAAACCGTGGTAAACATGGGTGGCCGGTCAGGTTCTTTAATGTGTGGTGGCTCTCTTACCTCATTGTCACTAAAGGAATTATGATTTGAGCCATCAAGAATAGAAAGTCTCTCAAGAGATAGATTAGAAAGACCTAAAGCCATGACAACTGGACCAAACACTTAGTATGTCAAGTGTCCAGCTCTGATGCCAATTGAAAATGTCAATGGCCTTGGTTTTAGAGAAAGTGTTATCAAAGGTGTTGACAGTGCAACGATAACACTTCCGGCAACACTTTACACACCCGAATTAAAACAATTTTCAAAACGAGTTTGCAGCGGAAATTTGACACAGAGAGATAATATTTTCACAAGTTATATAAATATATAACTTGTGGTAGCCTCATGGCCAAAAAAGACATTCACTAGAAGTATTTCTCTTAAGTACAAAGTCTAAACAACTCCTATCCTCTAAAGAAAATAAGAGTACAAAATGTGCTAGATACAAGAACCATCAATAAAGAAACAACACTCCCATCACAATCAAAAGGATAGACTAATTTAGCCTTCAACAAATAGTTTCATCAAGAAACTAGATTGTGATCTTGTGTTGGGTGTTGTAACATCACTAGCACTTGGTCTAAGACTTTGGGGTTTTAATAAATCTCTCTTGTGTGTTTTGCTTGAACTCCACATCCCTTTATATAGCCTCCAAAAACGTGGTGGCTACTCAAACATGGATGAAATCATCTTGGTGGTTGTTGGAGAGGATTTCCTAATCTTGTGCACCAAGTAGATAATGCTTCCTACTTTGTAGGAACCACCATATTTTCCACATGTGCCGTGCATCACCTCCTTGTGCCTTTGTGCTTCCAGCCCTTGTACTCTTCATGCTCAGCAAGGAATGGTTGACAAGGTCTTCTCCCACGTTTTTCTTATTCTTCTTCCAAAGTTACGCATAAATATCCATTTATGCATAATTCTTCCTTTAACTAACTCCTTGTTTGTAGCTCTATCATTTTGATCAACATTGAATGCTCATTTTGACCTACAAATAACATTAAACTTGCAGCAAATATTAAACATTAATATCCAATAATTTTGTGAATAAATGATGAAACTATTACAAATCCCGTCTGTGGTAACACTGTTGGCAGCACTAGTGGTAGCACCCTTTTCTGCACTAACAATCTCCCCCTTAGTTTCACATTTCTTCACAAAATAAATATGTGATGTTCCTGCAAGATAAAGTTAGATAAATCTCCCCCTTAAAATAAAGTCTCCTTTAATGTAAGATCTCATTCAAAAATGAAATCAAGTGCTGTAACATTTTTCCAACATCTAACATTAATAGGATCAACATTTCAATCTCGCTCTAAATATCAAACTCCCCCTTAATACGAATTCCATTAAAAATAGAATCCGAAACACTTTCTTTCACCACATGTGCATGATTACCGGTTCATCACATTTTCTCCCCCTTTTTGTGAAGAAAGAAAATGAAAAGCATTTATGCAAATTAAAATATGAACCTTAAAACACGTAGTGCTATAAGTGTTGTCAGTGATGTTAACACTGACGGCAACATTACCAAAAATAAATAAGGAAAAATTTGAAACATCGAGTTGAGATAGAGAGAGATAGAAGAAGGTAGGAAGAGAGAGTAACAATGGGATTTCGGAGAGTGGTTTTAAGACTAGATGGATTTGATTACAAATTTAGGTAATCCACAAACAATGACTAATATTTTCTAGTCTTTATGGAAAACAAACTTCAACAAGCCAACCAAAAGATTCGGCATTTTTTTTAAACGAAAAATAAAAATAAAAAATGAAATAAAATAAAATAAAAGATAAATAAAATAATCCGAGTTTTACAAAGATAAAATCTAAAATTTCAAATTTCAAATCAATGAAATTTCAAAGTTTAAATTTTATCCATATATAACTCAAGTAACTAAAATAATTAAACAAGGGATTTTATAAAAACTTTTTGATCTCAAAAACTATGTAGACTTTTTGAAATTCAAATTTTAATCAGAAAATCCCAAAAAAAAAAATTAAAAAAAAAAACTAATGTAGCACCTACTGATGTGTTGCTGACAATGTTGGCAACACTTAGGATAACACATCAGAACATATCCCCTTGAAAATTTCATGATATTTTTCCTTTTATTTCGCACTTTAGGCAAACCTTTTAAAGCATTTTTACACCTTTTTATTTACAAGGTAGCATCGTAGTAGCGAGCTTCGTGCCCCGAGTCTTTATAAGGTGTAGAAAACTTTGTGTTAGACTTCATACTGTTCAAGTAGGATACACTGTAGCCGCGAACTCCATGTTCCTAATACTAAGTATAAAATCAACACTTTTATACTCCCATTTGGCAAAGAAGCATTGTCGCAACGAACGCCGTGCCCTGAGTTACTTTGGGAATATATAATGCTTTTGCCTATTTCAATTTTCACACATTTATTGTTTAGTGACTTTGTCACTTTAAGCACCCAAGGGAGACCTTTTCTAACTTGTTAACCTAAGTATAAACCATATCAGAACATAAAGGTCAGCAAGTGCCGCTTTAAAAAGACTAAAACATTTTATTTTTTTTTAAATAAAAATTCGCAGTGTTGCTATCACTGTGGTAACACCAATGACAACACTTCGAGACTGCGGAATAAACAAAGAAAACAAATATAATTTTTTTAATAAAATAAAAAAATATTGTACAACAACATCCGCAAGCTGACAGATTATATGAGACAAAAATTAAGAAATTTGGTAAAAGTTGTAGCAATTGAATATTTAGTATCAATATGCTCTATTTGTATAAATTTCTTTTCAACCAAAACTCTTAAAAAATGATGACGAATCCAAGCATTATTATGAGTAAATTGTTTAAGTTTATACTCCATAATTTGAATCCAAACACCAACTTTAAATGTCTCATAAATGTTCATAGATGCAAGAGAAAGTTTAAAACAAGAGTGTCTTACCTTTGCGTATATGGTAAGCATACACACATACCTTACGGTTTCTCGATAAACATCAAGTCTTGTTTGTATCCCAACATGTACTCCCCCTATCATCTGGGATATGTGATGATTCTTTTCGAATCTTAGGGGGTGTCTCTTGACTTCATCACGAACTAGCATATCCTTGCTTGAATCATTCTCATCTAAACTTCCTGCATCAACATCATTTGAACCATGAAAGCAAAAAATGTCAGAAATATTGAAAATATTATACCTGCTGAGTGTTGGGCTTGGTGTTATCGCACTCCGGACAACACTTGACGCAAGACCTTTAGAATCTGACAATGAATGTTTCCAAACCGTGGTAAACATGGGTGGCCGGTCAGGTTCTTTAATGTGTGGTGGCTCTCTTACCTCATTGTCACTAAAGGAATTATGATTTGAGCCATCAAGAATAGAAAGTCTCTCAAGAGATAGATTAGAAAGACCTAAAGCCATGACAACTGGACCAAACACTTAGTATGTCAAGTGTCCAGCTCTGATGCCAATTGAAAATGTCAATGGCCTTGGTTTTAGAGAAAGTGTTATCAAAGGTGTTGACAGTGCAACGATAACACTTCCGGCAACACTTTACACACCCGAATTAAAACAATTTTCAAAACGAGTTTGCAGCGGAAATTTGACACAGAGAGATAATATTTTCACAAGTTATATAAATATATAACTTGTGGTAGCCTCATGGCCAAAAAAGACATTCACTAGAAGTATTTCTCTTAAGTACAAAGTCTAAACAACTCCTATCCTCTAAAGAAAATAAGAGTACAAAATGTGCTAGATACAAGAACCATCAATAAAGAAACAACACTCCCATCACAATCAAAAGGATAGACTAATTTAGCCTTCAACAAATAGTTTCATCAAGAAACTAGATTGTGATCTTGTGTTGGGTGTTGTAACATCACTAGCACTTGGTCTAAGACTTTGGGGTTTTAATAAATCTCTCTTGTGTGTTTTGCTTGAACTCCACATCCCTTTATATAGCCTCCAAAAACGTGGTGGCTACTCAAACATGGATGAAATCATCTTGGTGGTTGTTGGAGAGGATTTCCTAATCTTGTGCACCAAGTAGATAATGCTTCCTACTTTGTAGGAACCACCATATTTTCCACATGTGCCGTGCATCACCTCCTTGTGCCTTTGTGCTTCCAGCCCTTGTACTCTTCATGCTCAGCAAGGAATGGTTGACAAGGTCTTCTCCCACGTTTTTCTTATTCTTCTTCCAAAGTTACGCATAAATATCCATTTATGCATAATTCTTCCTTTAACTAACTCCTTGTTTGTAGCTCTATCATTTTGATCAACATTGAATGCTCATTTTGACCTACAAATAACATTAAACTTGCAGCAAATATTAAACATTAATATCCAATAATTTTGTGAATAAATGATGAAACTATTACAAATCCCGTCTGTGGTAACACTGTTGGCAGCACTAGTGGTAGCACCCTTTTCTGCACTAACAATCTCCCCCTTAGTTTCACATTTCTTCACAAAATAAATATGTGATGTTCCTGCAAGATAAAGTTAGATAAATCTCCCCCTTAAAATAAAGTCTCCTTTAATGTAAGATCTCATTCAAAAATGAAATCAAGTGCTGTAACATTTTTCCAACATCTAACATTAATAGGATCAACATTTCAATCTCGCTCTAAATATCAAACTCCCCCTTAATACGAATTCCATTAAAAATAGAATCCGAAACACTTTCTTTCACCACATGTGCATGATTACCGGTTCATCACATTTTCTCCCCCTTTTTGTGAAGAAAGAAAATGAAAAGCATTTATGCAAATTAAAATATGAACCTTAAAACACGTAGTGCTATAAGTGTTGTCAGTGATGTTAACACTGACGGCAACATTACCAAAAATAAATAAGGAAAAATTTGAAACATCGAGTTGAGATAGAGAGAGATAGAAGAAGGTAGGAAGAGAGAGTAACAATGGGATTTCGGAGAGTGGTTTTAAGACTAGATGGATTTGATTACAAATTTAGGTAATCCACAAACAATGACTAATATTTTCTAGTCTTTATGGAAAACAAACTTCAACAAGCCAACCAAAAGATTCGGCATTTTTTTTAAACGAAAAATAAAAATAAAAAATGAAATAAAATAAAATAAAAGATAAATAAAATAATCCGAGTTTTACAAAGATAAAATCTAAAATTTCAAATTTCAAATCAATGAAATTTCAAAGTTTAAATTTTATCCATATATAACTCAAGTAACTAAAATAATTAAACAAGGGATTTTATAAAAACTTTTTGATCTCAAAAACTATGTAGACTTTTTGAAATTCAAATTTTAATCAGAAAATCCCAAAAAAAAAATTAAAAAAAAAAACTAATGTAGCACCTACTGATGTGTTGCTGACAATGTTGGCAACACTTAGGATAACACATCAGAACATATCCCCTTGAAAATTTCATGATATTTTTCCTTTTATTTCGCACTTTAGGCAAACCTTTTAAAGCATTTTTACACCTTTTTATTTACAAGGTAGCATCGTAGTAGCGAGCTTCGTGCCCCGAGTCTTTATAAGGTGTAGAAAACTTTGTGTTAGACTTCATACTGTTCAAGTAGGATACACTGTAGCCGCGAACTCCATGTTCCTAATACTAAGTATAAAATCAACACTTTTATACTCCCATTTGGCAAAGAAGCATTGTCGCAACGAACGCCGTGCCCTGAGTTACTTTGGGAATATATAATGCTTTTGCCTATTTCAATTTTCACACATTTATTGTTTAGTGACTTTGTCACTTTAAGCACCCAAGGGAGACCTTTTCTAACTTGTTAACCTAAGTATAAACCATATCAGAACATAAAGGTCAGCAAGTGCCGCTTTAAAAAGACTAAAACATTTTATTTTTTTTTAAATAAAAATTCGCAGTGTTGCTATCACTGTGGTAACACCAATGACAACACTTCGAGACTGCGGAATAAACAAAGAAAACAAATATAATTTTTTTAATAAAAATAAAAAAATATTGTACAACAACATCCGCAAGCTGACAGATTATATGAGACAAAAATTAAGAAATTTGGTAAAAGTTGTAGCAATTGAATATTTAGTATCAATATGCTCTATTTGTATAAATTTCTTTTCAACCAAAACTCTTAAAAAATGATGACGAATCCAAGCATTATTATGAGTAAATTGTTTAAGTTTATACTCCATAATTTGAATCCAAACACCAACTTTAAATGTCTCATAAATGTTCATAGATGCAAGAGAAAGTTTAAAACAAGAGTGTCTTACCTTTGCGTATATGGTAAGCATACACACATACCTTACGGTTTCTCGATAAACATCAAGTCTTGTTTGTATCCCAACATGTACTCCCCCTATCATCTGGGATATGTGATGATTCTTTTCGAATCTTAGGGGGTGTCTCTTGACTTCATCACGAACTAGCATATCCTTGCTTGAATCATTCTCATCTAAACTTCCTGCATCAACATCATTTGAACCATGAAAGCAAAAAATGTCAGAAATATTGAAAATATTATACCTGCTGAGTGTTGGGCTTGGTGTTATCGCACTCCGGACAACACTTGACGCAAGACCTTTAGAATCTGACAATGAATGTTTCCAAACCGTGGTAAACATGGGTGGCCGGTCAGGTTCTTTAATGTGTGGTGGCTCTCTTACCTCATTGTCACTAAAGGAATTATGATTTGAGCCATCAAGAATAGAAAGTCTCTCAAGAGATAGATTAGAAAGACCTAAAGCCATGACAACTGGACCAAACACTTAGTATGTCAAGTGTCCAGCTCTGATGCCAATTGAAAATGTCAATGGCCTTGGTTTTAGAGAAAGTGTTATCAAAGGTGTTGACAGTGCAACGATAACACTTCCGGCAACACTTTACACACCCGAATTAAAACAATTTTCAAAACGAGTTTGCAGCGGAAATTTGACACAGAGAGATAATATTTTCACAAGTTATATAAATATATAACTTGTGGTAGCCTCATGGCCAAAAAAGACATTCACTAGAAGTATTTCTCTTAAGTACAAAGTCTAAACAACTCCTATCCTCTAAAGAAAATAAGAGTACAAAATGTGCTAGATACAAGAACCATCAATAAAGAAACAACACTCCCATCACAATCAAAAGGATAGACTAATTTAGCCTTCAACAAATAGTTTCATCAAGAAACTAGATTGTGATCTTGTGTTGGGTGTTGTAACATCACTAGCACTTGGTCTAAGACTTTGGGGTTTTAATAAATCTCTCTTGTGTGTTTTGCTTGAACTCCACATCCCTTTATATAGCCTCCAAAAACGTGGTGGCTACTCAAACATGGATGAAATCATCTTGGTGGTTGTTGGAGAGGATTTCCTAATCTTGTGCACCAAGTAGATAATGCTTCCTACTTTGTAGGAACCACCATATTTTCCACATGTGCCGTGCATCACCTCCTTGTGCCTTTGTGCTTCCAGCCCTTGTACTCTTCATGCTCAGCAAGGAATGGTTGACAAGGTCTTCTCCCACGTTTTTCTTATTCTTCTTCCAAAGTTACGCATAAATATCCATTTATGCATAATTCTTCCTTTAACTAACTCCTTGTTTGTAGCTCTATCATTTTGATCAACATTGAATGCTCATTTTGACCTACAAATAACATTAAACTTGCAGCAAATATTAAACATTAATATCCAATAATTTTGTGAATAAATGATGAAACTATTACAAATCCCGTCTGTGGTAACACTGTTGGCAGCACTAGTGGTAGCACCCTTTTCTGCACTAACAATCTCCCCCTTAGTTTCACATTTCTTCACAAAATAAATATGTGATGTTCCTGCAAGATAAAGTTAGATAAATCTCCCCCTTAAAATAAAGTCTCCTTTAATGTAAGATCTCATTCAAAAATGAAATCAAGTGCTGTAACATTTTTCCAACATCTAACATTAATAGGATCAACATTTCAATCTCGCTCTAAATATCAAACTCCCCCTTAATACGAATTCCATTAAAAATAGAATCCGAAACACTTTCTTTCACCACATGTGCATGATTACCGGTTCATCACATTTTCTCCCCCTTTTTGTGAAGAAAGAAAATGAAAAGCATTTATGCAAATTAAAATATGAACCTTAAAACACGTAGTGCTATAAGTGTTGTCAGTGATGTTAACACTGACGGCAACATTACCAAAAATAAATAAGGAAAAATTTGAAACATCGAGTTGAGATAGAGAGAGATAGAAGAAGGTAGGAAGAGAGAGTAACAATGGGATTTCGGAGAGTGGTTTTAAGACTAGATGGATTTGATTACAAATTTAGGTAATCCACAAACAATGACTAATATTTTCTAGTCTTTATGGAAAACAAACTTCAACAAGCCAACCAAAAGATTCGGCATTTTTTTTAAACGAAAAATAAAAATAAAAAATGAAATAAAATAAAATAAAAGATAAATAAAATAATCCGAGTTTTACAAAGATAAAATCTAAAATTTCAAATTTCAAATCAATGAAATTTCAAAGTTTAAATTTTATCCATATATAACTCAAGTAACTAAAATAATTAAACAAGGGATTTTATAAAAACTTTTTGATCTCAAAAACTATGTAGACTTTTTGAAATTCAAATTTTAATCAGAAAATCCCAAAAAAAAAATTAAAAAAAAAAACTAATGTAGCACCTACTGATGTGTTGCTGACAATGTTGGCAACACTTAGGATAACACATCAGAACATATCCCCTTGAAAATTTCATGATATTTTTCCTTTTATTTCGCACTTTAGGCAAACCTTTTAAAGCATTTTTACACCTTTTTATTTACAAGGTAGCATCGTAGTAGCGAGCTTCGTGCCCCGAGTCTTTATAAGGTGTAGAAAACTTTGTGTTAGACTTCATACTGTTCAAGTAGGATACACTGTAGCCGCGAACTCCATGTTCCTAATACTAAGTATAAAATCAACACTTTTATACTCCCATTTGGCAAAGAAGCATTGTCGCAACGAACGCCGTGCCCTGAGTTACTTTGGGAATATATAATGCTTTTGCCTATTTCAATTTTCACACATTTATTGTTTAGTGACTTTGTCACTTTAAGCACCCAAGGGAGACCTTTTCTAACTTGTTAACCTAAGTATAAACCATATCAGAACATAAAGGTCAGCAAGTGCCGCTTTAAAAAGACTAAAACATTTTATTTTTTTTTAAATAAAAATTCGCAGTGTTGCTATCACTGTGGTAACACCAATGACAACACTTCGAGACTGCGGAATAAACAAAGAAAACAAATATAATTTTTTTAATAAAAATAAAAAAATATTGTACAACAACATCCGCAAGCTGACAGATTATATGAGACAAAAATTAAGAAATTTGGTAAAAGTTGTAGCAATTGAATATTTAGTATCAATATGCTCTATTTGTATAAATTTCTTTTCAACCAAAACTCTTAAAAAATGATGACGAATCCAAGCATTATTATGAGTAAATTGTTTAAGTTTATACTCCATAATTTGAATCCAAACACCAACTTTAAATGTCTCATAAATGTTCATAGATGCAAGAGAAAGTTTAAAACAAGAGTGTCTTACCTTTGCGTATATGGTAAGCATACACACATACCTTACGGTTTCTCGATAAACATCAAGTCTTGTTTGTATCCCAACATGTACTCCCCCTATCATCTGGGATATGTGATGATTCTTTTCGAATCTTAGGGGGTGTCTCTTGACTTCATCACGAACTAGCATATCCTTGCTTGAATCATTCTCATCTAAACTTCCTGCATCAACATCATTTGAACCATGAAAGCAAAAAATGTCAGAAATATTGAAAATATTATACCTGCTGAGTGTTGGGCTTGGTGTTATCGCACTCCGGACAACACTTGACGCAAGACCTTTAGAATCTGACAATGAATGTTTCCAAACCGTGGTAAACATGGGTGGCCGGTCAGGTTCTTTAATGTGTGGTGGCTCTCTTACCTCATTGTCACTAAAGGAATTATGATTTGAGCCATCAAGAATAGAAAGTCTCTCAAGAGATAGATTAGAAAGACCTAAAGCCATGACAACTGGACCAAACACTTAGTATGTCAAGTGTCCAGCTCTGATGCCAATTGAAAATGTCAATGGCCTTGGTTTTAGAGAAAGTGTTATCAAAGTGACATGCAACGATAACAGCAACACTTTCGAATTAAAACAATTTTCAAAACGAGCAGAAATAGTATTTTCACAAGATAAGTAGCCTCATAAAGACATTCACAGAAGTATGTAAGTACAAAGAATCCCTCAATAAGAACAATCTAGATACAAGTAGCATCACAATCAATAGTAGTTAGTCTAGATTGTGATGTAACATTAATCACTTTGGGGATCTTGCTTGAAGCCTCCACGTGGTAATACTCACATGAAATCATAAAAGCACCAAGAATAAACTTTGTAGGTACAATCATGCCTTTGTGCTTCCAGCCCTTGTGCTAGCAAGGAATTGAAGACGAGTTAGATATGAAGCTCTAATTTTGTGAATGTTGCACTTGCAGTAGATGATGAAACTATTACAAATCCCGTCTGTGGTGTTCCTAGTGGTAGGAGATGTGGTTTTAAAAGATAAACTAAAGATGTAAGATAATGAAATGTGCTGCATTTTTATCTAACATTAATAGGTCAATCTCTCACAAACTTAATACGAATTCCTAGAATATTTTGCTAGTCTTTTTTAATGGAAAAACAAACTTCAACAAGCCAACCAAAAGATTCGGACATTTTTTTTAAAACGAAAAATAAAAAAAAAAAGGAAATAAAATAAAATAAAAGATAAATAAAATAATCCGAGTTTTACAAAGATAAAATCTAAAATTTCAAATTTCAAATCAATGAAATTTCAAAGTTTAAATTTTATCCATATATAACTCAAGTAACTAAAATAATTAAACAAGGGATTTTATAAAAACTTTTGATCTCAAAAACTATGTAGACTTTTTGAAATTCAAATTTTAATCAGAAAATCCCAAAAAAAAAAATTAAAAAAAAAAACTAATGTAGCACCTACTGATGTGTTGCTGACAATGTTGGCAACACTTAGGATAACACATCAGAACATATCCCCTTGAAAATTTCATGATATTTTTCCTTTTATTTCGCACTTTAGGCAAACCTTTTAAAGCATTTTTACACCTTTTTATTTACAAGGTAGCATCGTAGTAGCGAGCTTCGTGCCCCGAGTCTTTATAAGGTGTAGAAAACTTTGTGTTAGACTTCATACTGTTCAAGTAGGATACACTGTAGCCGCGAACTCCATGTTCCTAATACTAAGTATAAAATCAACACTTTTATACTCCCATTTGGCAAAGAAGCATTGTCGCAACGAATATAATGCTTTTGCCTATTTCAATTTTCACACATTTATTGTTTAGTGACTTTGTCACTTTAAGCACCCAAGGGAGACCTTTTCTAACTTGTTAACCTAAGTATAAACCATATCAGAACATAAAGGTCAGCAAGTGCCGCTTTAAAAAGACTAAAACATTTTTTTTTTTAAATAAAAATTCGCAGTGTTGCTATCAGTGTGGTAACACCAATGACAACACTTCGAGACTGCGGAATAAACAAAGAAAACAAATATAATTTTTTTAATAAAAATAAAAAAATATTGTACAACAACATCCGCAAGCTGGCAGATTATATGAGACAAAAATTAAGAAATTTGGTAAAAGTTGTAGCAATTGAATATTTAGTATCAATATGCTCTATTTGTATAAATTTCTTTTCAACCAAAACTCTTAAAAAATGATGACGAATCCAAGCATTATTATGAGTAAATTGTTTAAGTTTATACTCCATAATTTGAATCCAAACACCAACTTTAAATGTCTCATAAATGTTCATAGATGCAAGAGAAAGTTTAAAACAAGAGTGTCTTACCTTTGCGTATATGGTAAACATACACACATACCTTACGGTTTCTCGATAAACATCAAGTCTTGTTTGTATCCCAACATGTACTCCCCCTATCATCTGGGATATGTGATGATTCTTTTCGAATCTTAGGGGTGTCTCTTGACTTCATCACGAACTAGCATATCCTTGCTTGAATCATTCTCATCTAAACTTCCTGCATCAACATCATTTGAACCATGAAAGCAAAAAATGTCAGAAATATTGAAAATATTATACCTGCTGAGTGTTGGGCTTGGTGTTATCGCACTCCGGACAACACTTGACGCAAGACCTTTAGAATCTGACAATGAATGTTTCCAAACCGTGGTAAACATGGGTGGCCGGTCAGGTTCTTTAATGTGTGGTGGCTCTCTTACCTCATTGTCACTAAAGGAATTATGATTTGAGCCATCAAGAATAGAAAGTCTCTCAAGAGATAGATTAGAAAGACCTAAAGCCATGACAACTGGACCAAACACTTAGTATGTCAAGTGTCCAGCTCTGATGCCAATTGAAAATGTCAATGGCCTTGGTTTTAGAGAAAGTGTTATCAAAGGTGTTGACAGTGCAACGATAACACTTCCGGCAACACTTTACACACCCGAATTAAAACAATTTTCAAAACGAGTTTGCAGCGGAAATTTGACACAGAGAGATAATATTTTCACAAGTTATATAAATATATAACTTGTGGTAGCCTCATGGCCAAAAAAGACATTCACTAGAAGTATTTCTCTTAAGTACAAAGTCTAAACAACTCCTATCCTCTAAAGAAAATAAGAGTACAAAATGTGCTAGATACAAGAACCATCAATAAAGAAACAACACTCCCATCACAATCAAAAGGATAGACTAATTTAGCCTTCAACAAATAGTTTCATCAAGAAACTAGATTGTGATCTTGTGTTGGGTGTTGTAACATCACTAGCACTTGGTCTAAGACTTTGGGGTTTTAATAAATCTCTCTTGTGTGTTTTGCTTGAACTCCACATCCCTTTATATAGCCTCCAAAAACGTGGTGGCTACTCAAACATGGATGAAATCATCTTGGTGGTTGTTGGAGAGGATTTCCTAATCTTGTGCACCAAGTAGATAATGCTTCCTACTTTGTAGGAACCACCATATTTTCCACATGTGCCGTGCATCACCTCCTTGTGCCTTTGTGCTTCCAGCCCTTGTACTCTTCATGCTCAGCAAGGAATGGTTGACAAGGTCTTCTCCCACGTTTTTCTTATTCTTCTTCCAAAGTTACGCATAAATATCCATTTATGCATAATTCTTCCTTTAACTAACTCCTTGTTTGTAGCTCTATCATTTTGATCAACATTGAATGCTCATTTTGACCTACAAATAACATTAAACTTGCAGCAAATATTAAACATTAATATCCAATAATTTTGTGAATAAATGATGAAACTATTACAAATCCCGTCTGTGGTAACACTGTTGGCAGCACTAGTGGTAGCACCCTTTTCTGCACTAACAATCTCCCCCTTAGTTTCACATTTCTTCACAAAATAAATATGTGATGTTCCTGCAAGATAAAGTTAGATAAATCTCCCCCTTAAAATAAAGTCTCCTTTAATGTAAGATCTCATTCAAAAATGAAATCAAGTGCTGTAACATTTTTCCAACATCTAACATTAATAGGATCAACATTTCAATCTCGCTCTAAATATCAAACTCCCCCTTAATACGAATTCCATTAAAAATAGAATCCGAAACACTTTCTTTCACCACATGTGCATGATTACCGGTTCATCACATTTTCTCCCCCTTTTTGTGAAGAAAGAAAATGAAAAGCATTTATGCAAATTAAAATATGAACCTTAAAACACGTAGTGCTATAAGTGTTGTCAGTGATGTTAACACTGACGGCAACATTACCAAAAATAAATAAGGAAAAATTTGAAACATCGAGTTGAGATAGAGAGAGATAGAAGAAGGTAGGAAGAGAGAGTAACAATGGGATTTCGGAGAGTGGTTTTAAGACTAGATGGATTTGATTACAAATTTAGGTAATCCACAAACAATGACTAATATTTTCTAGTCTTTATGGAAAACAAACTTCAACAAGCCAACCAAAAGATTCGGCATTTTTTTTAAACGAAAAATAAAAATAAAAAATGAAATAAAATAAAATAAAAGATAAATAAAATAATCCGAGTTTTACAAAGATAAAATCTAAAATTTCAAATTTCAAATCAATGAAATTTCAAAGTTTAAATTTTATCCATATATAACTCAAGTAACTAAAATAATTAAACAAGGGATTTTATAAAAACTTTTTGATCTCAAAAACTATGTAGACTTTTGAAATTCAAATTTTAATCAGAAAATCCCAAAAAAAAAATTAAAAAAAAAAACTAATGTAGCACCTACTGATGTGTTGCTGACAATGTTGGCAACACTTAGGATAACACATCAGAACATATCCCCTTGAAAATTTCATGATATTTTTCCTTTTATTTCGCACTTTAGGCAAACCTTTTAAAGCATTTTTACACCTTTTTATTTACAAGGTAGCATCGTAGTAGCGAGCTTCGTGCCCCGAGTCTTTATAAGGTGTAGAAAACTTTGTGTTAGACTTCATACTGTTCAAGTAGGATACACTGTAGCCGCGAACTCCATGTTCCTAATACTAAGTATAAAATCAACACTTTTATACTCCCATTTGGCAAAGAAGCATTGTCGCAACGAACGCCGTGCCCTGAGTTACTTTGGGAATATATAATGCTTTTGCCTATTTCAATTTTCACACATTTATTGTTTAGTGACTTTGTCACTTTAAGCACCCAAGGGAGACCTTTTCTAACTTGTTAACCTAAGTATAAACCATATCAGAACATAAAGGTCAGCAAGTGCCGCTTTAAAAAGACTAAAACATTTTATTTTTTTTTAAATAAAAATTCGCAGTGTTGCTATCACTGTGGTAACACCAATGACAACACTTCGAGACTGCGGAATAAACAAAGAAAACAAATATAATTTTTTAATAAAAATAAAAAAATATTGTACAACAACATCCGCAAGCTGACAGATTATATGAGACAAAAATTAAGAAATTTGGTAAAAGTTGTAGCAATTGAATATTTAGTATCAATATGCTCTATTTGTATAAATTTCTTTTCAACCAAAACTCTTAAAAAATGATGACGAATCCAAGCATTATTATGAGTAAATTGTTTAAGTTTATACTCCATAATTTGAATCCAAACACCAACTTTAAATGTCTCATAAATGTTCATAGATGCAAGAGAAAGTTTAAAACAAGAGTGTCTTACCTTTGCGTATATGGTAAGCATACACACATACCTTACGGTTTCTCGATAAACATCAAGTCTTGTTTGTATCCCAACATGTACTCCCCCTATCATCTGGGATATGTGATGATTCTTTTCGAATCTTAGGGGGTGTCTCTTGACTTCATCACGAACTAGCATATCCTTGCTTGAATCATTCTCATCTAAACTTCCTGCATCAACATCATTTGAACCATGAAAGCAAAAAATGTCAGAAATATTGAAAATATTATACCTGCTGAGTGTTGGGCTTGGTGTTATCGCACTCCGGACAACACTTGACGCAAGACCTTTAGAATCTGACAATGAATGTTTCCAAACCGTGGTAAACATGGGTGGCCGGTCAGGTTCTTTAATGTGTGGTGGCTCTCTTACCTCATTGTCACTAAAGGAATTATGATTTGAGCCATCAAGAATAGAAAGTCTCTCAAGAGATAGATTAGAAAGACCTAAAGCCATGACAACTGGACCAAACACTTAGTATGTCAAGTGTCCAGCTCTGATGCCAATTGAAAATGTCAATGGCCTTGGTTTTAGAGAAAGTGTTATCAAAGGTGTTGACAGTGCAACGATAACACTTCCGGCAACACTTTACACACCCGAATTAAAACAATTTTCAAAACGAGTTTGCAGCGGAAATTTGACACAGAGAGATAATATTTTTCAAGTTATATAAATATATAACTTGTGGTAGCCTCATGGCCAAGAAAGACATTCACTAGAAGTATTTCTCTTAAGTACAAAGTCTAAACAACTCCTATCCTCTAAAGAAAATAAGAGTACAAAATGTGCTAGATACAAGAACCATCAATAAAGAAACAACACCCCCATCACAATCAAAAGGATAGACTAATTTAGCCTTCAACAAATAGTTTCATCAAGAAACTAGATTGTGATCTTGTGTTGGGTGTTGTAACATCACTAGCACTTGGTCTAAGACTTTGGGGTTTTAATAAATCTCTCTTGTGTGTTTTGCTTGAACTCCACATCCCTTTATATAGCCTCCAAAAACGTGGTGGCTACTCAAACATGGATGAAATCATCTTGGTGGTTGTTGGAGAGGATTTCCTAATCTTGTGCACCAAGTAGATAATGCTTCCTACTTTGTAGGAACCACCATATTTTCCACATGTGCCGTGCATCACCTCCTTGTGCCTTTGTGCTTCCAGCCCTTGTACTCTTCATGCTCAGCAAGGAATGGTTGACAAGGTCTTCTCCCACGTTTTTCTTATTCTTCTTCCAAAGTTACGCATAAATATCCATTTATGCATAATTCTTCCTTTAACTAACTCCTTGTTTGTAGCTCTATCATTTTGATCAACATTGAATGCTCATTTTGACCTACAAATAACATTAAACTTGCAGCAAATATTAAACATTAATATCCAATAATTTTGTGAATAAATGATGAAACTATTACAAATCCCGTCTGGGGTAACACTGTTGGCAGCACTAGTGGTAGCACCATTTTCTGCACTAACATTTACTATTCCTCCCACCCATTCTCTCTCCTACTTTAATTTTACACTCACAACACTTACACTTTCTCTCTCCCACTCACTTTTCATACTCACAACACTTTCACTTTCCTTAATTCCCTTGCTAGAATGCTTTTGTACCCATTGTTATGAGACGGAGGGAGTATATCCATAAGTAATGAATCATGTATCAAGATCAACTATTAAAACACAAGTCGACGACTCAAATAAATACTCCGTCCATCTTGGAAAGTTAGTCCCACTTTTTCAATTGTTAACATTAATCAATTTTGGGCAATATTTAGGTTAGTTTTAGCTATCTTAATGAATTGACATACCATTGTAAACAAGTTTTAGATTTTCATTAGAATAAGTAAAACTAACTTAAATTATTGTTCAAAGTTGACTCACGTTAACAACTAAAAAAGCGTGACTAACTTTTTGAGACGGATGGAGTATTATACAGGACTAACAATTAATGGGATCACTATCAATTGGTACATTTTTCTCAAATAAATTCACATTTCCGAAATATCTCCTTCTGCATGAGGATTTTCGTTCGATGAAGAATCTTCAATCGATTGGATCCGCTTACCATCTTCTTCCATCTGATCAATCGAATCCTTCATTCTTCCTTTCGCATCCTTGTAAACATACTTAACGACGAATGTAAAGATAAAAAGGTTTCCAAGGCAAGCAAGAGCAAGAACTCCATAATAGTTGTTCACTTTACTCTCATCTATGGTTTTACCAAACCAACTATGAAAAATCAGCATAAACAATATGCTATTGAACTTTCCGATACCAAGAACAAACTCGTTAAAAGATGGCCCGTAACTCCTCATAGATTCAACGACTTGATAATGGAAAAAGTCGTAAAGTCCATCTCCAGCAAGTCCTTCCATGAACCCTAGTAAGAAGAATTGTGGCGCTAAGAAATATATACTCATATTAGTATTTTCATTTTCTAATTGTTCGTCTGTGTACTCAGCGAGTTTATTTAGCCTTCGTGTTTCCACTTGCCGAGCCACAACACAACATAAACAAGAAAACACCATTCCCACTCCCATCCTCAGTTTTGTAGCTCCTAACATTTTGCCTACGGACCAACCCCTAGGGATAAGTAACTCGTACATGCTTGATATTGCGGAGCCTGATGCCTTTTGAATGAAAAGGAAGAGAGTTAGAGGGACGTTGATGTAGACGCCGATATGTACTTGGTCATCCAACTTGCTACTTTGCTCGAAAAAGAATGTACTCCCGGCTGCAGATACAAGAGAATATACGAAGAAAGTCCCCCATAAAGGCAACATTCTCAAGAGAAGCTTTACGTTCTTTACTTGATTAACCGTGCATAGCTTCCACGCCTTTTCTTGTTGCTCTAAACTCGGGGTTGTTTTTGTCACAAGTGCTGCCTTATCTAACCATCTGCGATTCAACAAGTTGAAATACAATCATAAAAAAATATGATAAATATCTATATCAAGAACTAATTGTACTCATAAACATATGAAAAGTACAAATATTTGGAAGTATGTGCGATCAGACTCCTCAGACTGTAAATTCCTTAAACATTATCAATATGAGATAGAGAGAAATACCTAAACAATAAAATATCCGGCTTGAATGGTTGTTCGCCAATCGTATTCATGTAGTAATTATTTGGATCATCGGATCGTGGAAAACCTTGTTTACTTAAAGCAGTGGCGAAAACATGGAAGACAGTGGTAAGAGGACTTCCGGTAAGTTCCGGATGATGGTATATTTTGATGCCGGACAAGAAGATCAGAAAGCCGGTTCCCATAACTGCCACCGCTATCCCAAATCTAAGCCCCCAAGAAAGATCGAGAAAGGTTAACAACAATGTAGCTACAATTGCACCTAAAGACCGCATGATTCGCCACCAGAAGGTTGTGCAGGCGTCTAAACGATCTTTATCAATGCTACCATCTACATTCCTTAGTTGATCAGCAAACAACGCTTTCATAGTGGGCTCTCGTCCCGCTTGTCCAAATGATATTAGCATCACGGCCACCATTAATGTCCCGTAGCCAAGTTATTGACCATATGTAGAAGCCACAATAACAATAAGCCCTACATCCATATAATAAACTTGTGATATCACTACTAGAATAAATAAGATTGGAGACGGACGCTTGTGGTTGCTAAATGGGGACGGACATAGAGCAAGCGTCCATTGAGATATGATATTTGTTAAAGATAATGGAAATCGCAATTATTTCAGACAATAATTAAGCCGTAAGTCAAAATTAATATGGTATACTCAACGATGAAATCACCATTTTTTTTTTCTCAAGACGCAATTTATGTTGAATAGATAGAATAGAAGATACTTACAAAAAGATAAGCGAGAGACGAGAGAATGGTCATTCTCAATTGACCTAGGCGAGTATCGGCAACATGAGCGACAACAATGGTAAGAACCGAGGTTAACCCTTCTTGTACATTTGTGACCATGGCAGCACGATCATTGATGTTTGATGTAGAGGTAAGATAGGAAACCAGTACAGCCACCAACCCATACTTCACAAAGCTGTGACCGAATATCAAAACTGCGAAGAAAAAGCGGGTATGCTACCGAGTATATTAGTTTTAATTATGCTACTAATATTTATTTAATTATTCATTATGAATAAAAAAATTCAGATAGATTTAGAACTTTCAGCTGTTCCTCGTACTTGGGAGAAATATATATAAATTACTACCTAGGATGAGAGAAGCAGGCTTGGAGCAGCGCGCACGATATCGTAGGTATGTTTTCACAGTACGATAAAGCTTTGAAAAATCCATTTTTCTACATTCATTTTCGTACCATGTGGCTTTATGTTGCATAGTGAATTGTTTACTTGAGAATCAAGAAACGAATCAAATGCTTTCCCCAAAATGGAAGACTGGAATATGTATATTGCTGGTAAGTTTGGAATCTTTACTTCATAAATCATACTCCCTCACTCCCAGATGTTTGAGATTTTTACTTCTTTTTTTTGTCTGTCAGTAAAGGTACTTAATTTGCTTTTCTGTAAATAAAAAAGTATAACCGGTATTTTGAATAATTCTGTCCTTAAATATTTATAAAATTACAAAAAAAAAAAAAAACATTACGTATTTAATTTACTTTTCACTTACTTTCTTTATAAATACTAGTAGTGTTTAAATTGAACAATTTTATCCTCTCTCTCTCTCTCTCTCTCTCTTTTTTTAAGAGTAAAAGGCAATGCCCCTAAATTTTATTAATAACAAATACTCCCTCCGTCCCCGAGTAAAAGTCCTACTTTTCATTTTGGTACGTCCCAGAATAAGAGTCCTATTCCTAAAATGGCAAAGAATCTTTACTATTCACCCCACTCATTCTCTCTCCTATTTTACTTTTATACTCATAACACCAATCAATTCACTATTCTCTCCCACTCATTCTCTCTCCTACTTTACTTTTACACTCACAACATTTACATCACTTCCAATATTTATTAATAAGCGTGCAAATGAGGGGTATGACTCTTACTAAGGGGACGGAGGGAGTAAAAAATAAAAAAGGTGACGGGGAGAAAGTCCTAACCATCACAGTACTCACTACTATTATTGACTCATTGTGCATTAGTTTTGCAATAAGTAAGCAAAATCAGACTAAAAACATTAAATCATAACAAAGGGAGTAAGCCTTTTTTTTCTTTTCCCGAAAAAATATTTTTGACACAATATTTCGTGCGGGAGATGAATCTGGGTGTCTATCGAAAGATGGATTGGAATACTTAATTCGTGAATAATTTATAGGAAGAGGAGGAGGTTAATTTCGTTTTTTCGTTGCAGTGATCAATCTTTCGAATAGAGACACATTGATATTTGTGGACTCACTTTAAAACAAACTAATCTAAAATAATTAAACGGCTCGGCATCCTAATTATAGTCCAACTTTTTTTTTAAGGATGTCCAAGCGGCGAGGAGAGGGATCGAACCTAGCGCTCACCGAGGGTGAAGCATCGTAACTATGGTCATTAGCTACGGAGGTACGGGAGTGTGTGCGGGTTTGGGTTCATCCGGTAATAGATTATTTTTGATATTCCATTTTAAAACTAACTGGTGTTAAGTGGAGTAGCCATTTATATCTATACTGTGGTCATATTTATTTATCTAGTAGATGTGGAAATATCGTCAAACGCGTGGATCTTGTAAAAGATATATACGAGATCATGGGCTTGCAGAAGAGAGAGATGGTCCACGTAGCAGGAGAGTGGCATGGTGCTGATACCATCTTAGAATTTGAATTGTGTGACTAGTGAGAGAGCCCCGAAGGTGAGCGTTGGGCTAGACCGGTATTAGATTATATTGGAGTTTCCATTTAAAAATTAATTGGTGTCAAATGAAGTAACCCCACAAATCTATACATTTCTATATTTATTTGTCTAACAGATGTGATAAGACAAGCTAATAGTTATTGTTTATTACTCCCTCTGACCCGGAATAAATGTCACAGTTGACAAGTCAATGTTTTTAAGCTTTTAGTTATGTTTCATTGATTGCTCAATCCATTCATGTAAATCGACTAGCACTTTCCATGACATTGCAATGCTTGCGTCTATCAAAACGGGTAGTATAGGAAGATTACCAAACTTCATATCTTATTTCTTGTAATGCGACATTTATTGTGTGACAAACCAAAATGGAAAGTAGGACATTTAGTTTGAGACATATGAAGTATATTTTTAAATTTAATTGTTCTTGCTTTCTTTAGTAGATGCCCATTTCATTATTGTTAAGTATGGTTTCTTGTTTTGAGAAAAGTTAACGCGTTGGAATGATTTGTGGTTAATTATAATAGAATGAAGCATTTGGAGCAACGTTTTTGGGAGGTTTTAATGGAAGATTTATTTTTGAAGAGCAGCTTATTCTATGGCCTTCTCATGATTTAAGTTATGATCCCAAAGTTTGAAGAAGATAGTTTGATTTAGAGAAAATATTTAACATATTCCATAGTTTGATCACGAGCAAGTAAGAACACAAACTTCGAAGATGATAAATTTCACCCTCTATCGGTATCCACACCACGAACGAATATCAAGAACACTTGATCTTGGTTGCTAGACCAAATTCAGAAACACGCTTTTTCAATTGTATTTTGACTATATGGAATTATGTGATGATATTCTTGTTCTTCAATCTAGAGATCTCTTAGAACAAGAAAATTAATCCTCTCAAAACTCTTTGGAGGCACTCATAATGTTATCACAATTGCTAGGACTGATTAGGGCAACTAGAGATAGGTTTTATACTTGTTACACCTATTCCAAATAGGAAACAAGTGGCCAAACCCGCAAGAAAACGGAACAGGAAGTTTCTGGCCCAAAACCACCTTGCCCGACCGGGTATAGCAATGTGCCCGACCGGGTACACAAGGCTACCCGACCGGGCACTCCCCTTTTCCAGTTTTTTCGGTTTTCTCCTCTAAAACCCTAAAAACCCTTAAAAGTCCTTAGACCCATAATTCCAATTAAGTCCTTTTAGATTCGTTCTAATGTGTGTGACCCTATAGGATTACACTAAGTTGGCAATGGGTTCAATCATAAACCCATAAGATATGATTAGGTTCTAGCAAACCGTCATACCTACCCAAATAGTATAACTAGATACAAGTTCGCATTCCATTTAGAACATGTCATAATCCCTTTGTCCACGATGTCATTGAACACAAGTCATGGTCAACAAGTCAACTTGTCTTTGTTCAATACTTTCTCGATTCCGAATATGTTGATAATCCAAACGACATTGATCCAATCAATTCATTTGAGTCCGGCCGAACATTTTCATCAACATCATTCCTATGAGAGGTCTAAGCTTGATATCTCTCCGAAGAGGGACAAATCCATCATAGCTTATTATTCTTCCCTACATGAATCCGATTATGCCAATCATACCTTTATAACTACCCGGTTAAAGGTAACGTTTGAATATGTCAAACATAATGTTCATCAAGTGGAAGACTATAATAACTACATGTCTAAGGATTCAAATGACATAACTAATATGAGATATATATATGACATTGACCATGATATAGATCTCATAAAGCGGTTCATGTCCGGTACTTAACAAGTACCCATAAATCTAACATGATCATCCCATGATCATTTGGCCTTTATACTAATACCAAACAATTACTAGGGACGGAGATTATTATAAGTAAACATGAACGACAATAATAATCAAAACATCTCTTTATTAGTATGAAATAAATGATAACAATTACAACGTTTATTAAACGTGTCTAGGGCACCAACACCAACAATCTCCCACTTGCCCTAGGCCCAATCTCCCATGTTTTTAATACCCATGGACCTAACATGACCATCATGTTTAGCTTGTGGAAGTCCCTTTGTTAGCGGGTCCGCGACATTGTCATCAGTTGGTACTCTGCATATATTCACGTCTCCCCTATCAACGATCTCTCGAATGATATGAAAACGCCTAAGTATGTGTTTGGATTTCTGATGTGCCCTTGGTTCTTTTGCTTGAGCAATAGCACCATTATTATCACAATAAATGTCTATTGGATTAGCAATACTAGGAACCACTTCAAGTTCAGTAATGAATTTCTTAATCCAAACAACTTCCTTTGCAGCATCCGATGCAGCAATATACTCCTCTTCCGTTGTAGAATCAGCGGTTGTACTTTGCTTGGAACTCTTCCAGCTTACAGCTCCACCATTTAACATAAACACAAAACCCGATTGCGACCGATTATCATCTTTGTCGGTTTGGAAGCTTGCATCCGTGTAAGCATTTACAACGAGATCATCTTCCATTCCTCCATACACCAAAAACGAATCTTTAGTCCTTCTCAAGTACTTAAGAATCGCTTTTACAACCATCCAGTGATTTTCACCGGGGTCGGATTGATATCTACTTATCATGCTCAATGCATAAGATACATCCGCCCTAGTACAAATCATGGCATACATGATGGACCCAATTGCCGAAGCATATGGAACGTCATTCATTTTCTCACGCTCATCTTTTGTCTTAGGACATTGAGTCTTGCTTAGAGAAATTCCATGTAACACTGGCAAAGTTCCTCTCTTAGAATTTTCCATGCGGAATCTTCTAATGACCTTATCAATGTATGTACTTTGGCTTAAACCAATTAGCTTCCTAGATCAATCTCTGTAGATCTTAATGCCAAGTACATATGCGGCTTCACCCATATCTTTCATTGCAAAACACTTTCCTAACCAAGTTTTTACAGACTGGAGTGTAGAAATGTCGTTTCCAATGAGCAATATGTCATCCACATATAGAATAAGGAATAGCACTATGCTCCCACTAATCTTCTTGTAAACACAAGGTTCATCTTCGTTCTTGATGAAACCAAACTCGTTGACCGATTCATCAAAACGGAGATTCCAACTCCTAGAAGCTTGCTTCAATCCATAGATAGATCTTTGCAATTTACATACCTTAGAATTTTGTTCAAAACCTTCTGGTTGTGTCATATACACATCCTCTTGTAGTTTTCCATTTAGGAAAGCGGTTTTGATATCCATTTACCATATTTCATAGTCATGATATGCGGCAATGGCAAGCAAAATTCTTATAGACTTGATCATTGCTACGGGTGAAAAGGTTTCATCATAGTCAATACCATGAACTTTCCTATAACCTTTTGCTACAAGTCTAGCTTTGTAAGTATGCACCTTCCCATCCATGTCAGTCTTCTTCTTGAAGACCCATTTGCATCCTATGGTTTTTACACCTTCGGGCGCATCAATCAAGTTCCAAACTTGATTGTCTTGCATGGATTGTAATTCGGATTCCATGGCTCCAAGCCATTTCTTCGAATCAGGAGAAGACATCGCCTCTTGGTAGGTGGTTGGTTCTTCATTATAAATGATCTCCACCTCATTACTATCCGTTACGAGAAAACCATATCTCTCAGGCTCGGACCGTAACCTACCAGATCTGCGAGTTACTTGTGTACTTTGAACAGGTTCCACAATTTCTTATGGGATTTGTTCTTGTTCCACCATTGGCTCAATGTCATTTTTTGGGTCTCGAACCTCTTCGAGATTTACTTTACTCCCACTGATTTCTTTGGAGAGAAACTCTTTCTCTAGAAAGACACCAGTTCGGGCAACAAATACCTTGTTGTCCTCTCGGTTGTAAAAGTAATATCCTCTAGTTTCCTTAGGATATCCCATGAAAATACATTTGTCAGATTTGTGTGCAAGTTTGTCGGAGACAAGTCTTTTGACAAAAGCTTCGCAACCCCAAATCTTCATGAAAGACAAACAAGTTTTCTTTCTGCTCCACATCTCATATGGAGTCTTTTGAACCGATTTTGTTGGAACACGATTTAGTGTGAAAGCAGCGCTTTCTAGAGCATAACCCCAAAAGGATAAAGAAAGATCAACTCGACTCATCATTGATCGAACCATGTCCAACAAAGTTCGATTCCTCCTCTCGGACACACCATTCCATTGTGATGTTCCGGGTGGAGTTAATTGTGAAATTATTCCACAATTCTTTAGATGATCATCGAACTCATGAATTAAATATTCTCCACCTCTATCTAATCGAAGTGCCTTAATACTTTTGCCAAGTTGTTTTTCTACTTCATTTTGAAATATTCTAAATACTTCAAAGGCTTCACTTTTATGTTTCATTAGGTAAACATACCAAAATCTACTATAATCATCAGTGAAGGTTATGAAGTATTGAAATCCTCCCCTAGCATTGCTACTTAATGGTCCACATACATTGGAATGTATCAACCCCAATAAGTCGCTTGCCCTTTCACCTAGCTTGGTAAAAGGTGTCTTAGTCATTTTTTCAAGAAGACACGACTCGCAAGTATCATATGACTCAAGGTCACATGAACCCAAAAGACCGTCCCCATGGAGTTTTGAGATACGCTTCTCATTGATATGACCAAGACGGCAATGCCACAAGTAAGTATGATTAATATCATCAGGTTTAGATTTTTTATTTACATGATAGACATTGTCATTATTTTCATTCTTGACATCCAAGACATAAAGGTCATTAAATGAATTAGCAATACCATAAAGCACTTCATTTAAATAAATAGAAAATTTCTTATTTTCAATAAGAAACTTAAACCTTCATTATCCAAACAAGAAATTGAAATAATATTTCTACTTAAATCCGGTACATAATAGCAATTGTTCAAAACAAGTATTAAACCGGAAGGTAAAGTGACTTCATAAGTTCCTACGGCTAATGCAGCAACTCTTGCTCCATTTCCCACTCGTAGGTCCACTTCACCCTCTTTAAGCAGTCTCATATTCTTTAGTGCCCGCACATTTAAACAAATGTGAGAACCACATCTGGCATCCAATACCCAAGAATCAGTGGTAGTAAGGATAATATCTATCATATAGATACCTGAAGTCGACGCAGTCCCACTGCTCTTCTTTTTCTTTTGCTCTTCCTTAAAAGCCTTGCAATTACGTTTCCAATGACCAATTTTTTGACAATGGAAACAAATTGCATCCTTTTGTGAATCGGGTTTTGCCTCTGGAGCCTTGGCAACCTTTGCCTTGCTTATTTTGGGTTTGACAACTTTCTTACCCTTTCTTTTGGCACTAGCCTTCTTTCCATCATGAACCAAGAGCATAGGAGAACATTTCTCCACAATCTTCATCTCCGCAGTTTTAAGCATACCATGCAACTCGGAGAGATTCTTATCCATTCCATGCATGTTATAATTCATCACAAACTGATTATAACACTGAGGCAATGAATTAAGAATGAGATCCGTGGCTAGCTCTAATGTGATTGGATAGCCAAGTTTCTCAAAATGCTCTACATAGCCTTTCATTTTAAGCATGTGAGGACTCACTTGTTGCCCCTCACTCATTTTGCAAGAAGTGAATGCAACAATCGTCTTGTACCTCTCTTGCCTAGCTTGCTCTTGAAATATGGCTCTTAGCTCCACGCCTATCTCATAGGCTTCCAAATGTTCCAAACTTTGTTGGAGTTTTGAGCACATAGTAGCAAGCATGAGACAACTTACATCTCTAGAATCATTACGATGTTTCTTGTAACTGTCTCTTTCTGCCCTAAGGGCATTGGCTTCTGGTTCAACAGGAAGAGGCCCATCGAGAATGTGCAACTTATCTTCTTGCCTACGAACTATTCTTAGGCTACGGATCCAATCCATAAAGTTCGTACCATTATCTTGGAGCTTATCCTTCTCAAGGATCGATCGCAACGAAATTGATTGAGTGTTGGTAGTCATTATCTACAATTATGTAAAATTTTAAAATTTAATAAGTACCATCTTTCATTAAAGAAATTTATAATGTATTTTTCCAAAAAGT
This sequence comes from Campanula takesimana, assembly GCA_026119855.1. NCBI lineage: Eukaryota > Viridiplantae > Streptophyta > Magnoliopsida > Asterales > Campanulaceae > Campanula > Campanula takesimana. The sequence continues at coordinate 66,750 of JAOWBW010001677.1, read as the reverse complement.
ACTCCTACTAAATTATACAACCTTCTTATACTTCCAATGTATGATATAATTTAAATGGGCTAAGATCCAACTTTAATTTAACTTTGAGTCCACGGAGGCGGACCGCTCAAAACTAAATTAATTAGGTAGATAATCATGTCAATCATATCCCATATGACTCTTAGATCCTTTTCTGAGACTCTTTAAGAAATCCAATTTCAAAAAGCATGTTAAATCTCATCTTTGCCTAGGCCCAAAACTGTTTTGACGCCTAATTAAGTCCAACCATTCTAAACGTATAGGAACCATTCAATTTAATGCACCTCGCGGAGGCGAACCCACATTAAATTAATGAACCTCATCTTGCTCATTCATGAATAAAATTAATGCACCTCGCGGAGGCGAGCCCACATGAATTCACCCATGTACTTACAAGTGTTTTAATCATGGCATGATAAAAAGGACTTAAAACTTTCTTGAAGGTTTATCACATATAGCATACAACATATTTATGAGCACATAATATAAACATGTTACGTATCAAGTTTAGCCACTAAATTAATCATCGTTAATTTAATCATAATATTTATGTGTCATTAGTTTCTCTATAATTATGAGGATGAGACTTTTTGAATTTTGGTTATCATCTCCAAATCAAGACAACAAGAAGTGCGGCCGACACTAAGCCATAAGCAACCACAATTCCGCACTAATTCAAGAAACCAAGAAAGTAGTCCATGTGGCCGAAACTAAGCAATAGATGGTCTCGATGAACGTAAGCCAATTGCATCCACAATTCCACATGGATCTCCAATCTTTGAATCAAGAACTTTGTTTCTCAATTTTAGCAATCATGAACTCTTCATAATTCTAACTTGGTTTTATCTTTGAAACTTTGATTGCGATCAAATTTGGGAAACACAATCTCGATGAACGTAGATTAGCCATCCAAACTTTGAACCAATCTTAGAATCACAAGACTAAAACAAATAGGAAAATCAAACCCAAGATCCACACCCAAAACCCAAATCCCGCCCCCGCGCCAAACCCTAGGTCCGGCCGGGTCATGGAATGGGTCCGGTCGGACCTCTCTGAAAATCCCATATTTTTAAAGTTCCAAAATTATCTCAAAATTGTTTTTCCCGATTCAATTAGGATTTGGTGTTCTTGGTGATCCAATCACCATGATCATCAAAACCTTGAATGAACAATTCATGAATCCTTGAATTATCAAAACTTTGATCCAATCAAAAATTGATAATCCAAACAATTTTAAATCCATCATTATTTTTATTGCGATTGAATAGTGCGATTAAAGTTTATAAAACAATAAACCACATAAAATCATATAACGCATAAACATCATAATCCAATATTCACATCATGCTAGGCATATAAACAAACAATTTATATACACACAACATGATCTAGTATTGAAATAATCAACATGAACGGGGCTCTGATACTATTGTTGGGTTTCGTAGTAACATGCGCAGCGGAATAAAGCATTTAAAATTTTTATAAAACCCAAAGCCATCGATCCGCTCATATGATTATATCAAATACATACAATATGAATACTAGAATACTAACCCTTGATGCTTTGAATTTGGTCTTTAATCTTGATGGAGAATTCGAAGCTTGATCACGAGCAATTAAGAACACGAACTTCGAAGATGATAAATTTCACCCTCTATCGGTATCCACACCACGAACGAATATCAAGAACACTTGATCTTGGTTGCTAGACCAAATTCAGAAACACGCTTTCTCAATTGTATTTTGACTATATGGAATTATGTGATGATATTCTTGTTCTTCAATCTAGAGATCTCTTAGAACAAGAAAATTAATCCTCTCAAAACTCTTTGGAGGCACTCATAATGTTATCACAATTGCTAGGACTGATTAGGGCAACTAGAGATAGGTTTTATACTTGTTACACCTATTCCAAATAGGAAACAAGTGGTCAAACCTACAAGAAAACGGAACGGGAAGTTTCTGGCCCGAAACCGCCTTGCCCGACCGGGTATAGCAATGTGCCCGACCGGGCGCAGCATATAGCCCGACCGGGTACACAAGGCTGCCCGACCGGGCGCTCCCCTTTTCCAGTTTTTCCGGTTTTCTCCTCTAAAACCCTAAAAACCCTTAAAAGTCCTTCGACCCATAATTCCAATTAAGTCATTTAAGATTTGTTCTAATGTGTGTGACCCTATAAGATTACACTAAGTTGGCAATGGGTTCAATCATAAACCCATAAGATATGATTAGGTTCTAGCAAACCGTCATACCTACCCAAATAGTATAACTAGATACAAGTTCGCATTCCATTTAGAACATATCATAATCCCTTTGTCCACGATGTCATTGAACACAAGTCATGGTCAACAAGTCAACTTGTCTTTGTTCAATACTTTCTCGATTCCGAATATGTTGATAATCCAAACGACATTGATCCAATCAATTCATTTGAGCCCAGCCGAACATTTTCATCAACATCATTCCTACGAGAGGCCTAAGCTTGATATCTCTCCGAAGAGGGACAAATCCATCATAGCTTATTATTCTTCCCTACATGAATCCGATTATGCCTATCATACCTTTTATAACTACCCGGTTAAAGGTAACGTTTGAATATGTCAAACATAATGTTCATCAAGTGGAAGACTATAATAACTACATGTTTAAGGATTCAAATGATATAACTAATATGAGATATATATATGACATTGACCATGATATAGATCTCATAAAGCAGGTCATGTCTGGTACTTAACAAGTACCCATAAATCTAACATGATCATCCCATGATCATTTAGCCTTTATACTAATACCAAACAAGTACTAGGGATGGAGATTATTAAAAGTAAACATGAACGATAATAATAATCAAAACATCTCTTTATTAATATGAAATAAATGATAACAATTACAATGTTTATTAAATGTGCCTAGGGCACCAACACAAGATTCCCTTCATCAACCCTTCGTTGGATTATTTTTTCAATGAGATGCAATCCTCTGTCTCGTGCCCGTGGTCCTTGTGGTAGGCACAATGCTTAGTGGGATCTCGGGTGTGTTTGGATTTCTCAAGTAATGGTTTTGGATCTGGTAGGTCTACCAGATTCAATATCTCAGAGATGGACTTAGTAAGGGGAGTGAAGAACTCATCCTTCTCATTAGACCCCGTCTTGTTCTTTCCTCTTTAACTCCCTTCGTTGGAGCCGCGGTCAGTAGTAGTCTTGCTTTCTGGATCTCGATCTTCCCTTTCTGATCGTTGCTTCTTCTTTTCTTCTGCAATCCCCGTTGCGTGGGCCAAGTGGTACAGGTCGGCCTTTGTTCTAGGCTCTCTAACCGATAACTCATAAGTGAGCTCGTCTGATCTTTGCCCATTAGTGAAGCATACTATAATCTCCCTGTCGGTGAGTCGCTCATCAATGGAGTCGGTTAGGTCTCTGAACCTGTTATAGAAACTCATGGTCGACTCGTTTTTCCCTTGAACCATGTTTGCCAGATCTGAAAGCCTTTTCTTTCTCTCTCCAGCGGTGGCGAAGTATTCCAAGAACTTTTTCTTCAATTTGGAGAAGGAGTCAATACTTATCTTCTCTAAATCCATGAACCATGACCTAGCAGCTCCGATTAATGTGCTAGCAAATGCTTTGCAAAGAATGTCATCTTGATTGGAGATAAGGTCCATCATACCATCAAAGGACTGGAGGTGGTCTCGTGCGTCAGAGTTGCCGGAGTACTTATGTAAGTTGGGAAGTTTCAGATTAGGATTAGGTGGTGAGTCCCTGATCCATTCGGCGAACGGACGCATTGCATCATATTCGTTTCTTGGCCCTCTTCGTCCTTGATTCATCTCTACGTTATCAATTCTCTCTTGGAGATGTAACAATACACGAGCATCTAGGCCTAAACTATGGTAAGAGCTCCTTTGCCTATCCCCTACCTCGGTTTTGCCTCCCTTGGTCATCTCGATCTCGGTTCCTATACTCATCTCGTCTTACTCCGACAATATGGCTTCCCGCCGGGGGAGGTCGCCTAGGAGGAGTGCGATGAGGTGGTGCATGCCTTGTTGGAGCTTGATGTTGGTTCTCCCATCGTCACCTTTCCCCTACAATTACTACGCCAGGGATTCGGCTTCTTCTTCCTTTCTCTGGTTTATCTGATCTCTCAGATCTCTTTCTCCATTGTTAATTTGGCCAAGTCGGTTTGAACGGGCAGCTCGGCTTCCAGGGGGTGCATCACGCGGATTTGGAGGACGCCTGTCATCAGCATGTGGAACTCCCCTAAGGTTACTTATTCCCTCTCCTTTAGGAGCTCATCTAGTATCAGAGGGCTGGATGAAGGGTGCCAAGGAGTGGTCTGGCTTGAATTCTAGTAGAGCTCTTTGAGCGTCGGCCAACTGTTGGAGAGTCGTGAGATTTTGTTGAAGCAATGCCCTTCGATCTAGAGACGGTAGTCTTGAAGGGCCTGCCTCTGTATTTTGAGTTCTGGTGGTTTTCCTCCTCCGTCGTCCATAATGTTGGGTAACCTCGGGTGGAGGCCCTCTAGAACGTGTATGCATACCGCCTCCTTGAGGTTGAGGTGGAGGAGGGAGCCCTTGATTCAAAGCATTGTTATTTTCCACGTTAGGTGGTGGCGTGCATCAGGCGTAACACATGCATGTTGACCGTCGGCCGGAATTTCAGCGATAAGGAGATTGTGGTTATCCGGACAAAAAGTTCTCCGATCGGACGTTTCCCGGCAATGGAACCAAACTGATGCTGCCAAAAACGTACCGGATCAGCCCTTCGTCTAACGGTTCTGATAAATCCAGCAAAGAGAACTCCTCGAACGGATCTACACACACGAAACAATAAACAGTAAACTAGCCGGAGCTTCACCGGCGAAGGCCCTCCAGCGTGAGAGTAAGAAACTATTTTGTATGTGATAACACAAATAGAAATCAATTGACTAGAATAAGAGCCAAGAGTTTTGTTACCCATTGTTATGAGGACCTGTTTATATAGGCATGGGTGAATGAGTCTTGACTTGTCAAGTAAGCCAAGGAGCCCGTATTGGTGTAGGACTCGTGTATTAGGAAAGTGAAATCCTGATAAGGATTGTAGACTTGTTTCCTTGTAGAGGAGGTCTCCTTGTTAGTAAAGGATCTCCTTATTTGTACATGATTTGGACTCTGTTTGTAGACTCCGTTTTGTATTAGGAGAGAAAGACTTAGTCACTGGAGAATGAGCTACGTCGGTTTGTATATCCTAACTCGGCTCGTGGGAGAGGCCGAGCTAGGTGTGTTGGTTATAACGATTGCTTGAGGCCTGGCTCATGGATTCAGGCCTTGTTGTATCTATGTCGGCCTGATGACCTCATCTCAGCATGTCATGATTCCTAGATGGGTCTAGGACGAATTGATTATGTAACCAGGTGGTCTTGTCTTGGTGCTGAGTGAATGGCTCAAGTCGGCTCGATGGACCCATCTCGGTTTGGTAATCTCATCCTCGTCTTGTCTGAGGAGGGGTGTTGGTATTAGGGGAACATGGTTCCTTTATTGCATGATCCTCGTCTTCTGACGACTGTCATGTGAAGATGTCGGTCTTGGTCTCGTCCTCGCCATGGACACCTCGTCCTCGGTTTATGACACCTCGTCCTCGTCATGGTTGAGACCTAGGAGGGCAGTCATAGTACTTGGGACTTGGTCTCCTTGAGACTAGGTTGGTCGGCATGCTTCCTTGTGGTCAGCCTAGGCAAGGCTGAGGAAAGTGCTTAGCCTTGGTAGGCACGTAATACTCCAGGTAGTCCTAGGCATTGTAGCCATCTAGGCCTGGTAACCATCTAGGCATTATAGCCATCTAGGCCTGGTAGGCATTTTAGCCTTAGTGGATTTTGTCCAGGTATGACCCGACCATGGTGGTGCTAGGTTTATACCGTTCATAAAGCGATACACATATTTTGATTTACCCAAAATTATGTAGCACTTATTTTAAACCTGATGGATTAGGAACATGGTCTCAAAGACCTAAAATGAAATCATAATGGCATCAAAACTAGTGGCTAGAGATCGATCAAAAAAAGGAATATTTCAAATGTGGAGGGCGCAATGAAGGAGGTGCACATGCACACTTTGTATACCAACATCCAAACTCTGAATTTGGAAAACGTAACACATCAATATTTATGACAATTAGGAATGTTAGGGTAATGTTGGTGTACCAATTCGAAACAAAATCTCGGGTTAACGTTAACGCCATATGCGTAAACGGTCCATGTCAATATACGCAAACGCACAAAGGCGGCGGCATGATGCATATCCGATTAGCCACCTCTCATTTCTTCTAGCGTAACACATACGTATCATATTGTTCGGTTTTGAAAGAAAATACATATAATAAGATGTTAACGTGAGATTTTTTTAGGTCAATATGTATCTAGTTTGTTAGTTTGTAAACTACATGTAATCTAAACTACATGTAATCGAGAAGAAAAGGAAGAAAAAGAAGAAGAAAGCTAAGTAAGAACATGAAAATGATATGCGACTTTAATTTTGTTTTTTCTTAATTATATTGTTGAGTTACAATCACGATCACAATCACAATCATAATAATTTGAAATAAACCGTTTAAGTAGGTGAGATTAAATTAAGTTATGCATGTGGTGTTAAGTGTACCCTCACTAGGGTGGTCATTCAATAAGACTAAACAAATTAGATGCATCTTTGGAGACCTCTTTTCACTCATTAAGTGAAGGGTAAGTTACAAAATCGACCAGACAGGCAATCAAATAAACCAACGTACTATTTTTTTTTAAAAAAAAAATTAATTGTGGAATAATTATATGTTTTAAAAATAAAGCCTCATGTTTATTTTGATGATCAATTTTATTAATATTTGACTAAGAAATACTTAAATATATATTGTATTCTTGTTTAACTTTTGTTATTAATTCACTATAAATAACATTATTAATAATATATATTTTTTTTTATAAAAACAATCACTATGGCAATCAAACTCCCATAAGTTTTTGTTAAAGTTCAGTCAAATACTCATTTGAAGTTGCCCTTAGAAATGTCCTAGATATAATTGGGTTACGATAATAACTTGTATGAGACAGTCTCATGTATGAGACGGACTTTACTGAGAGAGTAAATGATTTGCTCTTTTATAGACGGGACGGGGAAAACTCATTTCTTCTTTCATCGAAACTCGTCTCATACATGTTTATTTAAAAAATTATCCCAAAAATAAATAATATTTTTTAAATAATTTTGTCTCTAAATGCTACTTTAACGAATTTTTTTACATTCATTATACACATATAAAACTAGGAGTTTATAAGTAAATAAAAAATAAAACTTATAACTTTTGTCACTAAATCTATCATTTTCAAAATATCTTCTATATAAAATAACTATTTATATTCAAAACGGAAGAATTAATTAATTTTACGTAGAGTATGGATATTATTGTTCGTGCAGTAGTGTGGACCTGGATTAGTCATGTACTCATGTACTCCCTTCACGGTTTAAGGTTATTAGTTTAACTTTACACGCTTATTAAGAAATCAAGGCAACTTTGAGTCATAAATAATAGTGTGTGGAGGATATAATTGTTCATTCATAAAGCAAATTGGTGAAAAGTAGATGTGTGAGTGATGATTTTTTTGTAATATATGAACTTTATGAGGACAAGGATGTCCAACACACTATTCATCCTTTGTCATTTAAGGAATAAATCAACTAAGAACCTTAAACTGAGAAATACCAAAAAAGAAAGTAAGAACCTTAAACTGTGACGGATGGAGTAATAAATCTTTAAATAAGAAATCCACATTACTAAAATAATACAGTTATTGAGATTGCAGTTCACCGATTTCGTTTTTGTTTGAATTTAAGAAAAAATATAGATGGAATAGAGGTCTCATTAAATATGTGTCACAAATACTTTAAATACTTATTGATTTAAATATAATATGTTAAAATAAAAATTATTAAAAAAAATTATCTCAAAATAGAGACCGTTACAAAAAGGTTGCCTTATAATAGAAAATTTAATTAGAAACTAAAGTCTCACACATATACTCTCTAAAAGACATATTTCTTCTGTCTCAATCTAATGTTCTTAGTTTGCTTTTTGTCTGTCTCAACCTAAGGTTTTTAATTGCTTTATTATTTAAAATGGACTATAGGACACACTTATCATTCTCACAACAAAAACTCTCTAGTCACTTTATCTCTCCTACTTTACTTTTCACACTCACAACATTTGCTTTTTCTTTACATCTGTGACAAATCAAACTAAAAACCTTAAAGTGAGGCAGAGAAAGTATTTTTTTAATAGTGTCCGAGTAGACCATATATGAGGCGCATAAAATTAATTTATACTAATAATTTAAAGACATAAGACTTCAACTTTTATACACTTTAAGAGCTTCTTGGGTTTTTGACCTCAGATCTCTGAATGCGTGTGTGTGAGCTTCTTGGGTTATTGAACTCAGATCTAGATAATAGGGTTTGAATTAAGGGATGTTGGTGGTTGTGGTAGTTGGTTGTGGTTGGCGGTTCTGTTGGCGGTTGGTGGGCAATAATCTAAGATAGTGGCAGGCGGTGATTTGAGATAGTGGCGGTAGGCAGTGTTGAGACGGTGGCGGGTGATGATGGTGGTGTTAGAATGATGAAGATGGTGTTGGTGATGGTTAACAGGGTTATAGATTTCGTTAAGTTTTCTTACATATAAGGACTTATTTGAAATTATTTTAGTCAACTTCGTTAATATTTATTAATACAAGTCCCCATGCCCTGTGAAAAGACTATAATACCCCTTAAAATGTCATATGTGTTGCTTATGACACAAATTTCGTTAGTTAACAAAAATACAAACTCAGCATTGGCGGATCTATGTTGGAGGGTGGGGGGTCAACTGACCTCCCTGACGTTTGCCTTTATGCCAGTTTGACACCTGAATTTTTCTTGGAGTTCTTATCTTAACCCCTAAAATATTACGTTTGACCCCCCTCAAAAAATTTACCTGACCCCCCTCAAGTTCACAGTAAACCGACATATAAATTGATTCCCAATATTTCATTCATTCTTTGATTTCTTTATTTGCTTTACTTTCCCACACGGCGAACAGAACAAATGAGAAACCAATGCATCCAACGGGCAACGGGCATCACGAAACCACACAATTGCAACACGTCAGAACCCTCGTCGAAACTAGATTTCTCTCATCCCTCATCCTCACCAAATTTCCTACAACTCAGATACCAAATCCCAAAATTTGGACGAGGACTTATTTTAATTGAATGCCAAACGAAATTTGTAGGGCTAAAGAAAACAATGTTCAGCTTCAATGATGAAGAATAGGAGACTATATATGTAAACATTCTCTCATCATCATTAAAACTTGAATGATGATGAAAAAGTTAAGCTTATATGTATGTTAAATTTATTGTTTTAACCGTGTGATTTGGAATTTTTCCGTTGTGTAAGAATTTGACCACCCTATCCATGAATCCTAAATCCGCCACTGAAACTTAGGAATCAGATTTGAGCATTTACATATTCAATAACCAATAGCAACATTTTATAAAACTCGGGTAATCAGATTGCAATTAGACCAAAAATTACTTTTCCTTCATATGAAATTTCGAATTTTAACTAGTATCATTCCTTCCTTTAGGTAGGCTGGAAATCATACGGGACGTAAGCCCGTGTCTTTGGAACGGTATTGCACTCTGTTTTTCAATTTGTTCAGTTATTAATTAAGAATACTCCCTCTGTCCCATACCTATCACTAATTATTTTTATTTTGACTTCTCATACTTATTACTCCCTCTGTCCCTAAATGAGTGTCCAAATTCCATTTTAAGGGACACTGAAAATATCAACTTTTTGAACAATTTGGTAACAACGATTCGTATATAATCTTGTAATCTCTTTTCCAAACCTTTAGTTTTGCACGTATAAAAAAACCGGTGAAAAAAATTTCGAAAAAAAAAACGTTTAGGGAGAAAGTTATGTTAAAAAAAGACACTCATTTAGGGACAAAGATTTCTTGAAAATTGACACTCATTTAGGGATAGGGAGTACTAATGTTCTTACTATCCTTTTTGGTCTGTCTCAATTTAAGGTTTGTACTTTACTTTATTATCTAAAGTAGACAATGGTACCCACCTGTCATTCTCACAACAAAAACTCTCTATCAACTTTCTTTCTCCTACTTTACTTTTTATACTCACAACATTTACTTTATCTTAATCTCCGTGCAAAGTCAAACTAAGAACGTTAATTTGGGACGGAGGGAGTACTACTTATCTAAAATGTTTACTTTTCTCTCTCCTATCCACTCACAACAATTATCCACTAATTTATTTTCTCTCTCCTACTCACTCACAATACTTACTTTTCTTATATATTTTCTTAATCCTCATGCACTCTCATTTGGTAACAATAAGTATGGGACGGAGGGAGTATGGAGTATGTCGTTTTACATCGTCTTTCTAAAAACATTCATTTTACACCACATCTTTTTTAGAAAAGAAAAAAAAAAATCATTTCAAAATAATGTGAATTTCTTTTTTGCATAATATGAGCCATTGGTGCAAACAAACTGTTATACAATTCGGACCCAAAATATGCACGTCCACATCCAAAAATAAGAAACACCAAAGTCAACTTCAAATTTGTGGTATAGGAGATGAGAATTTAATGAAAGAGGCCGACAATTTTGAATTCACCTTCCACCCTGCACCTTGATGCTGCCTTCCCTCCCATTGCCAATACAGAAACTCATTTTTTTTCATTTTCAATATTTCATTGAAGTACGTATTTTTTTTTTATTTTTTTTTTGAGATGGAAAAAATATGAAGTACTCCCTTTGTCCCGATTTAAGGTTCTTACTTTCTTTTTTAGTATGTCCCAATTTAAAGTTCTTACTTTATTTTATTACCTAAAATGGAATATGAGACTCACTTGTCATTCTCACAACAAAACTCCCTACACACTTTCTCTCTCTTACTTTACTTTTCACACTCACAGCATTTATTTTTTCTTAATCTCCGTACAAAGTCAAAGTAGGAACCTTATAGTGGGACGGAGGGAGTATTACTTTTTTAAATATTTTATTTGTTTTGGGATGATTGGGTGAAAAGTGTGATATAGATTGAAACAGTAAACTCAAATTGGGAAAAAAGAATAACCAAAAAACCAATTCCAAACCTAACGGTTCTTTTTTTTTTGTTTTTCGAAAGAACCTAACGGTTCTTTTTTTTTTTTTTTTTTTAAATCATAAACCACCTAATTCAATTCTAACGGTTCTTTCACCGGTGCTTTTGCAAATTTTATTTAATAAGTTTTGACTAATATATAAAGGTTAACTATTTTATTTTAATAGACATTTAAAAATTATTATTGATTTAATTTTTAATGGTGTATAAATTAATAATTACAATTTTATTTGAATAATGTTAATATTATATTTTTGATGCACCAACAAATATACTATCAATTATTATTTTGAATAAATAGATGTAAATCTTGGGTAAAACGCTTTTTACGTAAATCTCAGAGAAACATGTATCGGTGGGATTTTTTTAAATATGTGGAACTTCTTTAAAAAAACGCGCGATGGCATTTTTCTAAATAATCAAAACTTCTCAAACGGTTCTAGATATCAATATAAAGTCTTCTGTATATGATTTTCAAGAACATAAACCTTTTGGATATCAAGCTCAAGAGGTTCTGGTTATAAATAACAAGGTCTTCTTGATATAATTTAACAAGCATCGCCTGTAAGGAAAAAAAAAAAAACATTTTTAAAGCTGAAAAAAAAAACTTTGAGACTGATAGCCAGAACCTTTGAGGTTGATAGCCAAAACCTTTGAAAATGATAGCCAGAAGGTTTTTTCTCAAAGAAAATATGAAGAGTGATGTGTTAATAGATAGCTAGAAACAATGTTTAGGATGACCAGTTGATGTGTTACGAAGGTCCAGCGAGTGTGTTGATGTTGGAGATTATGCCCTACGCCCTTGAGAAAGGCCTTACGTTATGTAATGTTCTCATTTGTTATAGAGATAACAACCTTGATTATTATATGTTTTGCATGTTTATTATAATAATCCCCGTCCCTAATACTTATGAAGAACTAGTATCAGTTTAATAGATAATCATGTGATGATTATGTGTTTATGATACAGTTAAACTTATGGGTACTTGTTGGTGAACATGTACTGGACATGACCCACCTATGGGATTTATGTCATGGTCAAATGTCATAATTAAATCTCGTATAGTTATATCATTGATATCCTTTGACATGAGATTATTACAGTCTTCCACATAACGAACATTATGTTTCACTCATTCTAACGTTAGCCTTAACCGGGTAGCCATAAGGAATGTGATTGGCATAATCGGAGTCATGTAGGGAAGAGTAATAAGTCAAGATTGGATTTGTCCCTCTTCGGGGAGATATCTGTTTTGGCCACTCGATGGGTGAGATTGATGAAATGTGTGGCCACGCTCAAATGAATTGATTGGATCAATGTCATTTGCTCGCATCAATCTACTCAGGATCGAGAAAGCATTGGACAATATAAGTTGACGTGGACCATGACTTATATCCAATATGATATCGTGTGTTTATGAGGATAAACGAACTTCATTATGTTATATTATTTGGGTAATCATGATGGCTTGCTAGAGTCCGCTCATGATTTATGAGATCGGCCTTGGTCGGGCTCATTGCCAACTTAATATAATCCTATGTGGTCACACACAAAAGAACGAATCATTAAAAGGCTAAAATCGGATTTTCGGGAAAAGGCTGAAAAATAGGATTTCTTAAGAAGGTTCGGCCGAACCCCCTATAGGACTCGGCCGAACCCACCCATTGACGCCCCTGAACCCATTCTTTGACGCTCCTGAACCTTTGTTGTTTCGGGCCAATTTCCTAATTCTGAGTTTTGACGGATTTTGACATATTTCTCCTGAAACGTTTCGGATTAATAAGTATAAATAAACTTCTCAAAACCTAATTAGGTATGGGTAATAATTGGTAGCCTCCATATGTTTAAGAAACATATTCTTGAGTTTAGATTGAGAATCAAAAGCTCAAGAACACCAATTAATTCATATAGCCTTCTACTTAGAAAGGGTTTCTATTGGATCTAGCAATCCGGATTTAGAATTGTTCCAGATATTCGTTCACGTGTGGATACACATAGAGGGTGCTTGCTTTAGTATCTTCAAGTTCGTGTTCCTGTGATCGTGATCCGAAGAACGTGGAGAAGATCAAATCATAAAGCTTAAAGACTTGAAGATTTGAAGATCCGAAGTTGTAAATGCATAACAACGGTTAGTATTCTAAAATCATCTTGTATTTAATTTAATCATCATGAACGGATTCGGGGCTCTTGGGTTTTGTTCTTGTTTTCATATGTTGTTTCCGCTGCGCATGGTGCCTCAAAACCCAACAGTTGAAGAGTGTCAGATGATTAGAAAAAAACTCATTAGGAAAAACGCGTTTTGCAGAAGACTAACTCTCAAAATTTTATCAGAAATAAATTTATTAAAAATTAAAGTAAACTCCAGCATTTTTTTACTATGGGACTAATATAATTACTACTCCCATGTCCAAAAAAAATAAATTTTTACTCTTTTCGGTTCAAAATATTCATCGTTTTTGAACAATTTTTTTGGTACACAAAAAACTGTCATTTTTTGGTTAAAAGTATTAAAATTCCTAATCTACCTTACATTAAAACTTGCTTCACTTATTTAGTGAGTAGAGTGATGTGAGAGAGAGTGGCAATAAATAAAAGTAAACATGAAACTTTTATTATTAAATTGCAATAATAATTGTCTTTATTAAAATTTGTAAAAAGTCTATAAGCGACAACTATTTTGTACATGTGAGAATATTGATTAAAAAAAATTGACATTTTGTTAAACAACCATTTTGTTTTGAAAATATTTTGGTATTTTGTACATGTGAGAGTATATTGATTATAAAAATTTGACATTTTGTTAAACAACCATTTTATTTTGAAAATATTTTGGGTAGTATGAGACAAAGACAAAGTAGGTACCATTAATTACATTCTCCATCAAATTAAACAAGCAAACTATTCTGGTTAGCTTGCATTCATTAATGATTATTTTTTTTATTTTTTATTGGTTACAAGGAAGAAATTCATTAATGATTAATGTGAGTGAAAGTTGCCTCGCCTGCATGCCAAGACTGCCAACTCACAACCGATTTCAACTTACGTGTTGGCAAGCCGTCGGCCTAATTTCAAAATTTCATGGGTGAAACTCAGGAAGCGTACCAGTTGCTGATCTGTAATAGATTCTCGTAGGAATTCTGTAATAGATTAAGAATCTATGTAATAGACTAGGCAATTGATCAATACAACATGATGGAAATTCTCTGACATGGTACCAGACTTTTTTTTAAAAAAAAAAAATAAGGGGCACAAAAGAAGTTTATAAAATGAAGGATACAAAATGAGGTGTTGATATTTTATTTGTTGCATCGATAGTTAACCCGGATCACTCAAATTAAAAACACCAATAAAATCTTGATACATCATTTTGTAACCCAAATTTTATGCCACTTTTTTATGACTTTATATCTATCTATCTAGTACTCTCTCTGGTCCAAAATAACTGTCGCTTTTGGTCAATCAGATGTAACTTTGACCAATAATTTAAATAAAAAATAATGATACTAATAAAAATCTAAAATTTGTCATTGTATTATAATTAATAATACTTTTAATAACAATTTTTAGAATTTTATTAGGATCATTATTTTTTTATTTAAATTTATTGGTCAAATTTACATCTGTTTGACCAAAAGTGACACTTATTTTGGACCGGATGGAGTATATAATAACATAATAGTGTGGCATAATCTGTAATTATTTACAAAAGAGATGGCAAAGATCTTCACATGCTATGCCAGGGGCATTTTTGTCATATGCTGCCAGAAATTTAATCTGATTACTTACTCCCTCTGTCCCGAATTAACGTTTTTAGTTTAACTTTGCACGGATATTAAGATAAATTAAATGTTGTGAGTGCGAAAAGTCAAGTAAGAGAGAGAAAGTGGGTAGGGATTTTTTGTTGTGAAAATGACAAATGAGTCACATTGTTTATTTTAAGTGATAAAGTAAAGTAAGACCCTTAAATTGGGACATACCAAAAAAAAAAAAAAAAACTTTAAAACGAGACAGAGGGGGAGTATTTTTTTCTTGTGACCTGCACAATTCATTTTTTAATATCCAAACTTTGACACCAGTTTCAAATTTGAATTTGGTGTGTTCTTAAAGATTGAAATGACTAGAAACTGACATTGCTTTGTACAGTTATTTTGAATTTAAACCATGTACTATTGTCATTGGTTTTGCTTCCCACTTTATTATCTAAATACAGTTTCTGGAAACATAATGTATTTCAATTTTTTTTGACGTACTTAATAGCATCTGTTCAATTATTTGACTAATAAAGGAAAATTATTTTTTAAAGAAAAAAAAAAACTAATATCAATATAGTGCTATACATGCATACTGCAATCGATCCCAATTAAAGTTACACATTTCCCGTTTAAAAGTACACATTTTGCACTTTAGTTTGGTAATTGAAATTAAAGAAAGATTAGTGGAGTGTGTATAAAAAGTGGAAAAAGGAATAAAAAAGTATTATAAAATTACTATTTTAGAAAATATTTAGTTTCTAAGGTCAAGTCCAAGGGAGCGCTAAAGCTTCATTATTAGCGCAACTTTAGCACCAAGACCACTCCAACGGAAGCGCTAAAATACATCTTGAAAATAGCGCAGGCAAGATTTGCTTCAAATATGACGCAACCCATAAACCTGCGCTATAGTTGTTGTTTTTTCCTTTTCATATACTCCCTCCGTCTCATTTTAAATTGCAAAACTTGCCAAAAAGGGTGTCCCAACTAAAATTGCAAAATCCAAAAATGGCAAGTTTTAACCCACTTGCACACTCACATCCATTAACCCACTAACTATTTTCTACCCCACTTTCTCTCTCCCACTCAACTATCAACACTCACAACACATCACCTTTTTTCACTTTTTCCCTTAATCCCCGTGCTAAGCTAGTATTTGCAATTTGAAATGGGACGGAGGGAGTATACTCCTTCCGTCTCAAAAATAAATAGCTTTATATTCCTTCCATCTTAAAATAAAACAAAATAATTAACTTTTTACTTCTTCCGTCTCAAAATAAAAATATTTTATTATTATTTTCAAAATAATAATAATTAAAGAAAAATTTATTTTTGGATGGATTGAAAATAAAATTATGACATTTATTATGAAATAAAAGAAAATTGAAAAATAAAATTGCTTAAAAAATAAAATTAACATTATTTATTTATAATCATGAAACTTATTTTTTATTTCTAATGTATTGAAGTATTGTATTTTAATTATCTATTTTAATTGCATTTAAAAAAAATCATTTTAAATAAATAAATTTTATTTCATTTCATATTCTTATATAATTATGTAATTTCACGCCTTATTAATAATAATAATATTATACTAATTAATGGTAAACGTATTAAATGAATTAAAATAATATAGAATATTCTAAGAATATGCCTTTTTGGTGTAAGGTTTGAAGTATGATGGTTGGAGATGATGTTAGACATTTGGTGCAAAATTTGCACTATTTTGAAGATATAGTGCAATTCTTGCACCAAACCATTGGAAATGGTCTAATGAGGACTCAAAAAAATAATATGCATAATTTTATTTGAGACGGATGAGAAAATAACTTTTTTTTTTTTTTTTTTTTTTAAATTTCAAATTTAATTCATAGTTGAACTCAATACATAATCATCAGCAGAAGCGCAGAAAATAACTTATATACTGTATGTACGAAGAGGTGAAAGTGAAAACTGGAAGGGGAAAGGAAAAGAGATAGTAGTCAAGCAGGTGGAGTAACAATGCCTCAATGACGTCCAACTGATTAACAGGTAAAAGTGTACGGAATGAGGAAGAGACAAAGACGCATGACGGGTTTAAAAGATACTTAGAATACATTTTCTTAAGTTTAATTTTTTTTATTATTTTATACTCATATTTTAAATTGAGTTGCTAATACTATATTATTATTATTATAAATTTCTTTGTCGAGTTATTAATAAGGGTCTGAAAAAGTTGAAATATAAATGACGTCCCATGCATCGTACAGGAGTAACACTAGTTTACTCTTAATAACAACACATCCACAATCACTTATTTATAAAATTGTCACCGTATTTAAGCACGCTCCATTTTTCATCAAATATTAATTCGCTTTTGTTGAAATATAAAACTGGTTTATCTTATATAGTTGAACTATTAGTTTAATGTGATAGGTCAACTATAAAAAGTAATTTTTACACATTATTTACACAATTGAAAAAATAAATAAACCAAATCTGATATTTTATTAAGATTGACTCTCATTAGCAGCTTAAGTTTAACTATTATATTCATTTAGCATTGATATTGCAACTCTAAAACCCATTTTGACAAAAAGTAATACTCCTTCCGTTCCAGGGGCGTGAATCAAGTATAGGGCCAGGAAGGGCAGCTGCCCACTCTGATTTTTTTCCAAAATTTTTACCGAATATTTATATAAAAAAATTAACTATAGGGGTGCAAAGTGTTATTTTTGAAAGAAGAGAGGTGCAAAGTGTAATACCTTCCGTTGTTGATCAAATTGTCCTTAATTTTACACTTACCTCTACTACATA
Organism: Campanula takesimana; assembly: GCA_026119855.1. NCBI lineage: Eukaryota > Viridiplantae > Streptophyta > Magnoliopsida > Asterales > Campanulaceae > Campanula > Campanula takesimana. The sequence goes on along the minus strand of JAOWBW010001677.1, from coordinate 48,999 downwards.
TTCCCTCCGTCCCATAACTATGTGGACAAATTTCCATTTTAGGTGTCCCATTGATAAGTTACACTTTCTTAAAAAGGTAAAGAATCTTTACTATTCTTTCCACTCATTCTATTTCCTACTTTACTTTTATACTCACAACACCAATCAACCTACTATTCCTTACCCCATTTTCTCTCTCCTACTTCACTTTTCACACTCACAATAACTACTCACTACTATTCATCCTTTAATTCTCGTGCAAAGCCCATTTTATCCACATAGTTATGGGTTGAAGGGAGTATATAAACTCAAACTTGTAGAATATGAATTCCGTTTTAGTTTGTCGTTGGCTAGTTTTTTTCAATCTGGAGGATTTCAATTAAGCGACAGAGCTTGAGTCACGTTTGGGGCGTGGGTAACAATGTGGTTTTTTTTTTATATATATATACTATGATTTTTTAATTTCTTTTATATAATTTTTGAACCCCTCACCGTGAATCCAGGATACGCCACTGCTCCGTCCCAAACTTATTACTACTAAAAACGAGTGCACGGTGATTAAAAAATTATGTTGGAAAAGTAAGTATTGTGAGTGGGTAGGAGAGAGAGAATAAGTTAGTGGATAGTTGTTGTGACTGAGTAGGAGAGAAAAAATTGAACATTTTAGGTAAGTAGCATTAAGTATAAAACGTCTAAAATAAAAATAAGTAACGATAAGTTTGGAAGGATGGGACGGAGGGAGTATATTTTTTCGTAAAAAATACTCCCTCCGTCCCAGTTTAAGGTTCTTAATTTGACTATGCACGCTTATTAAGAAACCAAAGCAAAAACAAGAAAATGAGTCAACCAAAAGTAGAGAGTGAAGGATATAAATGTCCAAAACACTATTCATGAAGCAAGTGAGTGAAAATAAGTTAAGTAAGTAATTGTTTTTTTTGTAATTAAATGAACTTTTTGAGGGCAAGATTCTCCAAAGCAATATTCATTCTTTTCCATTTATGCAATAAAACAACTTAGAACCTTAAACTGAAACAAAACGAAAAAGAAAGTAAGAACCTTAACTGGGACGGAGGGAGTACTATAACAACCTACTGCTATAACTTGATTGCAGCAATCAAGGTTTAGCTGGAGGTTGGTGGTTGAGAGGGAAAGTGTGTGTGTGTGTGTGTGTGTTTTGCGTGGACGAGGAGAAGGGAAGGGAGGGAGGCTAGAATTTTGTTAATTTTGGAACCTAACTATTTTGTTAAACATGTCACACAGAAATGGGCTTTTTATGAAATATTGATTTGAACAATATTCTGTTCATTTCATATTTATTTAAAGCCTTTTTAAGCAATAAATTGACCTATTTCAAAGAGCCTCGGGGAATTAATCTTTTCAACGTTATAACTCTGGCAATACTTGATATGTTTCAAAATTGTTATATTTTGATTTTCTCGTAATAAATATTATTGAATTTTGAACAAATTTTATGAAAATTTAATAATGTTCATAAAATTTTAAATATTATATATATAATTTAGAAGAATAAAAAATATGACATTATAAAGTGAAGATAGCTGTTTGCAAGTCAGCTTAAAAAAGAAACAGGAAAGTAGAAGAAAAAAAAGAGCTTATTCAATGTTTCTTAGAACTATGTACGAATGAAAAAGAAAAATATCATCACAAAAAGATGAAAAAAATAATAAGAAGAAAAAGCAATGAAAGACTATATATTACTAAGGATCCTGTAAAACGCGTTATTCTTAATGGTTAGGAAAAACGTGTTTTTCAAAACCTCCGGAAGACTTTATATTGATACCAGAAGGCTTTATACTGATATCGAGAACCCTTCTGACTATCACTTTCAAAGGTTCTGGCTATCAATCTCATATCCAGAAGGCTTTATATTGATATCCAGAACCAGAGAACCCTTCTGGCTATCACTTTCAAAGGTTCTGGCTATCACTTTCAAAGGTTGTGACTATCATTTTCAACGGTTCTGGCTATCAATCTCATATCCAGAAGGCTTTATATTGATATTCTGGACCCATCTGGCTATCACTTTCAAAGGTTCTGGCTATCAATCGCATATCCAGAAGCCTTTATATTGATATCCAGAACCGTTGAGAAGTTCCGATTATTTACAAAAATACCACCGCGTTTTTTTTAAAACACATTTTTCCTAAGCGTTTGGAAAAACGCGTTTTTCCCAAGATTTTACGTATTACTAATTCCGACTGTATAACAAAATAAATATGATACTTTAAAAAAAAAAGTAAAAATTAAATTAATAAATATGATAGCAGTATATAACAAACAAATTCGAGCCGTTATTAGTCGTAATGATGCTCATCAACTAATGTTAGAAAGTCCTTTGATTCTCTTCCCTTATTAAAGGTTGTTCTTTTGATCAAAAGAGGTAATAGCAAGGTACTCATTCCGTTTCAAAATGTATAAAGTTTTAGGCCTTGTTTGTTTTTTTCATTCAGATCTGAATGGAGTCTGAATGTCTAGCGAATCAGACCTTCTCCAATTCAGATTGTTTTTTTTTTTCAGCTTTCAGATCTGAATAGAGACTTTTGATCTGAATGGAGTCTGAATGAATCAGACCTAAAATGAAGTCTGAATGGTGTCTGAAGCAACAATAATTAAAATGCTTTTTCACTTTTCTTTTAGCAAATAAAAATCCATTATTATCCATTAATTCTCATGCTTATACATAATATTTCAAAAGGTTAACACTTAAAAAAAAACAATTCAGATGTGAATTCAGATGAAAAAACAAACAGCTTGAATAATTCAGAATTAAGTCTTCAGACGCTGCCTCTTATTGATTCAGATGTGAATTCAGATTTCTGTACTTAACACTTAAAAAAAACAAACGCCACCTTAGTCGTTAAATTGTGTTTCAAAATATTCGATGTTTTATTATTTCTAAGACATCTTTGCTCTTATTTTCCAATTATACTCACATTCATTACTTGCGAACTATCTCTTTTTTAAGCATTTAATTATTTAGGTAGTTGGATTCTTTTATTGGTACATAATTATTTCTTATATATATTAATTGCATTTCTTAATATGTGTAAAGTAGTCTAAAACGACATGTATTTTGAAATAGATGGAGTATTTCTTTTTATAAAAAAAGTTAAAGTTGAGTTCCCATTAGAAACATTTTAATTGAAATTTTGTACAGTTTAATGCAATTATTAAAAAAAAAACTCATTATTATTTTCTAAAAAAATGGACATAGGAAAATCTAGGGATGACCAAACAAAGTTCCGGTTACGGTTCCGAACCGCCTGTTGTTGTTCCGGAAAAGCTTGAACCATAACCAAACCGTTTCTCTTCCGTTTACGGTTACCGTCCGCAATCGCCGGTTCACGGTTCAGAACCGCCGGTTCACGGTTTCTTTTTTTAAAAAAAATATTTTTTTAACAGAAAAACAATTAAAATAATATTTTTTTTCCGATTTTTTTTTACAAAAAGGTATAGAATTTTTTTTAAAAAAATAAAAGAGGTCCGTCCCTCTTTTCTTGTATATGCTCAACAAATTTTTATTATTTTATTCACTGAATTTGACTAAAAATTCAATCAATACTCAACTTTTCTTGTTAACTTTCCGTTAGTAACGGTTATTTCTGATGAAACCGTTATAAATCTAACGATTTTGATGATTTTTATGGGTTTCTAACGGTTTTGCTAATGGTTCGATTCCGGTTCGGTCTAAGCGGTTCATGGCGGTTCGGAACCGCCGGTTCACGGTTTTCAAAGGGGATGAACCGGAACCGGCCCGTGTTACAAACGGTCTCGGTTCACACGGTTCCGGTTTTCGTTAAGATTCAAAACAATTCTGGGCTTTTTGGTTCCGATTCCAGTCCGGTATGACGGTTCGGGTTCGGGTTGGCCATCCCTATGAAAATCTAAATCCTAATAAACATGTTACATGCATGGCCATAGTTAAAAGAAAAGAGGAAGTAAGTTGAAGTCTTGTAAGCATGTAATAGCTGGGAAAGGCCCATATCTAAATTAAAATATAAACTATAAAGTAGGCTAATTGAATGTAAATGTTGGCTTTGGTGTGGACTTACAACCACTTTGACCCCTTCCACATTTCCACCCCCCACAAAAAAGGCTAATTTCAAAATATACTTTTTATACAATTCATAAGATTATAATTCCCTCTCTCCCACCACATATTATTTTCATGCTAACTCAAGCAATAATATCATGGCCATCTTTCTCCATTCTTTTTAAACCCCCTTTCTTCCCTCCCTCTCACCATACCTTAACCAAACCCCCCCCCTCTCTCTCTCTCTCTCTCTCTCTCTCTCTCTCCATGGGTGCTCATTGTCATTTTGAACCAATTTCTAAATGTGGCATTGAGGGGAGATCAAATCAAACAGTGGCTGCAGATTTAGATGGCACTATCCAAGTGTCAAGAAGTGCATTCCCTTACTTCTTTCTTATTGCTTTAGAGGCAGGGTGTCTTTTAAGGGCACTTCTTGTTTTACTCTCTGTCCCATTTGTCTACTTCACCTACATATTCATCTCCGAGTCCGTCGCGGTCCAAACTTTCATTTTCATCTCCCTCGCGGGCATAAAAATCCGTGACATCGAACTCGCCTCGAGTTCCGTGTTGCCGAGGTTTTACGCCGAGGATGTCCGTCCCGATTCTTGGAAGGTTTTTAACTCGTTCGGGAAGAGGTATATCGTTACTGCCAACCCTAGGATCATGGTGGAACATTATGCGAAAAACTTTTTAGGGGCGGATAAGGTTTTGGGGACGGAGTTGGTTGTGAAAATGGGTCGTGCCACCGGGTTTGTTGAGAAACCCGGGGTGCTTGTCGGGGAACACAAAAAAGCGGCGGTTTTGAAGGAATTCGGGTGGGATTTACCCGATGTAGGGCTTGGGGATCGAGAGACCGATCACGATTTCATGTCCCTTTGCAAGGTATAAATCTCTAAAATACCTCTTTATCACTTATTGCTTTAGTAATAAATGTCACATTTTCATTTATCTCAGCAAATAAGTATCGCAATTGTAAATACATAATCTTAATGCAATTTGTCATTGTACAAACAACATACATACAAGTAAAATACTAGTTCATCTAAATTTTGAATCGATACACTTATTATACTTATTATTATGAAGCGGCAATAGTATATGACAAACCGTATAAAAACCGTGTTTTCCTTTCTTTCTTTTTTTTACTAAAAAAATAATTGATCTTCTTTAAAAAAAAATAATAATAATAATAATAATCAATATAAATTTAAGTAAAATCATACCATTAAAATACGTGTGGTCTGTAATTCTACTTTATTTATTTTTATAAGTTTTCAACCAAAAAGGTAACTGTAAGTGTACCTTTTTTCTCTATTTGCACTTGATATACTATACCCTCTTTTTTTTTGGCTAATGATTCCTCTTTTAACCTTTTTTTATTTTTGCAAAAAGGATACCTCTTTTACGGGTCTCACTTAAAACTACACATATTAATTTTTTTAGGTAACAAAAAAAGCTACGCACTTCTTAAAATATTAAAATAGAAAATTTAAGATACTTCTTTATTTAAAAACCCACTTTTACATTCACATTCACATTCACAATAATTTTAATTTACTATTTTTTATCTTAGTTTCTCTTTTCTACCCCCACATTTTAAAATCACAGCACCCATATCTGCTAACGTTTCCTTAATTCATATACTCAATTAGAAAGTATATAGTTTCAATCGGGAAGGACTCCCTCCGTCCCAGCATTAGTGACACTTATTTCCTTTTCGATTCGTTTAGTACAAGTGATACTTCCCAAAATGAAAATATTTTAATATATTTATATTCAACCAACCCCACCGTTTAACTACACTCATTTTCTCTCTTCATTTTTCACCACTCATTTTATTCAACCAGCACTATTATTTATCTCACTCATTCTTTCTCTTCATTTTTTACCACATACTATATATTACTCCCTCTGTCCCTAAATGAGTGTCCATTTTCAAGAAATCTTTGTCCCAAAATGAGTGTCTTTTTTTAACATAACTTTGTCCCTAAATGTTTTTTTTCGAAATTTTTTCCACCGGTTTCTTTATACGTGCAAAACTAAATGTTTGGAAAGGAGATTACAAGATTATATATGAATCTTTGCTACCAAATTGTACAAAAAATTGAGATTTTCAATGTCCCTTAAAATGAAATTTGGACACTCATTTAGGGACAGAGGTAGTATTATTTTTAATCTCCGTGTCTCAAAAGTTAGTGTCAGTTATGCCGGGATGGAGGGAGTATATATTTATATGTGGAAAATTTGGCAAGGTCTTTCTTTATGTCTCTACTTGTATGTACCTTTCTTATGATCTCCCTTTATGGGCATCCATCCACCCATATCAAAGCTGTTTATTTAGGTGTACATGTTGGTGGACCAATTTTAACTTTATTAGTAACTTCCATATTTTTGATAGGGTTGTTGAGAAATTTTAAGAGGATTTTGCTTTAGTTCATGACTCTTTATTTCCTTTTTTTCTCTCTGTCCCACTGCATGCAATTGGGGTCCTAAAATGATTTCATTTTGGTACAACTCTCGTGGGTGTTAGTAAATTGTTGTACAATTATGGCCAACATTAATGCTCCATAATTTTTCCTAGACAGTCCGAATGACTAGAAGTTTAAACTTCAGTCCTTGATTTCAATTTGGACGATATAGGCAATGTTCATCAATTTTCGATGTGAAATAATCTCTCTTAAAAATCCTAGACAGTCCGAATGACTAGAAGTTTAAACTTCAGTCCTTGATTTCAATTTGGACGATATAGGCAAAGTTCATCAATTCTCGATGTGAAATAATATCTCTTACAGTTAAAAAATCAAAGTGTCTTTTCTTGGAAGTAGAACATAATTTTTATGTACATGCATAATTTTTGTTCACTTATTGGGTATTTCTATCATTATAATTATAATAATACATCATAATTTAGATGTACATGCAGTTGGTGAGTCTCATTTATAAATTCTTTTCATACAACTTTCATGTTCAACCACTTAAACATTGACATATGGATTATTGTTTTTCATCATGAAAGTTTTATGAAACTAGTACTCCATTTTCATATATAAACATTATTAAAATTACAATTTAAATGATGTGATAATTAATGTAAACACAATGCATTTTGCATTAAGTTGTTGAAATTAAATGTTGTGCTCATTTATATTTTAATAAAATGACACAATTTGTTTGTTTTGGCAGGAAGGATACATGTTGCCTAGAACACAATGTGAGCCATTACCAAAGAATAAGCTTCTAAGCCCCATAATTTTTCATGAAGGTCGTTTAGTTCAAAGACCTACACCAATTGTTGCACTTTTGACCTTCTTGTGGATGCCAATAGGCATTATCCTCTCCATACTTAGGGTTTACCTCAATATTCCGTTACCGGAAAGATATGTTTGGTACAACTACAAAATCCTCGGAATCAAATTAGTTGTCAAGGGAACACCCCCTCCCCCTCCCCGAAAAGGTCAAAGTGGCGTTCTCTTTGTTTGCAACCATCGCGCAGTTTTAGACCCTGTTGTCACAGCTGTTGCCCTAGGGCGAAAAATTAGTTGTGTCACATATAGCATTAGTAAGTTTTCCGAATTGATTTCACCTATAAAGGCCGTGGCATTATCAAGGGAGAGAGAGAAAGATGCCGCACACATTAAGCAACTGCTAGAGGAGGGTGATTTAGTCATTTGTCCCGAGGGGACTACTTGTAGGGAGCCTTTCTTGTTAAGGTTTAGCGCACTTTTCGCTGAGCTTACAGACAGGATTGTGCCAGTCGCGATTAATACTAAACAAAGTGTGTTCTACGGGACAACTGCTCGAGGGTACAAAGTTTTAGATCCATACTTTGTATTCATGAATCCAAGACCTACGTACGAGATCACATTCTTGAACCAACTCCCACCCGAACTCACATGTAAAGAAGGAAAATCCGCTTTTGAGGTTGCCAATTACATTCAAAGAGTTTTGGGCGATACATTGGGGTTCGAGTGCACAAATTTGACTAGAAAGGACAAGTACTTGATGATGGCAGGTAACGATGGCCGCGTTCAAAACAAGAAGGAGAAATCAGAAGATGAGAAGAAAGGGAAATGATCAATCCAAGAAATATATATTTATCTTCATTGATATTTCATTGTGTTTTGAGACAAAAAAAAATCAATCAAAATAGTAAACTTAATATCATATTATGTTTATTTCGATTATTATTAGAAGTAAAATATGTGTAAAATTATATATATATTTCAGTCATATATTAATGTTTCAATTCAGTGCAATTTTAATGTTGAGACTTTATTTTGTCAGTAATATTTCATGTAATGTTTGTGTTCTTTTTGTAAGGCAGGACTATGTCATTTTCAATGTCTTAAATTAGGGCATGTGACAGTTGGAAGGTTTGTGCATGTCATGGATGTTGCAATTTACGTTTGAATAATACTAGGGGCACAAATAAGTCACAAAAACTTGCTTACAAAATCCTAGGTGTAATAATGTTATTGGTATTTCTAATTAGAGTGTGGCGGGTCCATTGTCGATGCAACCAATAAAATATCGCCACCTCACCTTTGTGAGCAAGATTTTGTGAGTTTATTTTGTGCACCTAGCATTGCTCTTTACGTTTAGGTTGACCCATCACTTGTTGAAAGGGAATGGTCTCAATCAAATTTAGTTTATTAATTCATCTGTCTTAAAATAAAATCATAATTAATTTTTTATTTTATTTTTTAAATAAATTTGAGCATTCATTTAAAAAAAATCGTCTGCGGTTCGAGAAAAAAAATAGGGGAAAAGCAAGAGTGTGAAAATGAGATCATGGAAATTGACAACAATTTCATAATGCTAATGATATTTGAGTGAGTAAACATGTTTAGAATCAACATCAAATCTATTTATAAAATTGATAATGATATTTGATGTAAAAAAACATGCAACTAATCGACTAGAAAGGTAATCAATTCTATAGCCCATTTTAGAGATTTAACAAAGAAATTAAAAACTTAACGTTGACATTAAAAACATATCTGATACTACTGAATGTTCTCATGAAAATTAGAGATTTAACAAACATATTTACTATGTTTCTTTCAAAAACAAAAAAAAAAACAAAAAAAAACATATTTACTATGCTAAAAAAATATATTAAAAATTTAACAATGACATTAAAAAATTTAATAGATGAATGTTCACATGAAAATGCCAAGTAGTTAAACGATTTTTTTTTTTATTATTAATGGATTAAATTATACTTGTTACGTCTCAAATTGATAGTTACTAATCTTTTTAAATATTTTAAATTACATGAGTTATAAAATTTAATAATTTTAAAGCTATTATTTTAGAAATGATACTAAATAAAACTGAGAATTTAAATTACTATGACAGAGGTACTAGATATTAATAGTATTGGTCTACATTAATTAAATTATCCATACTCCCTCCATCTCATTTGAAGCTTCATCTTTTACTCAAATGGGTGTCCCCAAAGCTTCATCGTTTCCTAAAATGGTAAAAATGTGGGTTCCACTTATCAACCCACTCACTTCTTCCTCTCCTATACATAAATTGTGGGCCCCATTTGTCATATCCACTAATTTTTCCACCTCACACATTTAAATTGTAGGCCCCACTTGTCATACCCACAAACTTCTTCCTTCACACAATCCTTCTTCCATTCAATACATTTATTAATTTGTATGCCCTCACCAAAATGGTGAAGCTTCAAATGAGACGGATGGAGTATGTAATTAAATATAAGCTGGGCTCCATTTGCTAAAAGAAAAAAAAATTGTTGGGCTCCATAAGTCAGAGTTCTTCATAGCGTAGCAACCACCAATTTTTGTCATGTTGGGCCCCATATACAACCCAGTTTTTATGAGTCTTAATTTCTTTTTGTCGATTAAACAACAAGGGCCCTAGTCCCTATCAGGGCCCTAGTCCCTATTCAAATAAATACTTCATCCGTTCCATCTCACTTGAGACTTATTTTCATTTTAGTTTGTCCCACTTCACTTGAAACTCTCCAAAATGGTAATCTTTTTATAATTTTATATTCAATCTACCACACTCACTCATTATCTCTCTTCATTTTTTACCACACAATTCATTCAATCAACCTACTATTAACCCCACTTATTCTCTCTCTTCATTTTCTACCACACATTTTTTTTATTTTATTCTTTTTCCTTAGTTATTGTGTCAACCTCTTAGGTCTCAAGTGATGTGGGTCGGAGGGAGTAATGACGAATTCTTATACGTAGCCGCCGCACATGGTCCAACGGGTTATACCCGCCGGTCAAACCCACCCTCCAGCTTTTCCCCTTTTCCCCTTTGTGCTCGTTATCTGAGATGTAACACTTTGTTCTAATAAAAGTAACAGTTTCGTCTTCAAAAAGTAACACTTTTTACTGTCAAATGTAACAGTAGTTTTGCAAGAAAATTTAAATAGTTTGATAGTTTTTGTGGTTAGAAAAAGTAATATTTGAAGTGTAACAAGGTGCATATATGATTATAATTTTTTTATACAGATGAATGTAACATTTTTATTTAGTAAATGGTTAAAAAATTCTATGAAGGATCACCATTGCAAGAGCAAATCCCCCCCCCCCCCCCCTTGAACTGATGAAACATGTTTGAATCTCAATATAATTGGACGTCCAATAACTCTCTATACAAACTTCATAAATAAATGACAGTCGCCACAAACCCGAATATTTTCATAATCTTAATAGGTTTCCCTCCAGACGGTTTTCTTATTAACCCATATGCTAAAGCTAATTTCTCATTGTGATAACATATAGATTCAAACTTCTCATCATCACTCACATCATTTAAAACAAAACTTTTATTTGTGGTCCTCAAACTTCTCTCCGTGATAACAGATAACTGGGAACCATGAAATGTGGGATATTTTGAGTTCTTCAAATCTTTGATCTGTATTTTTTTTAGGGTGTTTTTTGAACTATTTAATTTGGGCATGCCATGGGAAGAGATTTTTCCTAATTTAGAGAGAGAAATTGGGGATGTAAAGAGAGAAAGGAGTTGTGGGGAAGGGTTTTAGGGTGTTGGAGGGAAAAAATAGATTAAAAAGAGGTGGTGTAGGTAGGGTTACTAAAAAGGCTCATGTGACTAGCCATTTAAGGTTATATTCGCGGATCAGAATCGGTCAATTAGACTGGTTTTAATCGTGGTTTGTTCTAAGAATTAGACTGTGGTTTGGATCACGGTTTAGACCGCAGTTTAAATCGAAATAATAAACCTCAGTTCAGACTGAACCGAACTAGATCATAGTGGTTCAGTTTGGTTCGGTTTGAAAGTTTTAATGGTTTGGTTGATCGGTTTGAGATTTCTTCAGAACGATGACTAGCGGTTTGATCTCTAGATTTACTCAAACCGAACTATTTACACCCCTAATTTCCGGAGCCTAGTAACAAATTACTGGGACCGATGGCACTGTGATACTTCCTCTATTCTCTATTCTCAAGTAAATCAAAATTTTCTTTCAAAAAAAAAAGTAAATAAAAAATTAACTAATGTATGCTTTTTCTCCAAAATAAATGTCACATTTTTTTTTTTTGGACTATGTCTTATGAAAAATGTGTTTTTCCTTAAAGACTGAAAAAACGTGTTTTTTAAAAAAATGGGGACGCCTGTTTTAAAACAGGCGGTGATTTTTTGTAAATAACTGGCTGAAAATGTCAATGGCCTTGGGTTTTATAGGAAGTGTTACCAAAGGTGTTGGCAGTCCAACGATAACACTTCAGATAACACACACACACCCGAGTTAAAACAATTTTCAAAACGAGTTTGCAGCGGAAATTTGACACAGATAGATAATATTTTCACAAGTTATATAAATAAATCTTCCTTCAACTATTTCCATAATTGTAGCTCCATTATTTTGAGCAACCTTTAAAGGTTATTTTGACCTACAAATAACATTAAACTTGCACCAAATATTAAACATTAATATCCAATAATTTTGTGAATAAATGATGAAACTATTATAAATCCCGTCTGGGGTAACACTGTTGACAGAACTTGTGGTAGCACCACATTTCTGCACTAACAATCTCCCCCTTAGTTTCACATTTCTTCACAAAATAACTATGTGATGTTCATGCAAGACAAAGTTAGATAAATTTCACCCTTAAAATAAAGTCTCCTTTAATGTAAGATCTCATTCAAAAATGAAATCAAATGTTGTAACATTTTCCCAACATCTAACATTAATAGGATCAACATTTCAATCTCGCTCTAGATATCAAACTCCCCCTTAATACGAATTCAATTAAAAATAGAATCCGAAACACTTTCTTTCACCACATGTGCATGATTACCGGTTCATCACATTTTCTCCCCCTTTTTGTGAAGAAAGAAAATGAAAAGCATTTATGCAAAATAAAATATGAACCTTAAAACACGTAGTGCTATAAGTGTTGTCAGTGATGTTAACACTGACGGCAACATTGCCAAAAATAAATAAGAAAAATTTTGAAACATCGAGTTGAGATAGAGAGAAATAGAAGAAGGTAGAAAGAGAGAGTAACAATGGGATTTCGGATGGTGGTTTTAAGACTAGATGGATTTGATTACAAATTTAGGTAATCCACAAACAATGACTAATATTTTCTAGTCTTTATAGAAAACAAACTTCAACAAGCAAACCAAAAATTCGGCATTTTTTTTTAACCAAGAAGAAAAATAAAAGAAAGAAATAAAATAAAAGATAAATAAATAAATCAGAGTTTTACAAAGATAAAATCTAAAATTTCAAATTTCAAATCAATGAAATTTCAAAGTTTAAATTTTATCCATATATAACTCAAGTAACTAAAACCTATAAACAAGGGATTTTATAAAAAACATTTTGATCTCAAAAACTATGTAGACTTTTTTGAAATTCAAATTTTAATCAGAAAATCCCGAAAAATAAAAAAATAATATAGCACCTACTGATGTGTTGCTGACAATGTTGGCAACCCTTAGGATAACACATAAGAACAGATCCCCTTGAAAATTTCATGATATTTTTCCTTTTATTTCGCACTTTAGGCAAACCTTTTAAAGCATTTTTACACCTTTATATTTACAAGGTAGCATCGTAGTAGCGAGCTTCATGCCCCGAGTCTTTATAAGGTGTAGAAAACTTTGTGTTAGACTTCATACTGATCAAGTAGGATACACTGTAGCCGCGAACTCCATGTTCCTAATACTAAGTATAAAATCAACACTTTTATACTCTCATTTGGCAAAGAAGCATCGTCGCAGCGAACGCCGTGCCCTGAGTTACTTTGGGAATATATAATGCTTTTGCCTATTTCAATTTTCACACATTTATTGTTTAGTGACTTTGTCACTTTAAGCACACAAGGGGGACATTTTCTAACTTGTTAACCTAAGTATAAACCATACCAGAACATAAAGGTCAGCAAGTGCCACAATTAAAAAGGCTTTAAACAAAAATTAAAAAAATAGTTTTTTTTTTTATTATTAATGTACAACAACATCCGTAAGCTGGTAGATTAATTGAGACAAAAAATCAGAAATTTGGTAAAAGTTTTAGCAATTGAATATTTAGTGTCAATATGCTCTATTTGAATAAATTTCTTTTCAACCAAAACTCTTAAAAAGTGATGACGAATCCAAGTATCATTATGAGAAAATTGTTCAAGCTTATATTGCATAACTTGAATCCAATCACCATATTTAAATGTCTAAAAAAAAAATTACAGGTGCAAGAGAAAATACAAAACAAGAGTGTCTTACCTTAGCGTATGTGGTAGACATACACACATACCTTACGATTTCTCGATAATCACCCGGTCTTGTTTGTATCCCACCACTTACTCCCCCTATCATTTGGGATATGTGATGATTCTTTTGGAGTCTTGAGGGATGTCTCTTGACTTGATCATGAACATCCTCATAAAGGTTTTCATGAATTTTATTTTGTGTAACTGGACTGACCTCTAGTGTTGCCACGGGTGTTACCTCTGGTGTTATAACACTAAGGCTAACACCTGGTCCAACTCTGTGGCCAACATTTGTTCTGAAATCTGAGACTTCAGCATCTCTTGAATGTTCTGCAGAGTCCAGTAACTTTAGATGCCACAAAATTGTGTCATCTACTTGAGCTCTATTGCATGTTTCTTGTCCATAAGCATGATAACACGTGTCATTAGACCTTTTTCCTGTCATAACACAAGTGTTAGTGTGATTAAAAACTTCACAAGTATTTTTATTAAACTTTACCTCCAAGTCTTCATCACACAATTGTCCTATGCTAATTAGGTTGGCCATCAACCCCCTAACATGCAATACATTGCTCAATTTTGGGAATCCAGGAATATCTAGTGTCCCTTTCCCAATAATTTCACTTTTGGTTCCTCCCCCGTAAGTCACTAAGCCTCCACAAACAGATTCATAGTTTTTTAGAAAGTTTTTGTTACCCGTCATATGGCGTGAACATCCACTATCAAAGTACCATGAACCTGCATCGTTAGTCTTTAAGGCAGTGTAAACATCATCATATTTCACACCGGTCTTGGGTACACAATTTTTTGTGTGAACAATATTGATTTTCTGTCCAAGAGTGTTATCACTAGTGTTGGGCAACATTTCTGGCAACACCTGATTCTGAGAATTAGTGTTGTCACTGATGTTGGGCCACACAGGTGACGACATCATGTTTTTAGAAAAATTATTTTTTAGTTTATAACAAAAAGGTTTAATGTGTCCATGAGCATTACAATAATGACATATAAACTTTCTTTTCGTGGACTTTTTCATTGAATAAACCTTTTTAATTGCTTTTTCTTTCACAAAAATTGTTTTATCATTTTCATCAAAAAAATGTTTAACAGTATTGTCAAAAGAATTTTGAAACCCAATACCTGCCCTGCGAGGCTTATCCAACTTGAGTACTTCATCCAACTTTGAAGTTCCGATGTTGAGCTTTTTGAAAGTGGCTTCAGCTAAGGTCAATTTCGACCTCATCTTATCAAGTTCAACATCCCTTTTTGAAAGGAGGACCTCCAGCTTTGTCAATGAGTTTCTCAACTCATCATTTGAGTTTTTTAACTCATCATTCTCCTTTGTAAGAATCTCTACCTTCTTGTGCTCTATTTTCCATTCTTTAAAAAGCGCCTCGTAGAGATCCTTTAGCCCATCAATGAGCTCATCTTTGCTTAAATCATTCTCATCCGGACTTCCTGTATCAACATCAATTGAACCATGAAATCATAAAATGTCAAAAAAAACGGAAGTATTATACCTGCTCAGTGTTGGGCTTGGTGTTATCGCACTCCGGGCAACACCAGACACAACACCTTCTGAATCTGACAATGATTGCTCCCAAACCGTGGTCAACATGGCTGATTGGTCAGGTTCGTTAATGTATGATGACCCTCTTACCACACTCTCACCTCTTACCACACTCTCACTCGGGGAATCATGATTTGAACCATCAAGAATAGAAAGTCTCTCAAGAGATAGATTAGCAAGACCTAAAGCTATGACAACTGGACCAAACACTTAGTATGTCAAGTGTCCAGCTCTTATGCCAATTGAAAATGTCAATGGCCTTGGGTTTTATAGGAAGTGTTACCAAAGGTGTTGGCAGTCCAACGATAACACTTCAGATAACACACACACACCCGAGTTAAAACAATTTTCAAAACGAGTTTGCAACGGAAATTTGACACAGAGAGATAATATTTTCACAAGTTATATAAATATATAACTTGTGGTAGCCTCATGGCCAAAAAAGACTTTCACTAGAAGTATTTCTCTTAAGTACAAAGTCTAAACAACTCCTATCCTCTAAATAAAATAAGAGTACAAAATGTGCTAGATACAAGAACCTTCAATAAAGAAATAACACTCACATCACAATCAAAAGGCTAGACCAATTTAGCCTTCAACAAATAGTTCATTCAAGAACTAGATTGTGATGTTGGAATGAGTGTTATAACATCACTAGCAACAATGGTCTAAGAATATGTGATCTCTCTCTCTCAAGATGTGTGTTGTATGTTGTCCACTTTTCAATCTTAACCCTCCTTGCTATTTATAGGCTTAAAGTGCTTGGGGAATACTCAAAACATGGCTGGATAGTTTATAAAAAACGTGGTGGAGTGATGGAGAGGAATGGCCGAGCCTTGGGGAAGAGATTCTCCACATGTCCTAAATTGTAGGTACAAACTTCTTGGTGCCCAAGTCTTTGCTCTCCTTCTTGTACCTTCGAGCTGTACAAAGCTTGTACTCTTTGTGAACAAACTCAGCCTTTGAACAAGTCCAATCCCACGTTTTCCTCTTGCTTCAAGAATTACGCATAAATCTTCTTTTATGCATAAATTTTCCTTAAACTATTTCCATAATTGTAGCTCCATTATTTTGAGCAACCTTTAATGGTTATTTTGACCTACAAATAACATTAAACTTGCACCAAATATTAAACATTAATATCCAATAATTTTGTGAATAAATGATGAAACTATTATAAATCCCGTCTGGGGTAACACTGTTGGCAGCACTTGTGGTAGCACCACATTTCTGCACTAACACTGGCAAGGATTGTAAATGTCTGGTGTTAATATAAGAAAGTGCCAGTAATTCAAACTAGCGTTTTTAAACATTGAAACTGACACTTTTCATAAGTTCCAGTGGTAGTGTTAAAAATTGTCAGTCATTACACTGACACTTATAAACATTGCCACTGACACTTATCAAAAGTGTCATTGGTAGTGTTAATAAGTGTCAGCGTACATGGCTGAAAATTTTTAACATTAATACTAGTACTTACGATAAGCGTCAGTTATTTACAAAAATTTCACCGCTTGTTTTAAAACTACTTCCCGTTTTTACAAAAATGTCACCGTGCCATTTTTAAAAAGACGTTTGCGATTTAAGGGGAAAATGGGTTTTGAGAAAGAAAGTACCGTTTGCTGGTTCATGATATGAGAGCAACGAGGGAACTGAGCAGGAGCGCCGGCGGTGGAATACTGGAATCACAAGCGCCGGCGGTGGAATCACAAGCGAATCAGTGTTGATGTAGCGCCGCCGTCGTCGACTTAGAGCTAGCTAGGGCATCGCATCCCAGTTAAAATGAGTCGTGGTGTGTGAATGTGTGGAAAAAAAAGGAAGATAAATAATATATATAGTATTGGCAAAACGACGTAGTTTAGCACTATCGGTTCGGTTCGGTGCCTTACCGGTTTTTTAATCTAAAAACCTAAACCGAACCAAAATTATCGGTTTTAAAATTTATGTGAACCGGACCAGCATAAAAGGCTCGGTTTCGGTTTTTTGGTTTTTAACGGTGTTATCGGTTTTTCCCGTTTTTTTGCTCACCCCTAATTCACAGCATGCACTATTCACATCATGCACTATTCACAGCACACAACACACACACGAATAACACACACACACATATTCTGCACACACACACACGCACACAACAGCACACACCAACACACACGCACGCACACACTACCCAACACACACACACATAACACACACACAACAATATTAATCAAGACCATAATCAAAATATATCCTTAATTATCAATCTTATAAACCCTAGTTCATCTTTAGGGTTAGGGTTTCAATTCCGTTTTCATAATTTACTAAGTGGCTAAACGGAGAAATCAAAGCTTAGAGGGTAGGGTTCTTTACCTTGATCGCTTCCCTCTCCTTTTCTCTTATTCTTCTTCTTCTTTTCTTCTCCGGCCTCTCTCTCTCTTTCTCTGCGGTACTGCCGCCGCCTCTCCCTCTCTCTATTCCGTTCTCTTCTTTTTGGTGATATAATAATTAGGTTTGGGGAATAAAAGGTTTATATATACCAGGGTTCCCAATTCCCTAAAATAAAAGGATTCCCAATCTCTATTGGGTTTTGAAATAACTTGGGCCCAAAGTTTAAATCCAACTCTTACTCTTAATTAACTAAGCCCAAAATAATAAGTAAATAAATAAAGAGTTTTACTAAATAAAAATAATTGGCCAAAAAGCCGGTTATTACACTTTACGCTGCAAATTGGCTCCATTTGGCAACCACTCTCGACGCATGCTTAAACATTGTTAGTTTTCCTTTTGAATAGACGGATGAAGTATGTATTGATCTTCTGTAGTCGATCATCCTGAATGCCATTATATTTCATGTAAATGTAGTTGATAAAATGGGTTAAATGAGACGAAATCAAGCCTTAAAATCAGTGAGACTTGTCTTAAATTCAAAGATAATCAATAAAATTATCCCAAATTAGAGACAAAACAATGTTAAGCAAGTCAAGCCTGGATCCAAAACGCAATCACATATTGGACATAATAGAGTATTTGTTATAATATATTATTGTGTGGATGTCCTTTGAACCGGAAGTTTACAAGATAATCTTTCGCGAAGCTTACTAGGGAAGCTTTGTAAATATCTTCAGCGAAGCTTACTAGAGAAGCTTTGTAAATATCTTAGTGAAGCTTATTAGGGAAGCTTTGTAAATATCTTTAGAGAAGCTTACAGAGGAAGCCAATTTCCTCCTATAAATAGTAGGCTCTAGTTTTCATTTCAATACACCTCAGAAGTTCTTAACTTCTATCTTTCTCTCTTGTATACTCTCTATAATAGTCTTGAAATAAAATATTCTCTATTAAGATTTTGCTCTTAATTCTCCAGTTTTATAACACGTTATCAGCACGACTTCGTTCTAGTTCCACATCCTGAGCTATAGTTACCAAAGTAGGTACGGTATCGGTAAGATCTACCTAGTCTCATTTCAAGTTATTTCAAAATATTATAATGTCAAATCTCACAAAACTTGACTTTGTAGCTCTTGATATTACGGGTAAGAACTACTTACCATGGATCTTAGATGCAGAAATTCATCTAGATGCCAAGGGTCTGGGAGAAACCATCAAAAACGGAAATACTGCCTCTATGCAAGAACGTGCTAAGGCAATGATTTTTCTCCGACACCATGTCCATGAAGAATTAAAAAAGGAATACCTCACCATGAAAGATCCACTTGTATTTTGGGACAATTTGAAAGAAAGGTATGATCATCAAAGATTTGTTGTTCTCCTAAAAGCACACTACGAGTGGATTCATTTACGTTTGCAGGATTTTAAAACCGTAAGTTAATATAATTCTGCGATGTTTAAAATTACGTCACAGTTAAAACTATGTGGGGAAGGAATTACTGATAATGATATGCTAGAAAAAACGTTCTCCACATTTCATGCCTCGAATATGCTCCTGCAGCAGCAATATCGAGAAAAAGGTTTTAGAAGGTATTCTGAATTAATCTCATGCCTTCTTGTGTCTGAGCAAAATAATGAGATCTTGTTGAAAAATCATGAAGCCCGCCCTACTGGATCTACTTCGTTCCCTGAAGTGAACGCGAGTATATATGATAATAATCGGCGAGGCCGAGGACGTGGTCGTGGACGGGGCCGTGGACGTGGTCGCGACCGTGGTCGGGGAAGATTTTATAATCAGTATCATAATAATAATCACCCCAATAATGATGGAAATATATATCGCCACCTGAAGTGGAATAGAGAAGATAATAAAGAAAAATCATCAGCTAGACAAACTGAGCAACCGATAAAAGTTGAGAATTTATGTTATCAGTGTGGAATGAAAGGTCATTGGGCCCGTACCTGTCGTACGCCAAAACATCTTGTTAAACTGTATCAAGCATCAAGCTGAATAAAGGGAAAAATGTCGAAACAAATTTTGTCTATGAAAATGATGATGTGAATCAAGACCCATCTACAAGTACACATCTGAATATATCAGATTTTCTCAATCCAGAGGGGGATGATTACATGCTTGATGGTGGAGAGACCCAAATAAATTAAATATCTAGCTTGTAATATTTTACTTAAGTGTGTTTTATTTCAGTATGTTTTGTAACATATTTAACTTTTGTTTGTAATATAAGTATTGTCTTATATTTTATTCCTCTTATTTTTCTTGAAGAAAATGGCTAGCAGAGATGATGATGTGTGTCTTGCAGACAGTGCATCAACACATACTATACTCAAAAATAAAAAGTACTTCTCTCAAGTGATAGTGAATGATGCTAATGTTAGTACAATATGTGGTAGTACAAAGATAATTGATGGCTCCGGAAGAGCTAACATAGTACTATCAAGAGGAACAAAAATCAGTATCAAAAATGCATTACTCTCAACTAAGTCTCAAAGAAATTTACTATGCTTTAAAGATATTCGTGAAAATGGATATCATATTGAGACTGCTAATGATGGGGAGATGGAATATTTATACATTACAAAGACTGAATCAGGTAACAAAAGTGTGGTAGAAAAGTTACCTGTATTTTCCTCTGGACTGTACTATACAAAGATTAGCACCGTTGAAGTACATATGACAGTACACCAGAAATTTACTGATATGAATGGTTTTATTATATGGCATGACCGGTTGGGGCATCCCGGTTCTAATATGATGCGAAGAATTATGGAAAATTCACATTGGCATCCATTGAAAAACCAAAAGATTTTTCAATCTAAAGAATTCTCATGTGCTGCTTGCTCTCAAGGAAAATTGATAATTAAGCCATCACCAGCAAAAGTTGGAGTTGAATCTCCAAAATTTTTAGAGCGAATTCAAGGTGATATATGTGGATCAATTGATCCATAGTGTGGACCATTTAGATATTTTATGGTTTTAGTAGATGCATCTACTAGATGGTCACACGTAAGTTTATTATCAACTCGCAACCTGGCGTTTGCGAGATTACTCGCTCAAATAATTCGATTACGATCACAATTTCCAGATTATGTGATCAAGACAATTCGCCTTGATAATGCTGGTGAATTTACATCAGAGGCTTTTAATAACTATTGTACATCTATTGGAATAGATATTGAACATCCAGTTGCTTATGTTCACACACAAAATGGTTTAGCTGAAGCATTTATTAAACGAGTTCAGTTAATAGCTAGACCATTGCTTATGAGAGCAAAGCTACCCGTCGTAGCTTGGGGACATGTTGTGTTACATGCAGCAGCACTTATACGCATCATGCCATCGAGTTATCATAAGTTCTCCCCATTACAATTGGCTTATGGTCAGGAGCCAAATATTTCCCATCTAAGAATTTTTGGGTGTGCGGTATATGTTCCAATTGCTCCACCACAACGCACAAAGATGGGACCCTAACGAAGATTGGGGATATATGTTGGGTATGATTCTCCTTCAATTATAAGATATCTTGAACCATTAACAGGAGATCTATTTACGGCACGTTTTTCCGACTGTCATTTTGATGAAAAAATATTCCCAACATTAGGGGAGAAAATAATAAGCTGGAAAAGGAAATCAAGTGGAATACGTTGCAATATCATCTTGATCCTCGTACAAAGCAATGTGAACTAGAAGTTTGAAAAATAATCCACTTGCAAGATATAGCGAATCAATTGCCAGACGCATTTACTGACCTAAAAAGAGTGACAAAGTCACATGTTCCAACTGTAAATGCTCCAATACGGATTGACGTCCCGATTGGACAATCCGTTCATGGATCTAAACCACGCCTGAAGCGTGGAAGGCCTATCGGTTCCAAAGACAAAAATCCTCGAAAGAAAAAAGGAGCAAATTATGAGAAAAACCCCGTCGAGGTAAACGAATCTCCTGAAGAGATACATGACAAATCTGATCAAATACTTCTAGAAGAAGTTCAGGTACCTGAAATCATTGAGAATGATGAGATCTCGATCAGTTATGTCAATACTGGAAAAAGATGGAACCGAGAGGAAACAATTGTCGACAATATTTTTGCATATAATATAGCGCTTAATGTTATGGAAAATAACGAGGATCATGAACCAAGGTGTATCGACGAGTGTCGATACAGAAATGATTGGCCAAAATGGAAAGACGCAATTCAAGCAGAATTAAACTCACTTGAGAAGCGTGAGGTTTTCGGGCCGGTAGTCCATACACCTGAAGTTGTAAAACCAGTAGGGTACAAATGGGTCTTTGTGCGAAAACGAAATGAAGAAGACAAAGTAATAAGATATAAAGCACGTCTTGTTGCACAATGATTTTCGCAAAGACCTGGAATTGATTATGAGGAGACATATTCTCCTGTGGTGGATGCAATTACATTTCGCTATCTCATTAGTCTGGCAATACATGAAAAGCTTGATATGCGTTTAATGGATGTTGTCACTGCATATTTGTATGGCAGACTTGACAATGATATTTATATGAGAATCCCAGAAGGATTCAAGATGTCTGATGCATGCAATTCAAACTTCCGGGAAGTTTGTTCTATTAAATTACAAAGATCTTTGTATGGTTTAAAACAATCAGGATGGATGTGGTATAACTGTCTTAGTGAATACTTGACAAAGGAAGGATACACGAATGATCCTATTTGTCCATGTATTTTCATTAGAAAGTCGGCTTCAGGATTTGTAATAATTGCTGTTTATGTTGATGATCTCAATATTATTGGAAGTCCAGAAGAACTTTCAATAGCTGTTAATTACTTGAAGAAAGAATTTGAGATGAAAGATCTGGGAAAGACAAAGTTTTGTCTTGGCCTACAAATCGAGTACCTTAAACAAGGTATACTTGTACAGCAATCAACTTATACAGAAAATGTCCTGAAACGTTTCTATATGGACAAAGCACATCTATTGAGTACCCCAATGATTGTTCGATCACTTGATGTGAAAAAGGACGTGTTTCGGCCTCGAGAAAATAATGAAAAAGTCCTTGGTCCAGAAGTACCATATCTTAGTGCAATTGGTGCATTAATGTACCTCGCTAATAATACAAGACCTGATATTGTCTTCTCGGTAAATTTATTAGCAAGATATAGTTCCAATTCAACCCGAAGACATTGGAATGGAATAAAGCACATATTTCGTTATCTCTGAGGAACTACTGAGATGGGCTTATTTTATTCATATAATTGTGGATCACAGCTTATTGGCTATGCAGATGCATGTTATTTATCTGATCCCCATAAGGCTCGATCTCAGACATGTTATTTATTTACAACTGGATCTACAGCTATATCATGGCGTTCCACGAAACAGACGTTAGTCGCCACTTCATCAAATCATGCTGAAATTATAGCAATCCACGAAGCAAGCCGCGAATGTGTTTGGCTAAGATCAATGATTAAACACATACGAGGGACGTGTGGATTGGCTTTGGATGCGAAAAGTTCAACAACACTATTTGAAGACAATACAACATGTATAACTCAACTCAAGGGTGGATATATCAAAGGAGACAGAACAAAACACATATCACCAAAGTTTTTCTTCACTCAAGATCTTCAGAAAAATGGTGAAATTGATATTCAACAAGTTTGTTCAAATGACAATCTTGCGGACTTCCTTACGAAGTCATTACCAACTCCAAGATTTGAGAAATTAGTGCATGATATTGGAATGAGGCGACTAAGAGATTTTGAGTAATGTTTTATTCAGGGGGAGTATCCAGAAGATACTAAGATTACATTATACTCTTTTTCCTTCGTGCGGGGTTATTTTTCCCACTGGGTTTTGTTACCCGCCAAGGTTTTAACGAGGCAATGAGTGTTGATTGAAAAGATTTTGCGTTGTACTCTTTTTCCTTCGAGATTATTTTTCCCACAGGGTTTTTGCTCGGAAGGTTTTTAATGAGGCAAGACGTGCAAACTGATATCTTAGCAGCGGACATCCAAGGGGGAGTGTTATAATATATTATTGTGTGGATGTCCTTTGAACCGGAAGTTTACAAGATAATCTTTCGCGAAGCTTACTAGGGAAGCTTTGTAAATATCTTCAGCGAAGCTTACTAGAGAAGCTTTGTAAATATCTTCAGTGAAGCTTATTAGGGAAGCTTTGTAAATATCTTTAGAGAAGCTTACAGAGGAAGCCAATTTCCTCCTATAAATAGTAGGCTCTAGTTTTCATTTCAATACATCTCAGAAGTTCTTAACTTCTATCTTTCTCTCTTGTATACTCTCTATAATAGTCTTGAAATAAAATATTCTCTATTAAGATTTTGCTCTTAATTCTCCAGTTTTATAACAGTATTATTATTGTCTTTGATGTTGATTCAAACTCATTCCTAGAACATACCAATAGGAGGGGTACTTACGTCATTTGAAAAAAAAATAATAACCTCAAAAGCCAATTCCACATTCAATCAAGTCATTTGTTTGGCAAAAATTCCAACTCTATCTCCATGGAGGAACATATTGACAGAAATACCCTCAATGCCGATCGTATCAAGCTCAACGTCGGCGGCAAGCTCTTCGAAACCACCATCTCCACCCTCCAATCCGGCGGCCCGGACTCCCTCCTCTCCGCCTTATCCAACCGCCCGACCCACCCTGACCCTAATCCTATTTTCATCGACCGCGACCCGGAGATCTTCTCCGTCCTCCTTTCTCTCCTCCGCTCCAACTGCCTTCCCTCCACCGCCCGCCGCTTCACCAGCCAGGAACTCTCCGATGAAGCCTCTTACTACGGCATCGAGTCTCACCTCAAGTCCGCTATGCTGCCGATTCCGCTCTCCGGCATCGACGCTTCGTTGGTCGCCACGATTAGACCTGCCTCCGACGGCGTCGTTTCGTCTTTCTCCGCCGGTGACGGCGAAGTTTCTGTTTGGATCGCTCATGGAGGTCAGATCTCTGGTTATGACTGGAATTTGAGTCACGCAGGTACTATTCGGACTCACCTCGATTACATCACCTCTTTACGTTGCGTACGGTCGCCGGGATCGTTGCCGTTGCTTGCGACGTCTCATCGGGGCTCCACTTCTACAATTTCACGAACGGCCGTCGAGTTGGGTCTGTCTCGTGGACGGACCCATCCGATCCGAGAATCTACAAGGCACGAGTGGAAGCGGTGACGGACTCAGTGGACTCGGTGTTCGCGTCGTTTGATTCGAATCACAGGGAGAATTGCGTTCTCGCAATCGACAAGTTCACGCTTAAAGTCACGTCGGAAATTGGACGGCAATCCGGCAGCTCGTCCAAGACATCCGTCCCCGATAAACTCACCCACATACCAGAGATGAATGCGGTGGCCGGAAGTGCGATTACATCTGGTGCGTTTGGTTACTCTGGTTACATCCGGTTGTGGGATGTGAGGTCTGGAGCAGTCATTTGGGAGACAAATGAGCCAGGCTCCGGACGAAGCAGCAGGTTTGGAGATTCGTTTGCAGACATAGCTGTTGACCCGGACGAGTTGACTCTGTGGAAGATATGTTCGAAGTCAGGGGATTTAGCAATGGCAGATATACGTAAATTGAGCGATGATCCATGGGTGTATTTAAAAGACAAAAACCCGAGCTTGAGAAATACAGGCGGAGGGGGAGATAGCGTCTTACATTGTTATAGAAAGCAGGTGTTTGTGGGAAGAGAAGGTGGATTAGAGGTTTGGTCTAGGGTGGAGGACAAAGAACATGATGTATGTGAAGATTCATATAGGAGGAACTTTGTTGATAAGGTGGAGGATGCAGAAAGAGGGATTATAAAGAAGATTGAAGGAGGTGGGGAGAGACTTTTTGTTAGTAGAGAAAACGTAGAAGGGCTCGAGGTATGGCAAAGTTCCAACTTTTCAGGCGGGGTTTCAGTTTCATGATGCTATTAGAAGGTGTTGTAGCATAGTTGATTGATACAAATTGGGCATGTAGTTGTATTTGATTGTTACGTAAATAAGCATGGAATGTTAAGTGAAAGAGATTTACTTGGAGGTAACCCTTTTGTTTTGTTATTTTTGAACTCGTACTATCTTTATGATTCTATCTTCATGTTATATGCGGATGTGCGCTTAACTGATGCATTTTAGATAATTTACATACCCACTTGTTGAACATAATTTATTGCCATTTTTGGTGGGGGACTTTAATTCCGAGATTATAACAGTGCATGTCTTCCTGGTTTTGGATGAGCTAAACAGCTGATTAGCGTGATGCTAATACCATTAGTGTTTGGTACTGTGATGAGAATGAAATGGCCTGTTAATAAAAAACGTGCAACTCTTTGACACAACAATAATATCTGCAAATGGATGCCTGATAAGATTGATTCATTAGGTGTACTGCTCACTGTAAGAGAATTTCGGCATATGTTTCACATTCAGCGAGTGACCAGCCGTATATGCTATTCCCTCCATCCCATAATAAATTTCACACTTTCCTTTTCAGTGTCCCAAAATAAATGTCGCATGTAAAATTAGGAAAGTGTCTTAGTGCAATTTTACCATTTGTACATACAATGTACAAATAAATAAAGCGTATTCCTAAAAAACGTTGACAAGTTAACTGCAACATTTGTTTTGGGATGTAGAGACTAGAGAGTATGTTGGAAACATCAATAAATGTGATCTTTACTTGCTTTGATCCATCTGTGACTGCATGTCTATTCTTTATCTCTCTTTCTATAATTTTTTTTTTTTTTTTGAAACCCTCTTTCTATAAATGTTAGAAAATAAAAAAGACAAAGGGCCCACTGCTCTGATGTTACCGTCTAATAATTTTGAAGAACATATGACATCGTAAAGGGTGATGGTAGCAGAACATTTTGTATAAGAGAACAGACGCAACATGCAAACAGACAGTTATACAGATTCCTCACAACAGCATGGAGTGTTCAGGAAATACTAGGGTCTTGAGAAAGCTGCTAATATATGGCTGCTTTAAACCTTCAAAAAGTAGTTGTGGAGACTTGACTTGCCACATATGTTGAAAAACATGCAGATTCCAGTATTGATGACCCTCTGTATGTGTAAAGAGATTCCTTGTACGTGTAAGCTGTATGCATAGTTGTTTCACTAAATGGCAAGCCCAAAGATTGAATTCCATTGTCTATTTTTAGGGGACTTCCATGGGTTTTCTATGGCCATATTGAAAGCAAGACTGCTCTTTTCATCTATTATTCAACCTTCATCTTAGTTTATTAGGTGCATTATCCTTTATGTTATTGGTTTACATGGTGTAGTATGATAGTATCGAGTCTAAATCTTTGTGATTGTATGTAGGAGGAAAATAATTAGCATAACTGAAGGACAACCTAGGTGGTTTTGTTACACCCTCTTGATCAGTGTCTCCATTTAGTTTGTACATCAACCATGAATTATGTATGTTTGTGGGTATTCATCAATAATGGAAGATTAGAACATGCTAGCATAGATGGTCCTGTGGAGCCTTTTGAAGATAGCTCTCAGTGTTGTTTCTTTTAGAGGTTCCACTAGCTGTTTCTCTTGCCCATTGTAAATTGTACTCCTTCCTGACCAAAAACATAGTCCCGAAAGCATTTAAGGATGCTTGAACCTTCTCAAATTGGACTGAATTGTTACTTCTTTTAGAAGTGGAACTAGCCTTTTGGGACAAACCGAAACGGAGAAAAGGGACTATTTTGGTAGGGCAGAGTTGTATTATGAAGTCATTTGCTTGACCTATTTTCATCTTTCATATTGATGATTAACATAATACTACGTCAACTTGGTGTTCCGTTGTTATTATAATCGGTTTTTCTAACGTGTGCCCTAAGGGCACATGTTAAACGATTTAAATATGGAATTCAACACTTTTATATGCTTCCATAAATATTTAAGTTTACATATATAAACAATATATTTTTTTAATTATGGAAATGAATGAGTTAAAGCAAGTTTAATAAACACTTCGATTTCCTTATTTAAATCACTTAACATGTGCCCTTAGGGCACATGTTAGAAAAACCGTATTATAATTGTGCTTTGGATGCATTAATGTATTTTACGCCTCCATGAGTAATGGCGTACAATTGTGAATTCTTTGTACAGTATGCTGAAGAATGTTGTCATGTTAAGGGACTATGACACTCTGTGTGCTGTATTTAAGTTGATGCAATGGGTCTTTTATTAATTTATTTAAGATCACTATTACTCCTGGCTATTGTGATTACTGTTGGTCCAGGGGAATGGGAGAAGGGGCAGTTATCTCCCCTGGTTCCTCTAAGAAATAGATGAGCTCGTTCATTGGCCACTCTGTTGGCTATACAATGGCTAATTTCGTGGTGCAGTTGTCCTTCCACAAATAATGTTTAACTTGATCAAGGTAAGCCAGAGAAAAATGAGGTTCAATGGCTGCATGTTTCTTCATTCTTCTTAAGTTCTGCAACGCTCTACTATTGCAGCTTGCCGAGTGTACTGACAATAGCAAAGTGGGTAAAGGACTGCTTTTTTAGAGAAGCTCAAGAGAGAATTCGAGTGAGTATAATCTTTATCCCCTTATTTAAATATCTTCTTCCCTTATAAGCGGTTAAGTCTTATTTGAGGACACATCTTCCTGCGTGTAGAAAACTGCTTTGTGTGAGATACTGTTCTTTTTGTAGCTACTTTTGTGTTAGTTATTTGAAAATGAAACTTCTTTATTTTTCTACTTTTTCACAGGTAAGTGGCGACAGTGATACTACACGTCTAGAGCTTTGAAATCTTGGAACATGGAAATTGCAGTTGGCTTTCTTGGAGAGAAATACTTATACCTGGGACCTTGACATGAAAAGTATCAGCGATGATTTTATGCAACCGAACTACATGATTGACCCGTGACAGCGCTTAGCAATTAATTGAACAATGAGGAGGATGAAAAGCTTTCAAGCCTTTAACGAGTCCATACTTATTCCTGACAGATTGGCTTGCCGGCTAATCTAGCCTTGGTTTATCTGATCGGTGGAAAAAGTACGTCACTCTGAAACCTACTCCAGTAAGACCTGGCTTGTTTAATTTGTTCAGAATGCTCTCTTGATAGCTCACTCTTTCATGTGAAATCCACTCAATAATGAAATTTGTAGAAAAAAACTATAATCTTTAGAAAAATTGAAAATAATAAGATTTGACAGAATTCAGTGCTAATATTAGTTTGAAGTTGTCATAACTCATCGCACCTGTTAGTCTTTCCTCTGTTCATTGATTAAGATACCAGCTGTATACACACTTTCACTTCAGTTGGTTGTGTTTTGGTATCCTCAGCCTTGTAGGTATTAACCTCCCTAATGGTGCTAGTCAGTTAAGTCACTGCCCTCTGTAAGCTGCCATGCAGGAGGAAACAAGAAAAGTACTAACGTAATAATGATACACTTCCCGTGTAAATGACATACATAGAGAAACTTGACTATGATATATGCATGGAATGTGAAATAAAAGAGATTTACTTGGAGCCCTTTTGTTTTCTTATTTATGAAATCTTACTATCTTTATGATACTATCTTAATGTTATATGTTGTTGTGCTATACTCCCTCCGTCCCATTTCAAATTGCAAAAGTTGCCAAAAAGGGTGTCCCAACTAAAATTGCAAAATCCAAAAATGGCAAGTTTTAACCCACTTGCACACTCACATCCACTAACCCACTAACTATTCTCCCACTAACTATTCTCTACCCCACTTTCTCTCTCCCACTCAACTATCAACACTCACAACACATCACCTTTTTCACTTTTTCCCTTAATCCCCGTGCCAACCTAGTATTTGCAATTTGAAATGGGATGAAGGGAGTACTATACTTGAACTAATGTATTTAGCGGAAGGTGTTACATATCCGCTAGTTGAACATGATTCAATTCCATTGTTGTTGGAAGACTTTATTCCGAGGTTACAAGAACACACTTCTTCCCAATCTAGGGTGCACGAAACAGCTGCTTTGTTTATAGGTATAATAGCTGCTGTTTCACAAATCGGTGTCTGCTAGGATTGATTCATTAGGAATGCTGCTCGCTCTAAGAGCATCTCAGCATGTGTTTCATATCCAGTGAGATACCAGTCATATGTCCAGTGTTGGAAACATCAATAAATATAATTTCACTTGCTTTGATCCATCCGTGACTACATGTCTCTATACTGAGATACCGTCTCCATTCCAAAATGAATGCACTTTTTTTTTTTTTTTTTTTTTTTTGTGGATATTCATATTAAACATTCTTGCATAGTCTGCTTTACTCTGGCTTCAAAGGTAAGAGAGATAGACTGCACTGCTGGGGTAAACAACTGTGCATGACCAAACACTATATGATCACAACCAGAAAAAAACATCATGACCTTCTTTGAGCCTTTTCACAGGTTATCTCTCTCTCTCTCTCTCTCTCTCACTTTATGCTGCGTTTAATCAAATTCATTAGCGTGAAAACTTTAATAAGATTAAGACTGAAGAAGACTTTTTGTTTCAGATGAGATCATATCAATGAGGTCATTACCCAATTGTCATAACAATCTCATAAACAACAATATATTGAATTATTGGTTACATAATTTATTATTTAACTCCTTAGTGCATCATTCACAGAAGGAAACTATATATTTAACATTCATTTGTGTAGTGGTTGAGTTAGCCTTAATTAATTAGGCTACAATTAAATTCATTAGCATGAAAACAGTAATAAGATTAAGACTGGAGGAGTCTTTTTGTTTCAGATGAGATCATAAATCAATGAGGTCATTACCCAGTCGTCATAACATTCTCATAAACAACAATATATTGAATTAGTGGTTACATAATGCATTACTCCCACTGCCCCGACATGATTTTCTCATTTGCCAATTTTCATTGTCCCAGAAAGTTTTCAACAATTTAGGCTTAAATGTGCATAAACACAATATGGCTAGTGTAGCAAGTGTTCACATCCTTAAAAAGTTTGAATAGTCAAATGTAAAGATCATTTTGGGACGGAGAGAATATTATATAACTCCCTAGTGCATCATTCAGAGAAGGAGTCCATATATTTAAAACATACCTTGGTGTAGTGGTCGAGTCAGCCTTAATTACATAGGCTACAACGTATGCGTGTATGCGTCAATTGAACATCATTGACAAGCTTTCTTCACTATATTATTTCCAAATTTTATGCAGTACTTCCTCCATTATAAAATAAGAGTCTCATTTGACTGTAGACAAAGCTTTAGGCTAATTAATTGAATAATTGACCAAACAATTACTGGACATTATGCCACAACTGTAGGTTCCTCAAAAAAAAAAAAAGGTGTGAATACAATTGTTTCTAGCATAACGTAAAAGAGGTGACACTATTTTCGGAACATGACAAAACAATGCGTTTCTTATTTTGTAACAGAGGAAGTATTATAATTTATATCGCACATCTAGATCCAAAAGCATCTTTTCCAACCCATGTGAGCATCAAGGTTGAAAGATTCAAAAGCATCTTTTCCATTCCTTTCTGAGCATTAAAAACTATATCACCTTCTTCATATATAACTTACTGGCATAACTCCTAGTTTCTTAGAAAAACTTAAGTAGATATTTTTCACATTCCATGATTATTATTTTAGTAGTCCGGAATTAGTCTTTCATATAATACTTGGGTTGTAATCCCAGTATCAGTCTTTTCTCTTTTGCTTTGCAAAAGAACTGAGAGCAGTAAATTAAGTATCTGATATTACACGGAAATGGCATACTTCTTTTGGAGGATTAACTGTAAGTTGGCCTGTAACATACTCATTATTTTTGATGTTATATTGTTTATATTTGTTTTTCAATATATAGTGTCTTGGCTTATTAACATCTTATACCAGAAAAAGGGTAAATCTGGCATAAATGTGTAGAAGTAGTTATCAGCTTTAATTGAATACATATACTAAAGATTGGTTAATTTATTCCTCAAATAAACATATTCATGTTTGCTATGGATGGCATGCAGCTTTAGCGTGGGCTGAACTTGTGGAGAAGTATGCGTTAGTGGTGCTGGTAACCTACTTAACAGATGTGTGGAATTTAAGTGTCATAGAGGCAGCAGGGCTTATAAACGTTTGGGAAGGCATAACTAAGGCAATGCCTTTGGGATTTCTCTTTCTCATTGAGAATTTCACTGGGTATTACTGGATGCGGGTGATCTCGTTTACCGCTTCTAGCATTGTAAGTACTAATTAACCTTTACTGTAAAAATAGTTTGTCAATTCAACTCAACCATACTTCCTCCGTATCATTTGAAACTACACTATTTCCCCTTTGGGTGTTCCATTAGAAACTATACACTTCCAAAATGGAAAATTTATAATACTTTTTTATCCATCTGGACCCACTTTTCCTACTTACAACAATTTTCTGCTTACTATTTTCTTCCCCACTTTTGCCCTCCTACCCCATTTTTCATACAACAACTCCACTACCAGTATTATACTCCCTCCGTACCTTAAATGAATGTCCAAATCTCCAAAACTTTTGTCCCAAAGTGAATGTTTAAATTTTTGGGAAGTTACTAGATCCTCTCTCAACAACACAATTTCTAATTCATACTTAGACTTACTATGCAATTTAATGAGATCGTTAAGGGTATTAATGTAGTTATGTTGCAAAAATTGCCTAGAGTTGAATATTTTAACAAATGTCCGTAAATTTGAACATTCATTTAGGGACGGAGTGAATAACACTTTTCCTTAATTCCCTTGCCCAACCCAAAGTATTTAGTTTTCAACTGGGACGGAGGGAGTATATATTTATCATATATGCTTGCTAATGCTGTTGAGGAGTGTATGTAGGGATTGGGGCTTCTGACAATGTCTACACCACCAGTCCTATCTAATTTTACGGGAACCTGTAGTGAATACAGCTCGGATTGCATAGGCCACACGCAAGTTGTCCTCTTCTTTGTTGCTTTAACGTTGATAGCTTTGGGAAAATCTGGAAGAGAAGCTTTCTCTCTTAAGTTAACTCTTAAACAGGGTGCTGTGGAGAACTTGTCAGAAAACACGATAACTGAAGCCGTATTTCTTGTAATCGTGTACTTGGTTGCAGCTATTGGACTCCCATACATAAAACCATGGTCAGTGAGATTCGGAATTCCTGCAATATTTACGTTGGTGGCCACCCTTTTCTTCTTGAGTGGTTCTTGTTCCTACAAAACAGTCTTCAATGAGGCTGAGACAAGAAGTCCACTAACAACAGTGTTCAGAGTCCTCACAGCATCTGCTTCCAAGATATTTAAACCACTTCCAACTGATGACAGCCAGCTTTACATGGATGCGGACCAAAGTCTTCCTCGCACACCTACCCTCCGGTTAGTTAAATTTTCCATTTCATAATCATTCCTAGTAGTAATTCACATTACGCTCTGCTATTACCGTGAAAATTTTATTTATCTGTCCTTTTACATATACATGAATTGATTTGAAGGTGCTTGGAGAAAGCTGCAATTATATTGCCCAACCAGAGTATTAAGAGAAATTCATGGAAAGTTTGCTCTATTCAAGAAGTAGAAGAGACGAAAATCTTAATAGGGATGCTCCCACTCTGTCTCATCGTCATTATATGCGGGCTAGTGAGTGCTATTGGCAAAACTTACTTTGTTGAGCAAGCAAAGAACTTGAATCCCAAGTTCTTAAAGGTTGATTTTACTGTCGCGGCCATTCATGTGATTTATGATAATACAAAAAAGTACATGATCGAGCATTCAAAGAGAAATTATAAAAATTCAAGAAGATGTCCTCGCTCAGAGGGATTGGTTGCAACTTTAATTTATGCAATCATCTGCTGTATTATTGCCGCGTCAGTGGAAACTAAAAGACTAGGTGTGATTAGAAGTCATGGCTTTGTGGACAAGCCAAATGAGATAATCCCAATGTCTGTATTTTGGTTGGTCCCTCAGTTCTACGCTCTTGGTTTCGTAGATGGAATTTTCGAAAGGAGTGTGGAGAGTTTCTTTAGTGAGCAGGCTCCTCCGTCCATGATCGCATTTGCTGTCCTTTTCTCAAAGGGAGTAGTTGGACTAGGAACTGCAAGCAGCGTACTGTCGGTATATTTGGTGGGTAAAGTCAGTGAAATAGGAGGGAATCCAAATTGGTTCCAGAAAACGTTAAACAAGAGTCACTTGAATTACTATTACTGGGTATTGGCTGGAATGTGTTTTGTCACTCTTGTTTTGTTCATAGTGGTGGCTCGCCATATTAACCTGAAAAACCGCAGAGATGAATCTGACCATAATAGCGCCCTTTTGGATGATTACTGATGAGCTATGAGGTCGTTAATCTAGTTGTTGATGGACCAAAGTGTCGTCGTTGTAAGAAATAATTGGTCTTATGTAAAATTTGGTTGCTTTGTGCATTTAGAATCTGTATGTTATTTATGTTGTAGTATTTGCAGACATCAATATTTAAGAGTTTTGAGACGTTATTGAGCAATCTAGTACAAGTTCTAGGCATCTTAGGTTCTTCGAGGTTCATTATTCCGATTATGGTGTGAAAAGTTTACCCTGGCATAAGATTACGGACATTTGTAAAACTTTAGGTGGTAAAATAGGCAAGGAGAGCAATATTATCAATTGGGCTTTGGACTCTAGCGCCCCTCACTACCAACTTATATTCTGAATAAGGACTCAACAGAATATAGTTTACCCTGGCATAAGATTACGGACATTTGTAAAACTTTAGGTGGTAAAATAGGCAAGGAGAGCAATATTATCAATTGGGCTTTGGACTCTAGCGCCCCTCACTACCAACTTATATTCTGAATAAGGACTCAACAGATCACTTATACCAGGACACCCCTCACTTGCAAAAAGATGCAAGATGACTAAAATGCCCTCATATCTCCTCTCACCCTTACTTTTTTGGTCAAATCATAGTCAAACTCTTATAACTGACACATAATTAACATATAAGAGTAAAAAAAAATCATTTTTTTTTAATTTTTTAAGAAAGATAATAATATTATAAGAATCATTTTTTTCACTTTTTCCAACTTTTAATAAAAAAAATAAAATATATTTTTGGTCAAATCCGGTCAAACTCTCATAACTGACGTATAAGACAAGTTCTACTCTTATAATAAGATTATAAGACTCATTTTTTTTTTCTTCACTTTTTCCAACTTTTAATAAAAAAAATAAAAAATATTTTTTGGTCAAATCCGGTCAAACTCTCATAACTGACGTATTAGACCAGTTCTACTCTTATAATTAGACTATAAGAGTCAAAAAAAATTTCACTTTTTCCAACTTTTAATAAAAAAATAAAAAATATTTTTTGGTCAAATCCGGTCAAACTCTCATAACTGACGTATTAGACCAGTTCTACTCTTATAATTAGACTATAAGAGTCAAAAATTTTTTCACTTTTTCCAACTTTTAATAAAAAAATAAAAAATATTTTTTGGTCAAATCCGGTCAAACTCTCATAACTGACGTATTAGACCAGTTCTACTCTTATAATTAGACTATAAGAGTCAAAAATTTTTTCACTTTTTCCAACTTTTAATAAAAAAATAAAAAATATTTTTTGGTCAAATCCGGTCAAACTCTCATAACTGACGTATAAGACAAGTTCTACTCTTATAATTAGATTATAAGACTCATTTTTTTCATTTTTTTTAACTTTTAATAAAAAAATAAATAATATTTTTTGGTCAAATCTGGTCAAACTCTCATAACTGACGTATAAGACCAGTTCTACTCTTATAATTAGACTATAAGAGTTTTTTTTTTTCACTTTTTCCAGCTTTTAATAAAAAATAAAAAATATTTTGGTCAAATCCGGTCAAATTCTCATAACTGACGTATAAGACAAGTTCTACTCTTATAATTAGATTATAAGACTCATTTTTTTTTTCACTTTTTGAAACTTTTAATAAAAAAATAATAATATTTTTTGGTCAAATCCGGTCAAACTCTCATAACTGACGTATAAGACAAGTTCTACTCTTATAATTAGATTATAAGAGTCATTTTATCACTTTTTTCAACTTTTAATAAAAAAAATAAATAATATTTTTTGGTCAAATCTGGTCAAACTCTCATAACTGACGTATAAGACCAGTTCTACTCTTATAATTAGACTATAAGATTCATTTTTTTCACTTTTTCCAGCTTTTAATAAAAAAATAAAAAATTTTTTGGTCAAATCCGGTCAAATTCTCATAACTGACGTATAAGACAAGTTCTACTCTTATAATTAGATTATAAGACTCATTTTTTTTTTTCACTTTTTGAAACTTTTAATAAAAAAATAAATAATATTTTTTGGTCAAATCCCGTCAAACTCTCATAACTGACGCATAAGACAAGTTCTACTCTTATAATTAGATTATAAGAGTCATTTTTTCACTTTTTCCAATTTTTAATAAAAAAATAAATATTTTTTGGTCAAATCCGGTCAAACTCTCATAACTGACGTATAAGACCAGTTCTACTCTTATAATTAGACTATAAGAGTAATTTTTTCACTTTTTCCAACTTTTAAGAAAAATATAAATAATATATTTTAGTCAAATCCGGTCAAACTCTTATAACTAACGTATAAGATCAGTTCTACTCTTATAATTAGAGTATAGGTGCCAATTTTTTTTCACTTTCTTCAACGTTTAATAAAAAAATAAATAACATTTTTTGGACAAATCCGGTCAAGCTCTCATAACTGACGTATAAGACCAGTTCTACTCTTATAATTAGATTATAAGACTCATATTTTTTTCACTTTTTCCAACTTTTAATAAAAAAATAAATAATATATTTTGGTCAAATCCGGTCAAACTCTCATAACTGACGTATAAGACCAGTTCTACTCTTATAATTAGACTATAAGAGTCAAATTTTTTTCACCTTTTCCAACTTTTAATAAAAAAAATAAATAATATTTTTTGATCAAATCCGGTCAAACTCTCATAACTGACGTATAAGACAAGTTCTACTCTTGTAATTAGATTATGAGACTCATTTTTTTCACTTTTTCCAACTTTTAGTAAAAAAATAAATAATATATTTTGGTCAAATCCGGTCAAACTCTCATAACTGACGTATAAGACCAGTTCTACTCTTATAATTAGACTATAAGAGTCAATTTTTTCACAGTTTCTCACAATATAAATTAAAAATAATAATATTGTATTAATGTTTGGTCAAACAACAATCAACTCTTATAACCGACACATAAAACCTGTCCACTATTGCATCAAGAAAAAAAAAAGAGCGGATTCCTTTGAAATTGCCTTCCATCCCATAAATTTAAATTACTGCATACTAAAGTAATCAAATTCAAAATTGAAGGAGAAGTACAAATTATGCACAGGTCATAAGAAATGCTAGATTTTTCTATATTGACCACATAAACTACCATTGGCATTAGTCAGTGCAGCAATTCACTCCTAAATGAGGCTAGACGTAAAAAAATTAGCAATCTAAAAAGAAAAATAGCTACCGGCCAACCAAAACAAAAAGAATGAAAATTTAGAGATTACTCACCCATCTAGGGTGCAGCAGCCAAGTCCAACACAAAAATGAGATACACGCATGTAACCCAAGAGGCAATGATCCTCTCTCTCATCTCAGTTGATCAAAATCATCCAGTGTACTAAGTATCTATAATCCCCAATCACCAATCCTAATATTTGGAACTAAAGCAATCTGGCCAGATCCGGGCGAATCGTACAACGAAGGTCGCCGGCGGACGTGAAAGAGAAGAAGTCTGTTAGATCTATGTTGGCTGGAGGAGGCGGCGTAGCTGTGGTGTTCATCGGAGAAGATGATGCGAGGCGGCGTTGCTACGGTATCGTCCGAGAACTCGCCGGATCTGCGCAGATCGAAACCAAAGACGACAGATCTATGTAGATCGGAACCAAAGACGGAGGATCTATGCAGATCAGAGATACGGACGGACGACCTATCCATCGGAGTGGGAAGATCGCCGGTTTGTTGAGGTTGCCGAGGCCGGCGACGGAAGAGAAAGAGAATGAGAGAGAACGTGTGTGTTCGTGCGTGTGTCGTGAATGTGTGGAAGGGAGAGGTCGTCCGGGTTTTGTTTGTGAGGCGGGGTAGTTTCGGTATTTAGGTAATATATTTGACTAGTCAATGGGAGTGAGGGGTGTATGTGGAATTAACATCTTAGGAGAACTCCTTATTTAAGATTTGGAAAGATCATCTCCTTAAAATGGAATAACATTTGAGTTAGGAGGGCCCTAAAGGAAAAATCCCTACAATTAATAAGGTAAGGTTTGGTACTTACTCTATGAAGTTGTAGTAATAATTGCATGTCTTAAAACTGGTAAAAACTTTTAAAACGACATATATTTTGGACCAGAGGAGCACTAAAGAAGTTATTCTACGGAATTTGGTTGCTTACGAAGCATCAGTCACCTCACCTCACCGATACTCCCAACTCTTGAGCTTACAAAATACATTGTTTAAACCTGTGGGTGGCCAAGGTTTAAGGCGTGTCGGTTTATGATGAAGCAGTTGAATTTTGTGGGGGAAGATTCTCCTATTATCTTCAACCATCTTTCTGGTGATGCTTATTGTTTATGCGCAGGTCTGTCTGGTTTATGGCTGAAACACATATTTTTGGGAGGAATGGGCAGCATTCTGTGAACTATAAGCTGTAAAAACGTCCCTCGGGTCTTATAAATTCATCTTGTCCCTGTTTGTCAACGATCTTCCTTGTGACTTGAATGAACTACTGCATACTCTTTTATATAGATGTCAGTATTTCACAACATAAAGGGGACGAAATTCCAAAATCGCCCTTCGTAAATCTAAGCCATCTATATCCAAATTAAGGACTGAAGTTTGGGCTTCTCGGATTTTGTGTTGTCCAACTGCACCGGCCTCAAATTGACGAGGCTTAAACCTAGACAGGCACAAATGTATAAGGATGTAGCTATGCTTATACCTTCTCAAATTGCAGTGATATTATTACTTCTTTTAGAAGTGGAACTTACTCTTGGGGACAAACCGGAAAGGATTAAGGGACTATTTTGATGCGGATAGGAATAGTATGAAGTCTTGGGCTCTGCCTAGTTTCGTCCTTCATATAGATGATTAAACTAGTACTACACCAACTTGGCGTTTCTTTGTTATTATAATTGAGCTTTGGATGCAGTAATGTAATTCACGACTCCATGAGTAATGGAGTACAATATTGAATTTCTTCGTACTTGTACTTAATGTTTTAGACAGCTGTAGTTCATTATCGTGAAGAAAGTTGTTCTGTTAAGGGACATTAACACTGTGGCTTCAAATATACGAGAGCTAAACTGGGTAAAAAGCTACTCCATTACTCATGAACAAGTTCAGCTCGAGAGAGCATCTGAGTGAGTATAATCTTTATCCTCTCTCTCTCTCTCTTTCTTTTTCTCATTCACTTTACGTTTGTTTTATTTTTCTAAAGAAATACATTGCACTTGTCCAACAGGAAGAAAAAAGATTTGCTGACCATTTGGCGTAAGCTGAGGCCAAAATACATTTACCCCCCCAAAGTATCCACCGAATCCCACTTTGCCCCCCAGCGCCAAATTTGTCCCACTTTGCCCCCCAAAGCTTCAATTTGTCCCACTTTCCCCCCAGCTCCAGACTTTGCACCCCAGCACTAACGAATGTTAGAAAATTTAACAGAATAGGTAACGATTGGACTATTTTGTAATGCTTATTAGTTTTTAAGGGTCAAAATGCAAAGTTTCAAATATTAAGTACTAAAAATTTATTTATTTTTCCAAATATTTAACATTATCTTAAATCATAAATAATTAATAAGTCTTGAAACTAATACTAATTTTATGCTAATTTTTTTTTTTTAAAATATGAAATTATTTTTTCTAAATAAATGAAATTTATTTTTTTAATAAAACTAAAAATTAAGTATGTTTTTTTATTTTTTAAATAAAAATATTTAAAAAAATAAAGATTTTTTTTTCTAAAAAAACATTGTAAAGTTTTATTTATATTTTTAAAAAATATAAAATAAAACTTTTAAATTGTAATTTTTGTAAGAATTTTATTTAAAAAAAATTAAAACATTATAGCCTTTTTTTTATTTTAGAAAAATATTGTATTTTTTTGTTTGTTGAAAAAAGTACAATATTCTTTTAAATATTTTTATTTAAAAAATAAAAAAAACATACTTAATTTTTAGTTTTATTAAAAAATAAATTTCATTTATTTAGAAAAAATAATTTCTTATTTTTTTTAAAAAAAAAATTAGCATAAAATTAGTATTAGTTTCAAGACTTATTAATTATTTAAGATTTAAGATAATGTTAAATATTTGGAAAAATAAATAAATTTTTAGTACTTAATATTTGAAACTTTGCATTTTGACCCTTAAAAACTAATAAGCATTACAAAATAGTCCAATCGTTACCTATTCTGTTAAATTTTCTAACATTCGTTAGTGCTGGGGTGCAAAGTCTGGAGCTGGGGGGAAAGTGGGACAGATTGAAGCTTTGGGGGGCAAAGTGGGACAAATTTAGCGCTGGGGGGCAAAGTGGGATTCGGTGGATACTTTGGGGGGTAAATGTATTTTGGCTGATAGTGCTAGCTGTTGAAGAATGATAGCAATGCAGTAAAATCGTCTCGCTGGTGTAGAGGTGTTTAAGATCAGTCTTGAAACATCCGTAGAACCCAGAAAAGGAAAAAAAATAAGGTCATTAACTCTGTTCTTTTCACAGGTATTCTCTCAATCTCTTTCTCTCTCACTCATAAAGTTACAATTTGTTGGCTTTTAACCAAATTCATCAGCATATAAGCATCAATAATATTAGGACATTCAGTTGATTTTTTTTTAATTTTATACTCCCTCCGTCCCAGAGTATATGTCCACCTTTCCTTTTCAGTCCGTCCCAGAGTATATGTCCACTTCCGAAAATTGCAAATAATCTTTACTATTTCTCCCACGCATTCTCTCTCCTACTTTACTCTTATATTCACAACACCAATCAACTTACTATTCTCTCCCACTCATTCTCTCTTCTACTTTACTTTTATACTCACAACACTTACATTACTTCCACCATTTCTTAATCTCCGTGTAAATGGGAGGGTGGACATATAGTCTGGGATGGAGGGAGTATGATATTATAAATGATGAGGTGATTGCCTATGTCTCATAAACCAAACAATCTTGCTTATAAACAACAATTTATATAATTATTTGTTACACATATATATCATGCATTAATGGTACTATATAACTCCCTTGTGCATCATGCTATGAGGACAACCATATAACTAATCATGGCTTAGTCTTTGATGCGGTCTTAATACAAAATTAATTTTGAAATTTTGTTGGACAACAAGCAGCTTTCATCCCAAAATGACTTGGGGTTGGCTAACATGATTCATCGTATAGACTAGTCAATGAAGAGTTGACAAACAATGAAAAAGTGAAGAGATGGAAAAAAAATAAAAATACCATGCAATAGCTAAGAATATATTATGAGAAGAAATAAGCTAAAGGAAATCAAGAAAAAGGGGTATACAAGAAACATATGGAAAGATAAATTCATAATGATGATGATAAAAATAACAATACTAAATAATAGTAATAAAAATAATTATAATACATTTCAAACTGCATCTCCACATGAAATTTTTCCACCACCCTGCCCTTTCCAACGCGATATCTTCTTTTGTTTCAAGTAAATTCATATCGCTTTCATCACCGTTATCCATGTATTCTTAGGCCTTCCTCTTCCACTACCTATCACCATCTTATAACTTCTCTACTCCTTAGTCCTCCTAACTAGTGCATCATTGGACTCGGTCTCACATGGCTAAACCGTCTTAGGCGATTCTCCCTCATCTTATCTTTAATAGATACAACCCCTACTTTCTCTTTAACACCTTACTCGTCAACATATCATTTCTTGTATGAACACACATTCACCATAGCATACGCATCTCGGCCTTATTGATCTTATGAATGTGACACTGTTTCACCGCTCAACACTCAGTGATATATAACAGTGCATGCCTAGAATTTTCCCTATAGAACACATCATCTGTGACATTCCCTCCCCACCAGTTTCTGTTAGTCATGTCCCTCTATACTTGAGCACTTCTAGGCCCCAAGCTTATTGCATGCGCACGTTGGCAATGGACCTTATCATCATTTATGGCCTGAGCTACATAAGATGCAAAGGTACAAACTTGATGCGGTGAAAAGGGAGTCCAAATCCTCTGTATCACTTTTGTGTGCCACTCCATGTACCACAAGTAATCTAATGGCTCACAGTTATTGAGATTTACATTATATTAATATTATCAAACATGTGAACGGTTAGATTACAAGTGGTACATAGAGTGGCACACGAAAGTGGTACAGGAGATTTTGACTCGTGAAAAGGGTGTTACCTCGAGAACAATTTCTCGGTTTTGATTACCTTATCGTTGATAAGAGAAGATATCTCGGGCCCACTATCTGTACTTGCGACAATGTGTTTTAGGATCTTAATGGCAATACATTGGCGTGGATAGCGGTCATTAATGGGCAATTGATGGGATTTAGGGCCAATGTAGTCGGGACTGATCGGTGTCCCAAATCTCATCTTCATAAATCGAACATCCTTGGAGGAGGTGGAATTCCGAAATTGCCCTTCGTAGATTCTAGCCATCTAACTTCAAACCAAGGGCCGAATTTTAGACTTCCAGGATTGGTATGTA
The DNA here is from genome assembly GCA_026119855.1 of Campanula takesimana. Classification (NCBI taxonomy): domain Eukaryota; kingdom Viridiplantae; phylum Streptophyta; class Magnoliopsida; order Asterales; family Campanulaceae; genus Campanula; species Campanula takesimana. The sequence goes on along the minus strand of JAOWBW010001677.1, from coordinate 6,607 downwards.
GTTCAACTGCACAAACCTTGGATTGACGAGGCTTAACCATAGACCAACTTATATCTGAGTACATGAACTGTCCCCATTGAGTTTAAACAGAAGAAATTGATATTTACCCAAACCTAACCATTATACTCCATTGCCACCCTTTTTCACGTCCCCTCTCAGGGCAGAAGGAAAAAGTAGTTTGGTTTACATGATAAGTAATCGATGTATTGGTCCCTCTAAATTTTTCATTATTCTACTCCCCCTCCGTTTCAAAATAATCTTCACATTTGACTATTCAAACTTTTTAAAGATATGAACACTTGTTTCATTAGCCGTGTTGTGTTTATGCACATTTAAGCGTAAATTGTGGAAACGAGAAGAACTTTTTGAGACAATGAAAAATGGCAAATGAGAAGATCATTACACAGGAGTATTTCTTAACCGACACAACTCAATAATCACTTGGTTAAATAGTACAAAAAATAAATAAAACATCAATGAAATGCCACAGTTGAAGAATGAAGTGTTAATTTAAAGCTGAAATATTTGAAATGTGATAATTTTTTAACAAAAATCTTGGCCTAAATTGGCTCATACTCAAGGAATAATCATATGTTATCATTGGTATAATTACGATTAAAGTGAAAATGGAAAAGCTGAAAATGAAGGGGATGTAAATCTACCCATCTTTAATCATTGTATATTCACATATATATAGATACACTAGAACATCTTGTAGGATGTATATTCATCCAACAAATTAACCTTGTGTTTCTCAAACATGTCTTACAATCCAGTTTTCCAGTCAACTTCGAGTGAGAAGAGATGGGTAAAGCAAATCAACAAATCTGTCGCCAAACAGGTTGTAATCGACATTGCCCCTCCTCCCATTTCAATCTTCCGTATCCCGAAAGAAATAGTCGACACCAAGCCCGAAGCTTATATCCCCGAGAGGATTGGCCTCGGTCCGTACCATCATTTTCGTGCGGGCATGCAGAGAATGTTAAGGCACAAGCTAGCTGCTATTAAAAGATCTTAACCCCAGTTCAAATTAACGATTTCCAGTCTCTAGTGATTGATAGGCTCGATGATTTAGAGCCTAATATACGTGCTTGTTATGATGAATACTTGGATCTTGATGGTGATACGCTAGCTTGGATATTAGCCATTGATGGGCTTTTCTTGCTTTATCGTGTAGGTTATGGCCTAACTTTGAATCCAAAGTTCCATAAACCTCAGGGAGATGATGGTCATTTAACAACAGGTGACAAACATCCACCCGATGTAGTCGCTAATCCTGATGGCAATACAGAAATCAGCATGTTGAATGAAGAAATCGAGGCGTTGGAAAGCGATATTTCGTGGAAGGATTTATCGAGAATCCCACAAGAGATGGTGATACATCCGAGGGATACACTTATGCTCGAGAACCAAATCCCGCTTTTTGTATTAACGGAGCTTTTAAAAGCTCTACATCTTTCTGCAAGTAACAATTCTTTGGATGGTATGTTAGCAGCTTATGGTGCAATACATTCCCCTCTCCAAATGATGCCTCGGGTCAAGTTCCACCAAGAGGCCGCCCCTGCACATCTTCTTGATTACATGTACCATTTGGTCGTCAGCAATATTAAGCCGAAACCTAAAGAGAAATGGGATGATGTCAAGCCAAAAGAAGCTCAGACAGATTCCAAATTTGAAGGGGTCAAGAAATTCTTCGACAACATGAAGCAAATTGTCAGCCTCGCCCTCCCCGATGAAGACTTGCCAAAACCCGTTCTGCTTTTGAAAAACTCATATGTCTCACACCGTTCGATTCTCTAGCTGGTGATTCGGTTCAAGATGGTAAAACCCTAGCTGAAATCCCAATCCCATGTGTAAAAGATCTATACGAGGCTGCAGGAATCAAAATCAGCGTAACGGAGGGTGGTATTCGCGATATCAGGTACGACGATAAAGAGTTTATTTTCTACTTACCGAAGATAAATTTAGAAAGTAACTCGGAAGTAATCTTACGGAACATGATTGCTTATGAGCAAATGATTGGTACACCTGGCTCGATCTTCGAGCTAACCGAGTACATAGAAATGATGTGTGGGATTATCGACACGGTTAAAGATGTTGAAATTCTGAGGGAAAGAGGGGTGATAACGGGTGATCTTAGTAATGATGAGATTGTTAAGGTATTTAACGGGATTCCGAGATGCAAGAATGTTCCGGTAGAGGCATCGAGCATTAGGATCGCGTTCACTGGGGTGAAGAAGCGTTTTGATGGCATGCCGCTTGTCAGGGCGTGGAAGTCTCTGAAGAAGCAGTTGGTTATTTGGTGGAAGGTGATCGTTATAACTTCGACCATTTTGGTTGTCGTGTTGGTTATTTATAGTCAAGTTTGCGACGTTTATGGGTGTAGCATCTTCGGGTCGAGTTCTCTTCAGCAGCCGTCGATCAGAAGGCTTTACGGACCAATGTAGTACGCTGATTAATGCTTGAAGTTTTTTTTTTTTGTTTTTTTTGAAGGGGGAGGGGGGAGGAGGGGTGTGTGTCTGTCTGCATTTCAGGTGTTTTGGTTTTGCCCCAAGTATGGGTAAATTTGCTGCATTCTGGTTTTTGGTTCAGTTTGTGTTGTAATAATTTGTTATACTTGTATTTTTTGTATCACTTGTTAAGTTCAATGATATTTGGTTTTATTACTACCTCCGTCACATGAAAATCTGAAAAACTGTAAATTTGTTTTTTATCAAAAGCAAATTTGAAAATTGTCATGACATTCGTACTGTTAGGAAGTGTTTTTTTTTTATTATTATTATTATTTTTTATTTTTTTTTTTATCTTGTGCACTGATTTGATTTTTGGTATTGCTTGTTAGGGGTTTGAAAATTGCCCATCATTTTCTCTATTGAGTTGTGTCATTTTGACAAGTATTGGTATAAGATACGATCCTTTGTAATTTCACTTTGAAAGAAAATATAGTACTACATCTGTCTCAAAATGAGTGTCCAAATTTCATTTTAAGAGACATAACTTTTTGTATAATTTGGTGGCAAAATTCATACATAATCTTGTAATTTTCTTTACAAACATTTAGTTTTTGCATGTATAAAGAGACCGGTGAAAAAAAATCGAAAAAAAACATTTAAGGACAAAGTTATGATCAAAATGGACACTCATTTTAGGATTTTTTTTTTCTCCAGAAAATGGACACTCGTTTAGGGACAGAGGGAGTACAAATTAGTGTATGAACAAGTACAATGTAACCCTTTGTAGGTTTACTTTCAAAAAAAAAATTATACTTACAAGATTGTGTATGAACAAGTTCAATGTACTGATGTGAGAATCAATGTAAAGAATGTGCTTTTTTCTATGAGACTAAGAAAAACAACTTTTGCAGTGACATTTTAATAAATAATTGATATTTGTTTTAAAACATGCGGTAAGCGTGCGATGACTTTTTATAAATAGCTGAAATTTATTAAACATGATGAGACTATTAACACACTATTGATGCTCTTTATGGCTACTATGCTGTAGTGGCTTAGTGGTAAAGCATATTCTCACCGGTCAGCGCTAGAATTCGATCTCTCTCCTAATATTTCCATATCTTATGTGCGGTTATTAAAGTTACTTTTTTTCTTTTAAGTGATGAACAATAATTATTATCATAAAAAATATGAAGATAATCTTATAAGTATCATCGTAATAGTGATCATGATACATATTTAAATATTTATACTGTTATATTTTGTTATTAATTTATTTACTACTACTATATTCTGTTTAATATTACTTCCTCTGCCCCGTTGAAGATTCTTAGTTGATTTTATACGCTTATTAAGAAAATCAACGCAAACTTTGGTAAAAATAATAATAGTGGGTGGAGGATATAACTTATGGAGGAACTAGTTTCCCCGAAAATTTTCTCAACTGAAAGTGCATTGACAAATTTTATGATTGAGTGTGTTTTGGGGGAAACTAGTTCTGACGCAGAACGGAAGCAATATTCATGAATAGCAAGCGCTAAACACAAGAGTTTACCAGCAATAAACTCTAGAAAAAGATAAAACTGGAATCCACCAGAGAATAAGAGAAAACTATTTTTTTTTTTTGAATAAAAGTCTAATTTTCGGAATACAACTTTAAGCCTATTTTATAGTGCCCATAAAACTTGAAAAATAATCTAAAACCTAGAATTACTCCTAACCTATATAGTAACCTAAGAGGACTTAAAAACTAGTAAATTGACTCAAAATCTATCCTAGAATCCTCTAAATTAACCTACTAAAATTAATGACGAAAATAATAATAAAAATACTAATTAAACCCTAACTAATAATAAAATACCAATATAATTATAATATTTGATATAATCATATTGTCGTCCTGCATCATTCACCACCACTTCAAAAGAACTCGTCCTCGAGTTCGTTCTTGAAACTTGTAGTCTTCCACTCCATTTGAAGAGATATTTGGAATAAACATGTTCTTTCCCGAGCCGCAATAAATCTGGCACAGCTACACAAGTAGGAAATATGACACTCGTTCATCAACACCTGTAAAAATTTCAGGCAAGACATCAGTATGTTCGGCCGAGTATTTAACTTGATTCGACCGAAACCTTCCAGGTCCGGCGGGTCTTTGTTTATGTGCGATCGGACCTCACCATCTGGTTCGGGCAGGTGTTGCCTTTGGTGAGGTCGAATCTGAGCTGGTCCGGGCGAGTCCTGGTTGGGTTCTGGTGAAATTGTGCTGGGCTTTGAGGACGCGAATCCTGTGCTTCCTCTGACCTCGCGTCTAAGGACTCGTTCACACATTATTTTTCCACCACCACTTCAAAAAGTGGCTCATCTAATTTCGGTTCTTGAGCAATCTCTCCACCTACGGAAAAAAAATTATTATTAACCTTTTCTCCTTTGAAACCTTCAATCATTACTTGTAGATCCCGATTCGCGGATTTGACTGCAACTAAATCTTCTCCGTTTGAATATGAATCTTTCCTTTTAATCGGCTTGACGCGGTGGAGACTTTCCCCATGAGGACCTACTCGATTTTCTTCCCTTCGAGGGTGTCGAACCGGTTTAATCATCCTGTCTCTCTTACACCACAGTTCTGATTAGCATTAGCGTTTTGACCTTGTTGAGCAGCCACCAACGCTGCAATCTCCGTTGTCAATGCAGCAATAACTGTGGTTATGCCATCGATATCTGCCTTTGTCGCTCTTTGATCCCCATAATAACTCAGTGACGAAAAGACAGGATAAGGCCTGCTCTGATGCCAACTGACGCATAACGGAAGTAATATCCGTGAATAGCAAGCGCTAAACACAAGAGTTTACCAGCAATAAACCCTAGAAAAGATAAAACTGGAATCCACCAGACAATAAGAGAAAACTCTTATTATTATTTTTTTGAATAAAAGTCTAATTTTCGGAATACAACTTTAGGCATATTTTATAGTGCCCATAAAACTTGAAAAACAATCTAAAACCTTCTAGAATTACTCGTAACCTATATAGTAACCTAATAGGGCTTAAAACTAGTAAATTGACTCAAAATCTATCATAGGATCCTCTAAAATTAACCTACTAAAATTAATGATGAAAAATAATAATAAAAATACTAATTAAACCCTAACTAATAATAAAATACCAATATAATTATAATATTTGATATAATCATATTGTCGTCCCGCGTCATTCACCACCACTTCAAAAGAACTCGTCCTCGAGTTCGTTCTTGAAACTTGTAGTCTTCCACTCCAACTTGAAGAGATATTTGGAATAAACATGTTCTTTCCCGAGCCGTAATAAATCTGGAACTGCTACACAAGGTAGGAAATATGACACTCGTTCATCAACGCCTGTAAAAATTCCAGGCAAGACATCAGTATGTCGGCCGAGTGTTTAACTTGATTCGACCGAAGCCTTCCAGGTCCGGGCGGGTCTTTGTTATGTGCGATCGGACCTCACCATCTGGTCCGGGCGGGTGTTGCCTTTGGTGCGGTCGAATCTGAGCTGGTCCGGCGAGTCCTGGGTTGGGTTCTGGTGAAATTGTGCTGGGCTTTGAGGACGCGAATCCCGTGCTTCCTCTGACCTCGCGTCTAAGGACTCGTTCACACATTCTTTTCCACCACCACTTCATAAAGTGGCTCATCTGATTTCGGTTCTGGAGCAATCTCTCCACCCATGGAAAAAAATTATTATAACCTTTTCTCCTTTGAAACCTTCAATCATTACTTGTAGATCCCGATTCGCGGATTTGACTGCAACTAAATCTTCTCTGTTTGAATCTGAATCTTTCCTTTTAATCGGCTCGACGCGGTGGAGACTTTCCCCGTGAGGACCTGCTCGATTTTCTGCCCTTCGAGGGGGTCGAACCGGTTCAATCATCCAGTCTCTCTTACCACCACAATTCTGATTAGCATTAGCATTATGACTTGTGAGCGCCACCAACGCTGCAATCTGCGTTGTCAAGGAAGCAATAGCTGTGGTTATGCCGTCGATATCTGCCTTTGTCGCTCTTTGATCCCCCATAAAACTCAGTGATGAAAAGACATGATAAGTCTGCTCTGATGTCAACTGACGCAGAACGGAAGCAATATTCGTGAATAGCAAGCGCTAAACACAAGAGTTTACCAG
>JAOWBW010001676.1:103579-226957 GCA_026119855.1 Campanula takesimana | reverse complement strand
TTTTTTTTTAATGGTCTTTGTTTATAAGCGTAGAACCTCTTGAGCTTGTCGAGGTTGACCTCCTTGGCAGCTGGTCACCATCTAAATCCATGAGCCGGACTGCACCACCGCTTAGCATCTTTTTGACCACGTACGGACCGATCCATCGGGGTCCCATTTCCCCAGGGGATTCATGGCATTAGGAGGACGTTGTCTTAAAACCAAATCTCCCACATTGATGTTTCGAGGCTTCACCTTTTTGTTGAAAGCTCTTGCCATCCTTTGCTGATACGCCCTTGTGCGTTCGAGTGTTCTTAACCTTTTCTCGTCGAGCAAGGCTAGTTGTTCATATCGACTTTGCATCCAGTCGACCTCGTTGACTTGATTCTCGAGGAGGACCGTAGAGATGGGACTTCAAGTTCGATAGGGAGTACGGCTTCAGAACCATAGACCAATGCATAAGGAGTTTCTCCTGTTGCGGATCGTATTGATGTGCGGTAGCCCCACAATGCTAATGGTAGCTTCTCGGGCCAATCCCTTCCTGTTGAGGCCATTTCTTGACGATGGTCTCGATGGTCTTATTTGCTGCTTCGACTACGCCATTTGCTTGGGGCCGGTAAGGAGATGACTTGTGCTTGGTGATCTTGTATTCCACCAAAAGTGCATCCATTTCCTTCTCAAGTGAGAGCCGTTGTCGGAAATGATTTCAGAGGCACGCCGTATCGGCACATGATATTAATCTTTACAAATTCGGCCACTTTCTTGGCGTTGAGGGTTCGATAGGCTTGTGCTTCGACCCACTTTGTGAAGTAGTCGACTGCCACTAGGACGAATGACTGCCCATTGCTCCCGGCAGGATGAACTTTACCGATGATGTCTATCCCTCAACAAGAGAAAGGCCAAGGTGTGACCATGTTGTAAAGTTGTGAGGGTGGAGCATGTTGCAGATTAGCGTGGAATTGGCACTTGGCACACCTTTTGACTTTCTCGATACAGTCTCGTTCCATAGTGCTCTAATAGTAACCAATGCGAAGTATCTTCTTGACTAGCATAAACCCATTCATGTGGGGTCCACATTCTCCTTCGTGCACTTCACACATTATCTCTTGAGCTTCAGTCTCATTGGCGCATAGGAGATTGATCCCGTCGTAGTGCCTTTTATAGACTCGGTCCCCAATCAGTACGTACCGAGAGGCTAACCTTTGCAGAGCTGCTTGAGACTTCTTATTGATGTTCTCGGGATAAGTGTCGTCTTTGAGGAAGTTCATGATATCCGAATACCACGGAGAGTTTGTTTGAACCTCGTTGATCTCGATACTCATGCAATATGTCGGACTGTTCCTTCGAGCAATTTTGAAAGGCTTCACCATTTTCCCTTTGGGCATTTCAACTAATGAAGCTATAGTGGCCAGTGCATCAGCGAAGCGATTCTTATCCCTTGGCAGGTAGTTGAAAGTGATCTCTTGGAATTGTTCAACCAGTTCTTCAAGGTGCTGACCATACTGTTGGAGAGTCGGGTCTTGGGTTCGCCATTTACCCGATTGCTGATTGATAAGGAGCAAAGAGTCGCCGAACACTTCTAGTTCCGTGACGTTTCTTTCGAGAGCTGCTTCGAGCCCTGTTATGCATGCTTCGTACTCGGCAATGTTGTTGGTAGCTTCGAATTCCAGGCGTATGGCAATGGGAGTGTAGATGTCTTTTGGATCGACAAGCAATACCCCTATACCAAAACCGGTTTATTGGCGGCACCATCGAAAAAAGTTGCCACTTGTCTTCCTCGGTTGCAGTACAAATTAAATGCTCGTCGGAGAACTGTACATCTTGCCCCTTCACTTCGTCACACGGGAATTCGGCAAGCTGGTCACTGAACACTTTCCCCTGACGGATTTTAGTGTGACGTAAGTGATATCATAGCCGGCGAGCATGAAGTACCATTTGGCTATTCTTGTTGACATGAAAGGCTTCTCGAAGATGTAGCGGAGCGGGTCCACCTTTGCTACTAGCTTGATCGGAAAAGCTTCCATATAGTGTTTGAGCTTTTAAGTGACCCAAACCAGTGCTGCACATGACTTCTCTAAGACAGAGTAGTTCTTTTCGCCTCCTTGGAATCGGCGACTGACAAAATAAATGGCGTTCTCCTTTGTGGACTCTCGTTGCTCTTGTGCTAACATAGCCCCTAGGGCTTCATCATTGACAGTGAGATAAAGCAACAGAGGTTTCTCCTTGTGCGGCGGAACTAGAATAGGAGGGCACGTCAAGTAATGTTTTACTTGATCGAAGGCTTCTTGGCACGCGTCGGTCCATTCTAGAGCCACATTCTTCTTGAGTAGCTTGAAGATCGGCTCGCACATGGAAGTGAGTTGGTGCACAAACCGACTGATGTATTGTAGTCTGCCCATGAAACCTTTAATCTCTTTCTGCGTCTTTGGAGGAGGCATGTCAATGATTGCCTTGATTTTGGAGGGGTCTACTTCGATTCCCCTTTCAGTGACCATATAACCAAGAACTTTGCCTCGAATAACCCCGAATGTGCACTTTGCAGGGTTGAGTCTCATCTTGTGTTGACGAAGCCTTTCGAAGAACTTGCGGAGATCGATTAGGTGTTGACCATCGGTTCCTTTGGAGTGAATGATCATGTCGTCCACATAGACCTCGATTTCTTTGTGAATCATATCGTGGAACAAGTCTGTCACGGCTCTTTGGTAGGAAGCCCCAGCATTTCTTAACCCAAATGGCATGACTGTGTAGCAAAAGGTACCCCATGGTGTTGTGAAGGCTGTCTTATGTTGATCTTCCTCGGCCATGAGAATCTGATTGTACCCAGCGAACCCATCCACGAATGAGCGAACCTCGTAGGTAGCAGTGGAGTCGACTAGCATGTCGATATTAGGGAGTGGAAAATCATCCTTTGGGGAAGCTTTGTTAAATCCCGGAAGTCTACACAAACTCGAACCTTGCCGTTCGCCTTCCTGACTGTCACAATGTTGGCTAACCATGTCGGATACTCGATGACCTTGATGAAACCCACACTGAGGAGCTTCTCAATCTCTTCTTTGACCTGCAGAGACCATTCTGGCTTGATCTTTATGAGCTTCTGCTTTACTGGCCGGGCATCTTCTCTGATCGGAATCCTGTGCTCCGCTACCCTTCTGTCTAAACCCGGCATGTCTTTGTATGACCATGCGAACACATCCACGAACTCCCGTAGTAATGCAGTCAATCTGTCTCTGTCGTCTCCCTTGAAGAAGCTTCCAATCTTGGTTTCTTTGGCTCTTCTTCGGTACCCAGATTAACAACATGCAATTCTTCGTCAGCCTTTGGACCATTCTCGCCACGACTACGAACTTGTTGAGCAAGTTCATTTAAGTATGTTGTGTTTTCGTGGTCTATTTCATCATAATTTGAATCGTTATTAACTTGTTCGTTAAGTTCATTATTATTTAATTCATCATTTATGATGTTTGCAATCTCAGGGTACTCAGAAATATCAAATTTTTCATTAGCAAAGAAAGGAAACACACGCTCGGCTATGGCCTCCAAATCCTCTTGGGTGAGGGTATTAGAGGCACTCTCGGACTCGAAAGTAAGTGTGAGCTGCTCTTCCTTTGTTGCTGTGCGGGGTATGCAACCATTTCTTGGACTAAGAATTCCTCGGATACCACGGGCCCTTTTGTTGAATACCAATTGTTGATCGGCTCGGAGCTTGGAGGGATCTCACTGATAGTCTCGTTCATGATGACGGTGTCATGGATGGCGTTAACTTGGCATTCATTCATCATGGAAAGCTCTTCGAACATGGAGGCTAAATCTGTCAGTTCTTACCCCACGGTGATTTCTGTCTCGGACTCTATGGTTATCTTCCTTCCCCACCATTCACGGGGCGACATGGGAGTTGGTTCCCTTTCGGATTTCTGGATCTTTCAATCGGAGAAGATTTCGAGGCCGGGCTTTTTGACACCTTTATTGTTAACCCACGGCTCGGGAAAGATCATGTATGGAACGTCTTCCCCTTGGCGGACAAAATAACCATTCAACGTCTTGCGGTAAGGCCTTAGATTAGGGACTTCATAACGACGGCCTTCTTTACGAGCTCGGGCCTTTTCGTTCTTGATCGCTTGCTCTTGTTTCAAGTCTTCTTTGGAAGGCTCATACCCCAAACCGAAGGTGTTCTTGACAAAGGGGACTTGCACGGGATGTAGGATTCCTTGTTGATATTTCCCTAAGCCTAAACTAGGGAAGTAGTCCATATTCCTCATCATGCGGAGGACTTTGTGATTGCTGGGGGTCCGTGATCCGTTTCCCCCTTCCTTGTCAATGGCGTTGATTGAGACGCCGGAGAGAGTGGAGTCTGGTAGACCATGCTGAACTTGGTGGACGGGCTCACCTTTTCTGTGGATAGTGATGTTTTCAGCCATTACGGTCACTATTTCATCACCATTTCGGATCTTGACACATTGGTGGAGAGTTGACGGTACGGCATTAGCACTATGAATCCATGGTCGACCCAACAGTAAGTTGAACGAGGCCGGGATATCAAGCACTTGGAATGGAACGGACATGACCATGCTCCCAAACTCAATGTCTATTTCGATCATACCCATGACTGTACGGGCGGTGCTGTCATAACCTCGGATTACTTGAGTAGAAGGCTTCAAATCAGAATCCTTAAGCCCTAGTATGCCCATGATTCTACCAGGCATGAGATTGAGTGCGGAACCACCGTCCACTAAGACTCTTGAGACGGGTCTCCCCCTTGCTCGTACTTTGAGGTAAATAGCTTCGTTGTGGTCAGAACCAAACGGTGGAAGGTCCATATCGGCAAAGTTGATGACGTTGCTAAAATGAATGTGACCAATCATTGCCGTGAGGTCCTCGGAGTAGTATCGGTAGAAACTGATGTATCATCGAGATTGCGGATGACGAGATCTCGGTGTTTCTTTGAGGATGCAATGAGGTCCCAAATAGAGATGTTGGCTTGAGTTTTCTTGAGTTGGACAAGTAGAGGATCTTCGGGAGTGTTGTGAGCTTGCGGCCTTTGAGAAGAGGAGCTCGGTGCGGAAGTGGAAGGGTTGCTTGCTATGACTCGACCGGATCGAGTTAGCATGTTGACGCTCCCATCTTGCTTCTTTTTCCTATTCTCTAGTACTTCCCTCATTACTTCATCGTAAGTCACTACATAACAAGAATTGTCAAGTTTATTCATAACATTGGGGCCCCCATTCACAATTGGGATTGAATGGGTGGTCCCCTCGAGTTCTCCTATCTCTATTACATTGACATGCTCGTCATTAGTCACTACAAATTCTTTCTTATCTATGAGATCTTGAATGACATTGCGGAGAACGAAGCATTCCTCGGTGGTGTGGCCACTATATTGGTGGTAGCCACAATATTTGTGGTGAGCATGATTGGAGTGGATCGTCTTGGGTTGGTACCCTTGCACGGTGTGACTTGACCCTTTGCCTTGAGGACCTCGAACACTTCGGTTTGAGTCATGCCTTGGAGAGGCGTGTAGACACGGTCACTTCGGGACTTCTTCCCTTGAGGTGGAGGAACCTTTTTGTAATTCCCCTTGTCAATAGTGACGGCGTTGACCGAGGCCTCTTTTGTGGAGTTGGAAGCGGCCTTGTAGCGGTAAGTAGGAGTGGACTTCTTAATCTCCTTGAGCAAGTCATCCATGCGTACCCCCGCCTCATACATTTGGGAGAAGTCGGAGTAGCAAGCCCCACTTAGGTGAGTGCGGAGATCAATCTTGAGACACTTGAGAAATATGTCCATTTGCTCTTTTGTGTTCGGCCTCTCAACAATTTCAGAGAGTTTGTCATTCCATCTCCTTGTGAAGTCGATGAAGGACTCATTGTCTCGTTGCGTAGTGTTCTCTAGCTCTTTCCTTGTGGGCCGGTGAGTGGTGTTGCCTTGGTATTGGTTCTTGAAGGCAAGCATGGCGGAGTCCCAATCAAGACGGACAGTGAGCGGGAGAGTAGCATACCAATCTTTTGCCGCCCCCTCGAGAGTGAGAGGAAAGCATTGAGACATCACCTTGGTGGAGACCTTCTTTGGAACCATTGCCCAAATATAAGTCTCAATGTGAGCCATAGGACAAGAGTTGCCCTTGAATTTGCTTATGTCGGGCATCTTGAACTTATCGGGAAGAGCGGCCATAGTACTCATGAGGATGGATGATTGATAAAGGCTTGTGTCGGAGCCTTTCCCCATGTTGAGCCCATTGAATTTTTGGTCGATGTAGGCCATGATAGAATCCACCATTTTGGGCTCATTGTTCTCGGAACTTGGTTCCCCCATTTTCTTGGTGCGGGTGTTGACATAAGGACTCTTGAACAAACCCTCGGTCCATTCGGATTCATCATCATTGTTCTTGTTCTTTCCCTTGGCAAGGTTGGTGAGCTTTTCTTTCATTAGTTCCATTTCGGCCTCGTGGGCCTCCCTTTGGCTGTCGAGGTGGGATTGCCAAATGTCGTCTTTGCTTTGTGCCTCCTTGTTAAGGGTGGAGACTTGCTCTTGGAGGAGTTGGACCATGGTTGAGAGCTGTTCGAGAGACATGGTGTTGCTGCTGCCGGTCATGGTTGATGTTGGAGCTGTTGGAGTGATCTCTTCACGGACTAACCGATTTCCTGAATCCCGGTAGACTTTGTAAGTACCAATTGAACCTATATTGCAGAAGAGGCCCTTGTCAGTCTTGAGTAAAACTTGCGGTCCATGAAGAGGCTTAGAACACACAGTTGGGCACACGACTCGAACCACATAAGAAAAGACTCTTTTTTTTTTTTTTTTTTTTATAAGTCGGAGGGAATGAACATGAAGAGGCTTAGAACACACAGTTGGGCACACGACTCGAACCACATAAGAAAAGACTCTTTTTTTTTTTTTTTTTTTTTTTATAAGTCGGAGGGAATGAATCCCTTTTGGGGTTTCTAAGAAAATAATGGAATCGTCACACTAGTATATAGACCATCTCATGGTCCCATATACTCATCGGATTCCATTGCGCTTGTGAATCCTACATGTATCGGGATTAAACAAAATTGATGTAGTAAAGCATACATGCGGGGACGGATTTTTATTTTCGTCCAAAGTAACCACTTTTTGGGGACGGATTTTTATTGCGTCCATTTCAACAAGTTGGCATGTATGATTTGAAGACATTAGTTTAGGGAAATCTCGGTACATGGAAACCGACTTGAGTCACGGAGTGTTAGACCCTAACTAGAATTGTGTGGTTTGTGCTCGGCTTGAATATGAGGCTCAAAGGTCACCCCCGGCATGTAGTCTTGAACTACGCCATGGGCTGAGGTTTACCGCTTCGAAAGAGCCAAGGTCTGGTGGAGCTTGAAACTTTCTAGGACGGGCCTCGACGGGTTTGGGGTTGGACTTGTGCGACTCGATAGTGAGCAGTTCATAGGAATATGTGCATGTAGTGTGAGGTCTAACAAGTGACAAAAAAAAAAAAAATTATATATTTTTTTTTTTTTTGAAAAGAAAGAAAAACACACAAAACACATAAGCACATAAAGTTACAACTCCCGAATCACCCGTGTGACCGGTAAATAAAACACAAAATTAAAACAGTCCGAGGGTTCAATTCTGTTCTGATGCAGGCAACTGTGCCCACACCCCACTATTCTGCTCAGTCACTGAAACCTGTTTCTGTTCTGGAAACCAACCCAGAAGCGTGCGCCTCTGAGTGCTGATGTGGGACGCGCGCGCATGGCGCAATGCTTATGGGAGGCGCGCGCTTCTGGTCACACCTGTCAGAATGTCAGACTTTGGACTCAGGGGATTGCCCTGGTCCTATGTTCATATTGTAACCCCTGCAGAAGTGATTAGTGCAGAATAACAGAAGAAGAAGATGAAGAATATGAAGAAGTGGGCGATTCTGGTTCTTGATGCGGGATGCGCGCGCTTTAAGCTTAAAAGGCCAGACGCGCGCGCCTCCCCCATCAGGAAACAGAATGCCCAGAAAAGATGTAGATTTTGATCAGAATGCAAGTTTAACCCTCAAATATGTCCCCAGCAGAGTCGCCACTGTAGATACCCTGGGGGAACCACGACTTGGCTAGAGCGGTGAATTATCCTAGGATGTCTAACTTGTTTTTAGAGTCGCCACCTATGTTTTGAGGAACATAAGAAAAACCTATAGATTGTAGCCTAAGTTTGATTACGAAAACAGAGATTCTTTGTTTTGAGGTTCGGGGGTTAGATTACGAGATGGGAAGTACCGAAACACCCATCTCGCCCAACTTACGTTGGTCTTGCTTGATCAAAATCTACATGAATAAAAATGTTCTTCTTCTTCTTCTTCTTTAAGTCATGAAAAGGGGGGATTTAAAATAGGATTTGGAATGTAGGAGATAACTCCTTAACCAACCTCAATGAGATGAGGTGATCATTAGAGTCATGTCCCAAAATGATTTGGGTGATTGCACATTTGATTAAAGTAAAAGAGAGAGAGGAGATGAAGTAGAAAAGAAAGGAAAAGATGGACTTTTACCTACAATTTGAAGAACTTCAAATGTTGCTTGATGAGATCCTTGGAGAACCTTTAGAAAGTGATTTTTTTGTCTAGTTTTAGATTGGGTTTTTCCGATGATTTTTCTATGATTTTTCGATGATTTTCCGATCCTTCAAAAATGGAGGTGAAGAGAGGTTTTTATAGGTGAAAGAGGGGTGTTTTTGGTGCCAAAACTCAGTCACCAAGAAATCCTTCCCGGGCAAAATCTTGTAAATTGAGCAAGGGAGGGAATCCTGACCAGAAATCTGTAACTGACGCCCAGAGGCGCGCGCTTCCTGCTTTGGGGGCGGGAGGCGCGCGCGCCTGGCTCCTCCTGTCGGAGGCGCGCGACTCAGAGAAGGCAATTTTGACAGAATGGACTAGAAAGTCAGCCATGTCATTCAGTTTAGTCCCTGGACTTAACGAAGTCAGTCAGGAACTTAACGGAAGTGAAAGAAGCTAACGAGAAACACTTAAAAATGGGGAGAAACACAAGATCAAATGTGCAATCGGGGTAAGCGGTCCAAGGCGGGGTGTCTACACTACCTGACATTGTCCTTTTAGCTGTTAGAAAAGTACAACGGTAACTTTTCAAAAAGCGAGACAAACCGACATTCCAAGAATAACTGAACCATGACTTGAAGTTTAAGGACAAGTCACCAGTCATTCATTTACGGTTGAAAAGCGAATGTTTGTCTTCAAGGAGTAAATGACAGCAATAACTTCTTCAATATCTTGGTCGACGGTTCCACCATATGCATGTGCGGTTTCATGAATGAACTTAAAATGCGGTTTCATCAAAGACACAAACTGCAGTTTGATGAAGGACTTAAGGCACCATGCTGGCGGTTGAAGATGGCGGCTTGAGGGACACTAAACCGCTAAGGATAAACCGATCATAACTCAGCCTAACTACTAAACATCTAGAAATGGACTTGTCTAAAATTTGAAGTAAAACTTCATTACATGTAAACCTAAAGTCCATAAAAAGACACGTGGAATGGGTCAATCAAATCAGGTGGGTGTACTAACAATGAATCCTAACAGAGGAATTTTTATCTTCAGTATTTTGTGTTTTATTGTTTTAAGTCGACGTCCAGCTCGCGAGTTCCCGGCCCGTGGGGTCGGGGTCGCGACAGGAGGACTCAATTTCCATACATGAAACACCTGTGGAAACTGAGCCCAGTACATATACTAGAGAAGATGAAGAGCAACTTTTCCAACCAAGACATACTCAATTCAAATGTGCATTTTGATGAATGCATACAATACAATTGGTGTGAGTATGTTCTTCGTAGCTTGAAGGAAGCAAGGTCAAGCTGGGTTGAAAATAGAAATTTTGTTGGATCCCTGATATTCTTATGTGTAAGTTTGTCATTAATCTCTTTGTTCCTAAACCTTTTTATTATAATTAATATTATCAATTATTTTTAATCTAACAGACATTGTTTTCTTTTTTTAATTGTAGTTTCTTTACCTTGACCGTGTGGAGATCAAAGGTGCACCCACTGTTGTGAGGCATTATCCTGCCTACAGAGGATGGACACCTCATTTTCTTGAAAAAAGAGAATAGTGGGAAATGGATAATGAAGCTATTGGAAAGGGAACTGCACGGGATAATCCAGAGGTGTTAAATCTCACTAACTTAATTACAGATGCATACATTATAATACTAACTAGCGTATCTAATTGTAAATCTATACAATAGCTAATGTATCTAATTGTAAATCGTGTGGAGATCAAAGGGAACATTGCTATTGGATACAATAGCTCATTTTCTAGTGTATCTAATAGCAATGTGTCAACATTGCTGTTGGATACAATAGCTAATTTTCTAGTGTATCTAATAGCAATGTGTAAACATTGCTGTTGGATACAATAGCTAATTTGCTAATGTATCTAATAGCAATGTGTCAACATTGCTATTGGACACAATAGCTAATTTGCTAGTGTATTTAATAGCAATGTGTCAACGTTGTTATTGGATACAGAAACTACTGTTTGCATGGGTATTGTTTTTAGACATTGCTATTGGATACAATAGCTAAAATAGCTAGTGTATCTAAGTGTATTGTTATGAACATTGCTGTTGGATACAGTAGCTAATTTTCTAGTGTATCTAATAGCAATGTGTCAACATTACTATTGGATACAATAGCTAATTTTCTAGTGTATCTAATAGCAAGTGTACTCAATTGCATTGTTCAAACAATTACTATAAAATGATGTCTTATTCATTACAGGAAAATGAACCTATAAAGGAACTAGAGATTTGTTCAGATGCATTGAAGAATACATTGGATAGATAAAAAAGGCATATGGGGTTTATGTTTCAGAGAGGAAGGAGCAGGAGCATGTACTACAAATCAACAATACAATTGCTCAACTGTTCACTTCAAGCTTTCCTCAAACCAATGCAACTAAAAGCACACACGTCATTTCCCTTACATCCAACAAAAAAAAATCTTCTCTTCACAACGATAAAGAAAAACCTATCCTTCCTCCTCATTCCCCACAACATTCAAATTTTTAAGATGCCAATCAAGAGACAACCCCAACTCAATCCGACCCTTTTGGCTATCAACCTTTCCCCCTGTCACAGATAGTTCTTCTTGAAAAAGATTATCAATCAAAATCAACTGTAGAAAATGTTGGTATCCATCCAGAAGAAATACAAGATTCCCTAACGATTGATTGTTTTTAATTGGATAGTGATGCTTTTCAACAACTTGATAACATTGAGAAATTTTATACACCAAAAAACCCAACAACATCCAGCCGAGACAATGACTGGGGATATATTTGAAGGTGTCAATGTTGTATAGATAGGAAAAGAGTTCGAAGAATTTTGTAAAGCTGAAAAGAAAAGGAGAAGAAGAAAAGGAAAAATATGGAAGAAGTTGTGTCTGAGAAGCCTTCAATGCCTACAAGAAGAACGACAAGAAGAACTACAACACCGACTTTTAATCTGTTAAGTTCTTCAAAAGAGCAACAAAGTCAACATGAGAAAGCAATTGAAAAACGTCAACCACAGCCATCTGAAAGTAACAAATCTCCTTTCAGGAGTAGGGTGGTTGAAATTGAAGGAAGGATACCTGTTGACGAAAAGGCGCTCTTCCAATGGATTGAGCATGTTAAGGCAGATACAGTGAAGTAAGTATTTTTTTATACATATGATTAATAAATTTAGTAATAATAAATTTAGTATCATATTTTCACCATTGGATAAAATAGCTATTTGGCTATTTGTATCTAACAGCAATGTGTCAGCATTGCTGTTGGATACAATAGCTGTTTGGTTATTGTATCTAATAGAAATGTGTCAGCATTGCTGTTGGATACAATAGCTATTTGCTATTGTATCCAAGTGTATTGTTATCAACATTGTATTGGATAGAGTAGCTATTTTGCTATTTTATCCAAGTGTATTGTTATCAACATTGTATTGGATACAATAGCTATTTAGCTGTTTGAATCTAATAGAAATGTGTCAACATTACTGTTGGATACAATAGCTATTTGGCTATTTGAATCTAATAGCAATGTATCAACATTGCTGTTGGATATAATAGCTATTTGGCTATTGTATCTAATATCAATGTGTTAATAATATCTTACTGTATATTCTACAGATTATTGCTTTATCAATCTGAGCATACATTTGCGGACATTGATAATTTCAAGAGCATGTTTCCTGGCAACACAGTCGAAACAACTTTCATTTGTGTTTGGTGTGAAGTGCTCAATGATTTGGAGAGGTACAAGTTACCAGCATCGCCATTACGTCTCTTCTGCAGTCCACCTATGACGGTAATATATTTCTGTAATAATATGTACTTCCTCTAATATATTTATATGTAACAAAAAACACTAACAAACACATTTCCAATGTCAAAAAACAATATTACAGATGATTACTGCTGAAAAATCATTTGATGCACATTATCAAGACTTTTCTGATGCAATGGATAGGTTGTTGAAACAGAACCCAAAATACTCGCTGAATGATTATGAGATGGTAATGAAACTTGAACTCAACTATATTTTATTAAAATCTCATCTTAAAAGTATTAAGATACACTTAATATGTTTTGTTTCTGCGTCTATCAGGTGTTCTTTCCGGTTCTTGCCAGTGGACATTATTGGGTTGTTGTGTTTGATATAAAAGGTTGTGCTCTGGATATACTTGACAATAGTTTGGCCGGCACAACTGACAAATACAAAGAACCTCTAAAACATGTGGTATGAATTTCTTAAACTTGTCCTACTATGTGTCAAAATTTTGATATATATCTTTAAAAAATTGATACATGACATAATATTCTGTAATCAAACTTAGATACACTAGTTTATTTAATTAGTGTATCTAATAAATATTCAAATTGAATATGGTATTTGCAATGGATACAATAACTATTTACATACTGTATCCAACAACTCAAATATGTTTCTGTTGAACTATATAATAATGCACCGTTACTTTCATGTTATTTTTGTGCAGCGAAATCTTTTCTGTAAATATGTGCAATCCAAGAATCACAAAAAATCCGAAGATATTAAATCATTTAAACCTAAACGAAGAAGATTCACTTGGCAAACACAAGAAAATCATACTGACTGTGCAATATTTATGATGAGGCATATGGAAGCATTTATGGGTTGCAGTGGTACAGTAAGAAAGATTGGTCTAATGAATGAAGGGGTAATTATAGTATATCATAAAAAGTTTGTTGCAGTGAAAAACAAACAAACTTCTAAATCTTTTTTTTTTCATTTCTTACCAGCTTGAACAAAACAAACAACTTCTGAAGCTGCGAAGTCGTTATGTGCACAAGATCATATCGCATGAGACAAACAAAAACATAGATGAGGTTATACATGAAGCAACAAATTTTTTCAATGAGAAGAGGAAGATGGACAAGATAGAGAAGGATCAAAAGAACAAAAGGAAACAAAAGATGTAGAGACTGATTATATTGCTGATGTTAGGATTGCGTGTGTTTATATGGGGTCAGAAAACTTGTAGTATTATCTTTAGTTGATACTTGGCATTTAAACGTAGCTTGGAAATCATCTTATGTTGGATACTTTTTATTTAGAAAACTTGTAGTATTTGTTTTTTTTTAATGTTGGATAACTGATGTGTAAGTAAGGCTACTTTTTAATCGTGGTTTAGTTCATTGAAAGAACCTCTAGTATTTTGTTATGTTGGAGACTTGAACATTGTATCTAACTGAATTGTTATGAACATTGCTATTGGATATAGTAGCTATTTAACTATTGTATCTAATAGTAATGTGTCAACATTGATGTTGGATATAATAGGTGTTTGCCTATTGTATCTAACTGAATTGTTATGAACATTGTATTGGATACAATAGCTATGTGACTACTGTATCCAATGAATGGGTTATGCTATATTTCAATCATTGGAGACACTAGTTATGTGACTAGTGTATCTAATAACATATCCATATTATAAATATGATATTAACATTAATACACAAGGTTTTGTCCTAGTGTATCCAATGAATGGGTTGGATACACTACTTATGTAACTAGTGTATCTAATAACATATCAATAATTATAAATAAGATATTAACATTTGATACACAATCTTTTGTCCTAGTGTATCCAATGAATGAGTTATGCTATATTTCAATAATTGGATGCACTACTTATGTGACTGGTGTATCTAATAAGAATGCAATTAATTTATTTCATTTATTGGATACACTAGCTATTCACCTACTGTATCTAATAACAATTACAAATATCAAATATGATATTAAACCAAGGATACTGAAGCTATTCAAATAGTGTATCCAATAAATTGAATCATTATTCAAAACTATATAGTATTAGATCAAAAGACTATATAATTATCCAAAAAAATAAACAAAATTATAATCAAACCCTAATTATTATTTTTGAATAATAGCGGACAATTTCGCTTGTCATGATGCACCATTTGGTTACATGACCTGCATAATCTCTTAGCCTTTTCCTTTTGAGCTACCGACTTCTCCGCTGCACTCAAAATCCTCTTCCTCCCGCACCCTTTGTTACGACCTTCATTAGGAGGCTTGACTGTAATTTCAGCAGGAATATCCGTACCAATAAAGTTTTCAATAACATTTTTGTTCTTCTGGAAAATATTTGTACCTCTGTGTTATCTTAATTCATGCTTCAAGTCCTTTAAAACCTTTGCGATGTGATCCAAATCCTCACCATCCTTACTAAACAACCCCATACATGTGTTGAAATTAAACCAAATCTCATTAACTTTTGCTCCAAACGCCTCCATTCTAACACAATCTGTTGATATGCTATCAACCAACGCACTTGACCCATGGCGCTCTGCACGTGATTAGTTTCTAATACGTGTTTAACCTGTGTAATATTCAGAAGCTAAATTAGTACAAGATACAACAGCTGAAAAAAAAAAAAGATCAAACAATTCCATGTCACTTGGATACAATACCTAAATTCCTAGTGTATCTAATAGCAATGAGTCAACATTGCTGTTGGATACAATAGGGAAGTAGCTAGTGTATCCAATAGTAATATGTATGAACATTGCATTGGATACACTAGCTATTAGTGTATCTAATAGCAATGTGTCAACATTGCTATTGGATACAATAGGTGTTTGACTATTGTATCTAACTGTATTGTACTCGTATACAATATCTAATTTTCTTATCTCTACAACTGCATTGTTATTTAAATAAAAAAAATGTTACCTCAAATTCTTTCCCTTTTGCTTTCCCATCTGTCAACACCAAGTTCTTAACAGAATCATCACCGGCCATAGATTTCATCCCTAAACTGTAACACGCTTCTTTAATTTCATACCAAACCATATAAAAAACCTCTCGTGTGTAAATTTCTGCTTCATCTTTCTCGATCAACAACGGAGTCACGGTCTTGGGAAGTTGTGTCAAACACTCGTGGCTCAATCGTCTATTGGTCTGACGCTGCTTGTCCATTGTTGTCTCAAAACGTACGTAAAACTCCGTAAACGTGTCCTTCTGCTTCGTGTAGTTACCAAAAAATGCATTGGCGCTTTCTGACAATGACGTTTTATGCAATATCCCGAGCAATGGATCATCGCTAAAATATGCAGGAATCCAGCTACTCCTATTCTCAAACATAGTCGATAACCAATCATTCTCTTGCAAACCAAATTCTTCTATGACTGCTTTCCATCCCTCTTCAAATTCTGATGCATTTAGGCAATTGTCCCAAACAAAACCTTTAATCTTTGACATCAAATCAGCCTCCTTGCACAAATGAGGACCAACCTACACAAAAAGTTAATTACCTACTTCATACAAGTATAATATTATATTTTACACTTGGATACATTACATAAAATAGTTAGTGTATCAAATTATAATACTGTAATTTTACTTGGATACATTACATAAAATAGCTAGTGCATCCAAGTGCAATCTTCAACAATACACTAGTCTAGATACTATATGACACTTTTCTTTATTTAAAATTTTTTTTTACCTTTGTTGGAAGTTTGTTCATGATATGCCACATGCACCAATGATGCCTCGTTGAAGTGAAAATAGCAGGTATTGCCTGCTTTATAGCAGGGCATTGGTCCGTAAGTAAGCAAAGTGGTTCCCGCCCCATTGCTTTTAAAAACGCCTGGAAAACCCAAGTGTAGTGAGGAATATCTTCTCTTGAAAGTAACCCTGCTGCAAATGTCACGCATTTCCTATGATTATCCACACCGCAAAATGGCACAAATACCATATTGTACCTGATTTGTACGTACATAAAGAAAATCATTAAGAAAATAATAACTATCAACATAGATTCAAGTTTAACAAAAATACACATTTGCCAAAATTGTATACACTTAGATACAGTCAGTTAATATCTTGTGTATCCAACAGTATTGTTGAACAATACACTTGCATACACTTAGATACACTCAATGGATAGCTCTTGTATCCAATAGTATAGAATATTAAAAAACACTTACTTATTTGTGCCAAATATCGTATCAAAGGAGATAACATCACCAAATACTTCGTAGTTTCTACGGCCTATAGGATCAGCCCAAAATAACTTAATCAAATGACTTGATTCGTCAGCTTCATATTCATAATAAAAAGAATCAGTTTGTTCCTTCTTAGCCTTAAACTTGTCCAAAATGATCTGAGCATCCTTCTCCCCAATACCTTGCTTAAAATCCCTACTCCAATTCCTAAAATCTCTCACAGTAGCTCCAAAATTTTCGTATCCACCAACCAACTCTTTCATCAAACCATGAGCTTGTGATGCACCTATTTTCACCTTAGATGCATCAAATGAAAAATTCTTATGCGCCAATGACATTTCCCTGCCAAAACATAAAAAATGCCTACAATTTGGAGCAACCCGTTTATGATTATGCCGCTCAACAAATTTATACACAACTACCCCACCCTTCCCATCATAACCAGACAACTTCAGTCCAATCATCGCCTTACAATCACATGTAGAAAACATCATCTTTCGACCTTGTTTACTGCTCTCACCATCAGTATAATCAATTTTTTTTTTTACTTTTTTATCAATCACCCCTGCCCTATGGCAAACATAATACTTCAAACTCGTTCTTCCATTACTTGATATGTTAACAGTACTACGACAGACATCAAAACCACACACACGACCATATGCTTCGTAAAAACATAAACCATCATCATAACTTCCAAAAGACTGACCAATAACCGGCTTATAAACATCATCACACACAGGAACCTAATACCGACTTTCTTTTGGTGTTACAATCAACTTCGAGCAAGCATCATTATTATCAGCAGAGTAATATCCAACATGATTATCACTTGCAATGCCAATATGATTGCTTCCAACAGCTATAACCAAAAAAAAAAACACACACACAAATTTGTTAATATCATACACTTAGATACAGTAAACAAATAACTGTTGTATCCAACTGCATTTCTCAAAAGAAATACAATTAGATGCATTTGGATACACAACCATGTATTGGATACAATAGCTAAATTGCTATTGTATCAAATAGCAATGTGTCAACATTGTTGTTGGATACAATGGGTGTTTGACTATTGTATCTAACTGTATTGTTATGAACATTGCATTGCATACAACAGGGGAGTAGCTAGTGTATCCAATAACAATGTGTATGAACATTGTATTTGATACAATAGCTATTTAGCTGTTGTATCTAATAGCAATGTGTCAACATTGCTGTTGGATACAATAGGAGTTTGCCTATTGTATCTAACTGAATTGTTATGAATATTGTATTGGATACAATAGCTATTTATCTATTGTATCTAATAACCAATAACCTAACATAGCTGCTGTATCCAACTATATTCTCAACAGAAAAATACAATTGGATACACAACCTAAAATAGCTTATGTACCCAAGTGTATTGGAAGTGACAATTTATCACCATTACACTTAGATACATACAACACTAAAATATTGTATCCAACTCCATTGTTCAACAGAAAAATCTAATTGGATACATTATATAACGTATACAATGTATCCAATTCAAGCCGCAAACAATTGCCAGAAAAAATTGCACAAAAACAATCGATTATAAAATAAAATCAATTATTAACATCAAAAACCTGAATTTGAAGCTTGATTTTGCTCCATCCAAATGCGGAATCAAATATCTGCAACATCAAAAATTAAAAATTACTAACAATATATAAATTAAAAATTATGATTAACAATACAAAAAAAAAATGAAAATTAAATACACAAACGCCGCAGGAAATCGATTTCAACGAATACCAAATTTTTGATTGCGAATACGTCAGAAAATGAGAATCAGCCGATAAATCCGGCGACCTTCGCCTATTTCTCTCTCCTCTCCAATGACGAGACGAACTCGATCTAAACCTAAATATAAAATGACAACTTTACCCTTGACATTAACCCTTATTTCAAAATTGCCACCGCATGCTCCAGCTTTAAAAACCAATCTGAACCGTGCTTTTTTTTTTTTTTCTAATCTAAGGGCTACTATTGGTTCTCATGGTTCTCATAATATTTATGTTCTATAGGTAGGTGCTCAAATGAGAACATAAATATCGTGAGAACCGTGAGAACTTAATGTATCCAATGATGTATCCAAGTGCACATTGGATACATTAGTTTTTACCTAATGTATCCAAGTAAACCATTGGATACATTAGTTTTTTACATAATGTTCTTGTCACAAAAGAAATTAGAAAAGTGATGTGTTGTGAGTGTAGATAGTTGAGTGGGAGAGAATAAGTGGGTAGAGAATAATAAGTGGATAGTTGTTGTGAGTATGACAAATGAGTCCCACTGTTAAAAAAGTATTAAAATATTTTTATTTTGGGACTGCGTAAATTAAAGTGGGACAATCAAAATAGCAATTTTTGAATATTAAAAGAGGGTCCGCGTGTGTGTCTATGTATATATATATATATATATATGGTCGTGCTTTTGTGAGAACCTAAATATCGTGAGAATCGTGAGAACTTGAATACATTAGGTAAAAAACTAATGTATGCAATGGTTCACTTGGATACATCATTGGATACATTACTTGGATACATTAGGTAAAAACTAATGTATCCAATGTGCACTTGGATACATCATTTGATACATTAAACTCTCACGGTTCTCACGATATTTAGGTTCTCATTTGAGCACCTACATATATATATATACACATACATACATACATACATACATACATACATACTCCTTCCGTACCAGCAGAAGTGAGACTTCTTTTCCTTTTGATACGTCTCACCACAAGTGAGACTGTCCAAAATGAAAATGTTTTAATATATTTATATGCATCCTATCCCACCATTTAATTTCACTCATTCTCTCTGTTCATTTCCACCACGCAATTTATTCAATCAACACTACTATTTAGCTCACTCATCTTCTCTCTTTATTTTTTACCACATATATATCACTTTATACTAATTATTGTGCCTCCTCCTCTAATCCTACTTGTGCGTGCTTGGATATTGGATAGATGGAGTATATAAGAAGTTTGACGGAGGGAGTTAGTTTTTTTTTTATTTTTTTTTAAAAAAAAAAAATTTTTTTTTTCAAATTTAATTCATAGTTGAACTCAATACATAATAATCATCAGCAGAAACGCCTAAGAGACAAATCCTAGGGAGAGAAAAACTTCTCTCTAACTTTTGGGGGAGGGGGGGATCGAACCCATGACCTCCAGGTTGGAAGCCATGAGCTCTGGCCACCAGGCTAAAGCCTGATGGTTGGAGGGAGTTAGTTTTGAGTGCATAAGAATGAGAATGGTGGGGAAAGGATGTGAGTGAGATCATGTTGGGGTTGTTGGACTTCTTGCGGTCTGTCCTAGCTGCGTTTGTTGGGTCAAATTTTGAGGGCAGCGCATGGCCCAAATCCAGTACAAATCATTTGGAATGTTGCGCACAAAAACATAGACCACTGCTTTTTCTTGTTTTCTTTTTCCAGTTTATCCTCTTTGAAACAGACTCACAAAATTAACATTTTTGACATCAGAAGTTAACCGGTGGTGGCCAAAAAGTGGCTCTGAAGTAACCTATTGCTGTCTCCCGGTTAGGTTAAAACACCAATTCTTCGACTATAATAGATAAGACCTAATTGTTATAAGTTGAGATCGCACAGAAAATATAGGATCTCCTTATACTCAGAAGCCAAGTTGCTCGATAAAATTGTTATCATTATGGATGGAGAGTGTAAAATGGGATTTGGTGAATAGATTGAGTTAAACCTCATTTGGCCTAAAATAAATTAGGCTGCAATTTGCAAATTGAACAAGTAATTGATGTGGTCAGAATATTTTGGCATAAAGCTGAAACCAAACATTACAGTGTGCATATCACTTTCCATCATTAAGCTCAAGGAAAAGCAGCTCAACTACAAGCACAGCCACTACTGGTTGTAACACCAGTGTCCTTGGAGGCTTCCGCAACCTTTCTCATTTTCATTTCATTTATACTATATATTCCTTCCGTCCCAGCTCACTTGACACTAAATTCTATTTTCGTCTGTGTCAGCTCACTTGACACTTCCCAAAATAGCCTACTTTTTTTTTAATTTTATATTTACTCTACCCCACCACTCATTCCCTCTCTTCATTTTCCACCATTCAATTTATTCAACTAATACTACTATTTACCTCACTTATTCTCTCTTCATTTTCTACTACACATTTTTTTTATTTTATTTTTTTCTTCAATTATTGTGCCCACCTCATGGATATCAAGTGAGGTGGGATGGAGGGAGTATAAAACAACAACTGCTGACATCAGTAACGCTATACGTCAGCACTTTTCGCTCATCCATTACATCTTTAATAATCTAACATAACTAAATGGAATTTGGACAAAATTGCCCATGATTAACCTCCCAAATATATAAAAATTGTACAAATTTCTTAAATCACCCTTCCAACAAGCTTCCCTTCTCTCTCATTAATGAAAACCTATAGACATTAATTAACATTTCTTTTGAACAAAACTAATACTAAAAAAATACATTAAATAATACGTGCATAACATTGCAAATTAAAACTTTTATAACTAAACAGTCATACTACAAGTGAGCACATAAATATCTTGACGAGCATAAATTAGACAGTTCAAGACAAAACAATGGTTTCATAAAATAAAACTTTCGTTCTTAGATAAATACTTGTAAAAAGAGAGACATAAAGTGTCACCAATTGATAGGCTCTGTAACCTACTGTTGTCTGTTAATGGTTTTTTTTTTTTCATTTGAAATCATGAAATTCAAGCTGTGAATAAGAATATATATATAATATTTCCCGTTTCAAAATTCAAATGCGACTTTTTTTTTTTTTTGACAGAGTATTATAAAAAGCTGAAAAAGTCCTATTTCAAACACCACTTGCAAGGAAAATAATACTCCTTCCGTCACAGCCAAATTAGGATTTTCACTCCCGACACAGGGATTAAGTGTTGGGGATTATGCCCTAGGCCCTTGTGAATACCCCTTTCCGAATGCGGGCGACGCACGGGAAGTCTTTCTTTTATTTATCTTTATTTTATCTTTTCTATGGGATTAGGATATTCAAGTTGGCATTTAACTTTATTAAGAGTCGCCACGTTGTTTTATCGAGCTAAAACATTGAGAAAAGCTTAACAGAGAGGGTTCGGGGGTCAAGTTACGACAAGAGAAGAATATCAAGTTATCACTCCTATCACCCGATAGATCGGACTTTCTATCATAATGAATGTGTTAGTAGTGTGTTAGTGATTGAGACCGGATCCAAAGATTGCCTACGTTCCTCTCGTGATGAGAAGCTCAGGTCGACGTAGTTCGCACATAATCGGAATAGAGAGAAGAAGCGGGATCATGCATAATGAAGGGGGAGGAGACAGAATCATACAAAATGATCACATCCTAGAATAATGATTATACCATTGATAAGATCAATGCGTAGTCATCATATTCATCATTGGAGAATTACTGATCATGGGAGTAATTACCTAAAGTTTAGGGTTTACAAGTAGTTCCTAGATCTCGTTGATCATCATCGGCTATGCATTATAAGTAGGGATTAAAACATTAGATCTAGCATGTTCAATCTAACATAGTAATAAGAACATCATGAAACATGTATGAAATAACACATAAGCATGAAGATCGCTACCCTAGATATAGAGCATATTATGAATTCTGGTAAGAACATGAAGAACACGTTATGAATCATATGAATATAGATGTATAAACATAATGAAACTAGCATAAATCAGATCTACACTAAGAAAACATGTAGAATTCTCACCAATCTTGACAAGAACGAAGTCGAATCTCTTGCGCGGATTCGTCGGACCTTCGGGATTGCTAGAAAGGCTTAGAGAGAGAGTTCTGTCTGCAGTTTAGACTGTAGAACTCGGGGGAGAGAATTGTGTGTCTAAATTATGAACTGAGGTCACCTATTTATAGGGATTCTGACCCGGAAGGACTGGCCGCCCGGCCCATCCCAGACTGGCCGCCCGGCCAAACCAAGAGATTGACACGGTTTCCAAGGCTCTGATCAATCTGGACTCTGGAGAATGCTTAGATAACGTCTATCTTCGATCCCTAATCCGATTAGTCGAGAATATCTTCTTATCTGGGCTTTTCGGGAATTCCGGATAAGTCCTGCGCAGCTTGTAAATACCTGGGAGGTCCATGTGAGTTCTAGAATGTCTAATAACTCATTTTCAGGTTGGGTACTAACAGTAGCCCCTCGACGACGTTTCTTGCAAGGCATGGAGGGTCGTCGATTAAGAGAAGAACCGATCTGAAACATGAGTTCCAAATCGGGAGAGAGAAGCGGCAAGAGAGAAGGTGACCAGGTTGGTCGAGTGACTGAACCTAAGTCAGGTTACCTACGTATCCAAGTGGAATAAAGCCAATCATAGTTCGAAAACTAGGGGAGAAAGAAACGAGACATCGTCTTTCGCTGGGGATAGACAAACATTCGTCAGACAATAAAGTCACGTGGACCCTACTGAGGAAAAGGAAAAAGAAACGAGACGTCGTCTTTCCGCTTGAGATCGACAAACATTCGTGAAGAAATAAAGTCGTTGCAGATGGACTTTATCGGGGAAAGGAGGAAAAAAAAAAGAGATATCGTCTTTCTGCTTGAGATCGACAAACATTGTTGGGTATGCCCACATATATCTCAGTTTTAATGTATTAGGATTTATTAGATTTGATTGATCCATCACCTAAGTTTTATTTCATGGACTTTAGACCCACATGTAAAAAGTATTTATACTTCATTTTTTAGGTTGTCCATTGTTATAGAATAGGCTTAGAAATAGGGCAAGAATATCAAGTTTCAAGAAAAATCACTCAGTGAGTTTGAGCCGCGCTTATGCGCCTCCACGCGCCACGCACCACGCGCCTTCCACTTTCGCGCCATGCGCCATTTAGAGCGCGCGCATAAGGATTTCTTCATAAGATATGTTACGCGCCTCTGCGCCCCTTGTTTTAAGCACACGCTTACTGTGCGCCTATTGGCTCAATGCGCCTCTTGGCTCAAACGCGCCTCAAAGTATTTTTTCAACACTCAGTGATTTATTGAAGACTCGAAGACTTGAAGAGAATTCAAATTACGCCAATGATCCAACGGTGGTTAAAAGATGCATATGCGCCTAATCTGTTGACACGCGTCCATAACGGTCACCTTTATGTTGAGTGTCAAAATGGCCATAATATATGCATGCTCCAATCAACAAGCGACAGCTCATCTTATCCACAAGGATTTCCAACGGCTAGTTTTTTGAAGTTCACTATAAATACCCCATAACTTCAACATTTTGAAGTTGCTGAGTTTTGCTAAGAATTTCAAGAATTTCTCTCTCAAAGCATTTGTTGAAGATTTGAAGATTGCCTTCGTTTTTCCAGATTTCTCAAGAACATCTTCATACCTTCATCCTTAGCCCAGATCTTCAAGCCTTAACACTTTAGTTTCTTGTGCTCTCCATCTCAAAGATCTAAAGAGCCTTGATACTAAGAACACACACGCACCTCTTTAAGATTAATCATTTAGATTCATCTTTTAGAGATACACCGGTTATTGTTTTGGATTTGTTCTTTCATAGTAATAGATCTTGAGTTAGTGTATAAGCTCAAACATTGTAATTTGTAACACTCACTCATTATATAAGATCTCGATTAGAAATCCAAGACTAACCATCTTGGTAGAGGACGTAGATCTTTCATTGATCGAACCTCTCCAAATAGCTTGTGTTATTATCTTGTCATTTCTTTCAAGTTATTATTTTCACTCACTATTTGCTTGTTTACTCATTGTAGATTGATTGAACTGAATTGTGTTGTGTTGTTATATCATTTGCCTTAGTTCCTTATTTCACTCACTTTGAGCCAAAATACTTAGTGTGTGTGTTGCGCTCCCTTTATCACTTTGCGCCTATTTTCATTACTAAATTCCGCTGTGCATTTCACTCACTCACTTAGGCGCATTTCATAACGCTTACTTGATAAAGTGCGCATTCGCAATTGAGTTTTTCAAGGGTACGAAAAGAATTTTAAAACAGCTATTCACCCCCCCCCTCTAGCTATTTTTCATACCCTTGTTGCCCTTTGGGACCAACAAGTGGTATCAGAGCAAACACCTTTATAAAACATTTTTCGTTTTTCAAGCTTAACAGCTTGGGTGCCGATTCTAAATGGCAAACTCAAAACCTATGGCAACTGCAAACTACACTCACGTTCCGGTCTTTGATGAAGATCATTTTGACGTATGGAAATTCAGCATATTGACTCATCTCAACTCAATCGATGAAAGGCTCCATGACACCGTCGTTTATGGACCTTATATTCCGATGAAGGCGAATCCAAATCCACGCACCAACGCTGCTCAACCTACTGTCCTAAAACCAAGGGAAGAATGGACCGAGGAAGAAATTAGAAGAGTCGCAAATGATGGCAAAGCAAGAAACATTCTTCTAAGCACTCTAAGCACGGCGATGAAACAACAAGTCATGCATTGTGCTACTGCAAATGAGCTATGGGATGCTATTGAAGAGCATATTGAAGGAGACACCGTTTGCAAGGAGAACAAGAAATACGAAGTTCAAAAGAGATTCAACAATTTCTCTCAACTCCCCGGTGAAAACTTAAGGCAAACTTATGAACGCTACTGTGAAATTATCAATCTATGTATTTCACTTGGCATGAAGTTTACCAACAAAGATTTGAATGTAAATTTTCTACAAGCTTTTGGATCAAGATACCTTCATAAATCTAGCGCTCTTGAAGACGCTGGAACTTTAGATGTTTGGACTTTAAGGAACCTATATGCAAATCTCAAAGTTTACGAACTCAAACTCCAACGAATCAGTGAAACTGAAGGAAAGTCAAAATCTATGGCTATGATGGCGCACAGAGAAGCCGCGCCTACTCCTGCGCCTACACCTGCGCCTGTACAAGATGAGAAAAGCTCCGATCCCAAAATTTCTACTTCTGAGCTATTAGACATGGATGATGAAGACTTCGCTTTATTTGTGAAGAAATTTCAAAAGTTCAGAAAATTCTCAAGACCCGGCTCAACCAACAAATTTCAAGGATCTACCAGCAAAGCTCCTCAAAAGTTTTCAAGGAGCAGTGATTCAAAAAGAAAAGAAGATCTTGTTTGTTTTAATTGCAGGAAACCCGGACATTTTGCATCAAGCTGCCCGATCCCCAAATTTGAATATATGCAGAAGAAGAGCAGCCATACTCCTAAATTCACTCCCAAGTTCACTCGACACAAGGGAATGGTTGCTGAAGAAGAAGCACCAGCAAATGAGCACAATACTTGGATTGAAACAGACTCCGATGAGAGCGATGAAGATTCCGATGATGGACTTGTTTGTTTGATGGCAAATGATGATGAAGTTGATGCTTATGATTCTGATGATGACTTCTCCAAGGATGTTCCCGATATGAATGCCTTGAACAAACCTATCAAGAAATCTGCAGGTTTTCAAGAAGCGAAAAAGAAGAAAGGACCAACCATCAGCGAGCTCGTTGAACAAGGATTTCTCACTCCGGCTCAAAACGATGGTGGATTGTTATTCTCACGATGTGATCTTGGAGCAAGGAAAAATTGAGAAAAGGAGCATACATTAGACCACAGGTTGAACCAACTGCTCCAATCTCCAAAATCAATGATGAAGTGACTGCTGAACAAGAAAAATTGTTCAAGAAGGCTGAAAAGGTAATCACTAGATTTGATAGTATGAAGGAAGCTTTAGCACTATCATGTGATGAAATTTCCCAGCTTAAGACCGAGAAATCTCTACTTAAATATGAACTCACCCTCCTTAAGGAGCAGATAAAGAGCATGACTCCTCTTACTGTTAAAAACACTTTTCTAACAGAACAGAACTCACTTCTTAAAGTTCAAAACGATGAATTGGTTGCTCAAATTACTGATCTTAAAAAGATTACAAATGAGTGGTCCAATTCTCGTGTCACTATGGAGAATATATTTGAGTCCCAAAAAGTCAGTGGTGATAAAAGTGGCTTGGGATTCTCATCAACTAGTGACAACTTTAAATGTGATGTCTGTGCTGAAAGAGATAGTGAATTTACCAACCAACAAACTCTTGAAATTCCCAAGGAAAAACATTCTAATTCAATGGGTAAAGGACATGAAAAAGTCAAGAGACAAACATTCCATTATGTCTACCCAACGAAGCAATTTGGGAAAGCTAATGGGAAAGATATAGCTACAGATGAACCATCTCCTAGCAAAATCATTCTTGAAAATAGGCGCGCTCCTTCTCCGAGTGCTCATTATGCGCCTAAGAGCCACGCGCCTCATCGCCGTGCGCCTCCTAGCCCTATGCGCCCTTCGAGAAAAAGCGCTCCAAAATTTCAAAAGAAAGATTTTGTTAAGTCTAGTTCATCTGACCCAAAGAAGAATGCCATCCCCAAGAAAAGTAAAGAGTTTGTGAAAACTCACGTGATTGGTGGCTTTCATCATTGTTCCATTTGTGATTGTTCAGGACACAAGGCCGTGGAATGCCTTTTGCGATTCACTCCCAATGCCAAAGGACGTAAAAATCCTAAGGTCAAGAAAGAGTGGGTTGTCAAAAGTTGCTAACCCTAGGACCCAAAAGGAATAAAGGGGACCTGCTTAAATGTCTATATTTCAGGTTCTTTGTTTCATGGCTGGATCTTCAAAAGCTAGAAATTATGAATGGATTCTCGATAGTGGGTGTTCAAGACACATGACTGGAGATGAATCCTTATTAGAAGATGTCCATGAAGAAAGAGGTCCCTCCGTAACATTTGGCGATAATAACAAAGGTCAAGTTGTAGCATATGGAAAGCTCAAGAAAGACAAAGTGTGCATTGAAAGAGTCTCACTCGTGGAAGGGCTCAAGCACAACTTATTATCCATATCTCAATTCTGCGACAAAGGATTAGAATGCCATTTTACTTCAACGCAATGTCTTATCAAGAATGGCAAAACTGGAGCTATCTTACTCACGGGATATCGTAAGACAAATATTTATATTATTGATTTTCATAGTATGAACTCTAGTACTAATCTTTGTTTTGTAGCAAAAAGTGTGAACGAAAATAGTTGGCTGTGGCACAAGCGCTTAAGTCACTTAAACTTCAAGTATCTATCTAAACTCAGCAGGAACAATCTTGTCAAAGGACTTCCCAAGGTTGCTGATCATCATGACAAAAAGTGCGCCGCATGTCAACTTGGCAAACAACCGAAGCAGTCATTTTCAAGCAAGTCAAATCCTTCAACTACAAGATGTTTGCAACTGCTTCACATTGATCTATTTGGACCAGTTTCCACCGCAAGCATTCGTAGAAACAAGTATACTCTAGTTGTGGTGGATGATTATTCAAGATATACATGGGTAGAGATGATGATTACAAAAGATGATTGTTATGATATTCTCACTACCTTATTTCGACTGCTCCAAACCCAAAAAGAAGATGACATCGTTAGTGTTCGATCCGACAATGGAACAGAATTCAAGAACAACGGTGTTGCTCGATACTGTGAAGATCATGGGATAGATCACAACTTTTCAACCGCCGGAGTTCCTCAACAAAATGGCATTGTTGAACGAAAGAATAGAATGTTGATTGAAGCGGGAAAGACGATGATAGCTGAAGCTAAATTGCCTAAGTACTTTTGGGAAGAAGCTATCAACACTGCATGTTTTACTCAAAATCGTTCCCTCATCAACAAACTTCACAACAAGACTCCGTATGAACTTTGGCGTGGTAGAACTCCCAACATTGCATTCTTCAAGATCTTTGGTTGCAAATGTTATATCCTCTACAACGGAAACGAACATAGAGGTAAATTCGATGCCAAAGCCGACGAAGGTATTTTTGTTGGGTATGCCAAACACTCTAAAGCTTTTCGTGTTTTCAATAGAACTACATTAGTGATAGTTGAATCTGTACATGTTACATTTGATGAACATTCTCTCCTTGAGCCACATTTGGCTCCAAATGTTGCTGATGATTCTATTGAGTTAAATGATACAGGTGCTCCTATTTATGTTGCTCCCACTCAAGATCAGAATCTATCAACACAAGGAAATCCATCTACATCAAATGCACCTAATTCAATGTATAATGCGCCTGGTGAATCCTCTATTGCGCCTCACTCAAATGATGCGCCTCATGATTCCTCTTACGCGCCTATTTCTACTGCTGCATCTGGTGTAAACCCAAATTTCAATTCTGAGCCAGTTCAACCCCCAAATTTCAATGACTTTGAATCTGGTGAAGAGGTACCAATTGAAGACCTTCAAATTACTACAACTCAACCTAACTTACCTCCTGAAATTCGTGAAGTTAGAGGTCACCCAATTGCTAATATCATCGGTGATCTACAAGTTGGTGTTCGTACAAGGAGAGCTACAAACTTTGATGCTTACACTGCTTTTATCTCTCAAATTGAACCGAAGAAGGCTGATGAAGCGCTCCAAGATCCTAATTGGGTTGTTGCAATGCAAGAAGAACTCAATCAATTTGAACGATGTAAGGTTTGGACTCTTGTTCCAAGACCAAATGATCAAGGAGTGATTGGTACGAAATGGGTGTTCAGGAACAAGATGGATGAGAATGGAACCATCACGAGAAACAAAGCAAGATTGGTTGCACAAGGCTATAGGCAAGAAGAAGGAATTGATTACGATGAAACTTTTGCGCCCGTAGCAAGACTTGAAGCTATCAGATTATTTCTAGCTTACGCCGCTCACAAGAACTTCAAGTTATATCAAATGGATGTGAAGAGCGCGTTTCTAAATGGTGAACTCCAAGAACAAGTCTATGTTGCTCAACCACCTGGGTTTGAAGATTCACAATTTCCAAATCATGTGTACAAACTCCAGAAAGCTTTGTATGGACTCAAACAAGCACCAAGAGCATGGTATGATACACTATCCAAGTTTCTCATCGAAAAAGGCTTCACTCGCGGTAAAATCGATACAACTCTTTTCATTGCCAAACATAATGGTCATAAATTACTTGTTCAAATTTATGTTGATGATATTATATTTGGTTCTACTAATGAATTGTTGTGCAAGCGTTTTGAGAAACTAATGAAGAGCAAGTTTGAAATGAGCATGATGGGAGAACTCACATTCTTCCTCGGGCTTCAAATCAAGCAAATGAGTGAAGGCATTTTTATCAACCAATCCAAATACACAAAGGACTTAATCAAGAAGTTTGGACTTGAGAACGCTAAATCATACGATACTCCAATGGCCACCGGCAACAAACTCGACAAAGATCTAAAAGGTAAACGTGTTGATCAAACGCTCTATCGAGGTATGATTGGCTCACTCCTTTATCTTACTGCTAGCAGGCCCGATATTATGTTTAGTGTTTGTGTTTGTGCTCGTTATCAATCCGACCCTAGAGAAGCACACTTAATTGCTGTGAAACGTATTATAAGATATCTCTCTGGCACTGTTAACCTTGGACTTTGGTACACCAAAGATTCGAACTTTAAACTTGTAGGTTACTCAGATGCGGATTATGCAGCGTGCACAATTGATAGGAAAAGCACAAGTGGCACTTGTCATTTCCTCGGATATAGACTTGTGTCATGGGCGAGTAAGAAACAAGCTTCAGTATCTGTCTCAACAACCGAAGCCGAATATATCGCTGCGGGAAGTTGTTGTTGTCAAATACTCTGGATGAAGCAGCAATTGGTGGACTATGATATCATCGAAGAAAATTGTCCCATCTACTGCGACAATACATCAACAATTGCGGTTTCTGAAAATCCTGTCATGCACTCAAAGACCAAGCACATCGACATCAAATATCACTTCCTCAAAGACCACGTGGAAAAAGGCAATATTCATTTGGAACACGTGGGAACCGACTATCAAATCGCCGACATTCTAACTAAAGCACTTGACGCGAAACGGTTCATGTTTTTGAGAGGTGAAATGGGTATGCTTGAACTCAACTAAATTCAATATAGTTTTGTCAATACTAATGATTTTATGTTGTGTTGAGTTATGAGTATATTAGGTACAAATGATTAAATCAATTTTTCAAAAGTTTCAAGGAAATTATGCGCCATCTATGCGCCTTACTAACTGCGCGCCCATCTCTCGTTTTCTGCGCGCACAATATCTGCGCGCCTATCAATTCATGCGCGCGCTCAACCATCTTTGCGCGCCTTGATGTGTAATGCGCCTTGATGAATAATGCGCCTAGATGAGTATGCGCCTTGCTGAAGTAATGCGCCTCTTCATGCGCGCATTAACTATTGCGGCTCAATCATTTCTCAAAATTCAATTTCAATGATTGAACGTAATAAATACACAAGTACCAGGTATGTTCATTCTGTTCATTTATTATAGGAATCTATGTCTTTTGACATTCCTTTAATTGTTCAAGGGTACTTGTGCAATTAAAAATTTTCCCTCGTTTTACGCTTTTCGAAAAATTTTATTTTCTGGGATATATTTCTTGCACCCCAAACTTACACCAAAATAGATGTTTTTGGTGTTTGTGCAAAAATTAGTCAAAATTGCTCATACACTTAAAGGGAAAGTGGAGCAGTTTTTCAAAAACCTAAATGTCACATCATGACACTTTAGGTCATTCAGCCATTAATGC
Source organism: Campanula takesimana (assembly GCA_026119855.1). Lineage (NCBI taxonomy): Eukaryota > Viridiplantae > Streptophyta > Magnoliopsida > Asterales > Campanulaceae > Campanula > Campanula takesimana. The sequence continues at coordinate 195,805 of JAOWBW010001676.1, read as the reverse complement.
CCTTCAAATCCCAAAAATCCCTCATTAATGAATGTCCTTTTTGTCATGATGAGCCGCCATTTTCAAAATCCCTCATAAATGCAATCCTTTCAACTTCCCATCTTTTTAAATTTTTGACTGTTTTTTTTCATATCAGTGCAAGTTTTTAATCCTAACCTATAAAAACACATCAACACCTTACTCCCTCCTACCTACTCTATTTCTCTCTCTCTCCCCGTCTCACTCCCTCTCTCCCAGACTCGTCTCTCTCTCTTCATCTTCATTTTTCTTCTTCATTTTACATTCATATATATAAGTTTATGGGTCCTAAGAAAGCATCAACATCTACACAAGACGATATGGTATGAATTCTCAACCTTTAATCTCCTTATATTTCTGTTTTTTTTCGTCATTTTCAGTGATGTTTTTCGTTTTTTTTAAAACCCGGATTCATTTTCTTTGATTTCTCTTGATTCGATGATCCGTTTTCTATATCGTTTGTTGGGTTGTGTTCTATTCTTGATTTCGAATCTTTTAAAACCAACATTTTAACGATCAATGCTCTGTTTGTTACAAATCTGAGTTTTTGTTTTCAAAATTTTTCAAAATTTTCGGGCATTCTTTTGATCATTGTGCTTTCATTATTGATTTGTTCTTATTTTTGTTTGCATATTTAGATTCCTTGTCGTCATGCGGTCATTTTGATATATTATTTGTCTAGTTTGGTGAAGTTTCATGATTTTCGTGTTCTTGGTGTTCTTCGAGCATTCAAGGGTCGTTCTTCGTGTTCTTCGTCATTTATGCATGTTTTGGTCTCTAAAAATTTTCTAACTTGTTTTCGAAAATTTGAACTTTTTGATTTTCATTTCTTTCATTTGAATGCTTGTTGTTTGTTTTTCTTACTAAGTAAAAATTTTCACGTCATGCGCCTATGTACTTCTTTATGCGCCTATTTTTTATGCGCCTGAATGATTTATGCGCCTCTACTTGTATATGCGCTTAAATCATTCTGCGCCTAAAAACCTTATGCGCCTAACTTCGTACTTAGTCAAATTTCGTTGTTTTAATTTTTCCTTAGTATTCACATAGAACCATATTATGCGCCTTGTAACTCTATGCGCCTTCAATATTTTATGCGCCTAATTCAATCATGCGCCTTGATTCTCTATAATTTTGTGCGCCTGTTTCAATTATGCGCCTATATATTTCATGCGCCAATGTTACTTTGATCATTTTATGTTTCTATGCGCCTATATCACTTCTAACATCAATCATTTTTTTCAGGACCTTGCAAATTTCAAACTTGAAGAAACTCTTGATCTATTGGAGTTATCTGGTGAAGTGATGGGAAGAGAAATAATAGAGACTCTGCGCGTCGCTGGTCTGCTCCCTTTATTCACCATGGACCAAGATTTCTTCTCTGCGCTCCTCGTGGATGAGTTCTTCTCCACTGCTGTTCTAGTGGAAATTGACGTAAATGGGCGCACTCACTACCGGATTGAGGCGCGCGTTCAAAATGTTGACGTCCATATTTCATCATCTGTGATTCGACACTTGCTCGGTTTTCCATCTACCGGTGAAGATCGCATTATTGGGCGCCCGATGACTTACTCAATTGATGATCAGAACAAGATGGCTGCCTCACTTCTAAATATTCCCACGCTTCAAAACAATATCAAAAACACCGAAATTCGAGATGGTGGAGAACTCTTGACTCACATCGCTCACTTGGTGGGAACTTCAATAGTGTTCAAAACTGGGAACGTAAACCGATTCACGGTTGAACAATGGGAATACACAGCTGCTATCATGGCCAAGGAGAAGCTTCACTGGCCTCATATTCTGTTCAAGACTCTGCGTGAGCAAATTGATAAATTTGTGAAGAACAAAAGTGATGGAAAGACCCGATTCCGCTCACACTGCCTTATTCTCACAAAACTTTTTCTAACTTACCCTGAGTTAGTTAAGTTTTTGAATGAGAATCCGGAGTACAAGATCAACGATGTTCCAATGTTTGGTAAAGCTAGTTTGGACCTCAAGAAGCGCAGGAAGAAGCCCACAAAGCGCGCAAAAGGAATCCAAATCAAGACTGTTGAAGGCTTAGTAGATGAAGACACAGAGTCCGATGATGCGCCAGTCCTTAAAAGCGCACCATTATTAAAGAGCGCAGTAAAAGCAAGCGCTAGACAAAGCGCAGATCCAGTGCCAGGCGCAGATAAAAGCAAAGGCAAACGGGTAGTTGATGACCCTACTCCTGCGCCTGTCAAACGCACTAGATTTGAAACTGATGATGAGCGAGATCTGAGGCTAGCGCAGGAAGCCAGCAGGCTTGAGGCTCAACGAAAAAGAGATGAAGACTTTCTAGCCAAACAAGCTGCTGAGTCAGAAAAGTTAGAGCGCATGAAAGGCGCCGGATCAAGCGCAGATATTGAGAAAGGGCCTTCTGTTTCCGCGCCTTCCCAGTGCGCTCCTTCTCAACGCGCCCCCACTCCTCGTGCGCCCTCATTCAAATTTCAACCTTCCAATATGTCAAGGGTACAACTCCTCTCTGATTTCTTCGGCGATGACATTTCAGACATTGAGGAACCCGTTCAGGGGGAGCAAGAGACCATCCCTCAGCGCACTCCTTCTCCAGTTGCGCCTCCACCTGGACCAGATCCGATCTCAACAGAAACTTTTGATGTTGAAACAGTTGTTGTTGAAACTGTTGAAATTGAAACTGAAGATGAATTTGAGTCTCCTACTCATTCACCTCCTCCTGCGCCTCCATCTCCTTCTGCGCCCCTTCTGCGCCCCTTCAAGATGATGCGCCACTCTCTACCCCTGCGCCTCCTCCGTCTGCTCCTGATTTGAGCGAGGTACTTTCCATTCTTCATTCTTTACAGCAGGGGCAAGCCAATTTAGAGCAAGGACAGGCGCATATAAAGTCTCAATTTGAGCTTCTTACTTCCTTACTCACTGATCAATCTGAAGAGATTGCTGCCATTAAGGGGGAGATGAACTCTCTCAAGGCCAAACTTTCTGCTCCTTCTCCTCCTCCGGCGCAGACTCAGGTTCAAGCTCATACTGACCAGGCGCAAACCACCGCTTCTGCGCCTACGTTCATACCTCAATCTGCTGCGTCTCAATCAAATATGAATGTGCTTGTATCTAAGTTGGATGTCCTGAAAGAGTTGGTCGTCACTCATTTCACTGCTGCTCACTCAAGCTCTGACAGACGCGCTGAACATATTTCTTCAGATATTATCACGGCTCAAAATGCCATTGAAGCTCACATTCAAATCTTGGAAGAAAACATTTCACAGCAGCAGCAAATCACTCAGCGTTCCATTGATGAATACCAAAACATCAATGTGAATCACTTGAGTTATATTAGAGACGGTATTACTGCTACTCACTCCAGTGTCACGGACACTCAAGGGTTAGCGAACCGTAGTCATCAGCTCGCAAAGCAAATTCAGCGTTCTGTTTCAGAGATCGTTGAAGGATTGAAGGAAGATGATGCGCCTCCCAACCCTTAGCTTCTATTATTTTTTTTGTAAATTTTTAGAACCTTTTGTAATAGAACAATCTCTTTTGTGATAGTGATTTTGTGCTTACTTGTTTTAGCACCTTTTGTTTTTGTTCTATTCAAAACTTGTAACTTGTAACTCTTACACCCCAAGTTTTAATGAGAACAATGCATCACTTATTGTCAAACCTTGTTCACTCAAACTCCTTGTTTGTAGAACAATGAATATTGTTTAAATCCATATGCATCATATTGAATTGTTTCATACTTTCATGCATTAAGTTTAAACTTGGTTTAAACACATTTTCAAAACTAAAATTCATATATCATCTTGAATGTGTTAAACTGTTGTTTTTATCTTTCCATATGTAACTCTTTATTCTTATTGGAATAGATTAGGAATCTATATTTTGGACCAGTGTGTACATTAACTTGAGACATGAATTACCAATTTCATTCATTTGGACATGTTTTTATCAAGTATAATGTTTGTCCTTGATATAGTAGGTAATGGCATCAATCAAATAGGGGGAGATTGTTGGGTATGCCCACATATATCTCAGTTTTAATGTATTAGGATTTATTAGATTTGATTGATCCATCACCTAAGTTTTATTTCATGGACTTTAGACCCACATGTAAAAAGTATTTATACTTCATTTTTTAGGTTGTCCATTGTTATAGAATAGGCTTAGAAATAGGGCAAGAAGATCAAGTTTCAAGAAAAATCACTCAGTGAGTTTGAGCTGCGCTTATGCGCCTCCACGCGCCACGCGCCACGCGCCTTCCACTTTCGCGCCATGCGCCATTTAGAGCGCGCGCATAAGGATTTCTTCATAAGATATGTTACGCGCCTCTGCGCCCCTTGTTTTAAGCACACGCTTACTGTGCGCCTATTGGCTCAATGCGCCTCTTGGCTCAAACGCGCCTCAAAGTATTTTTTCAACACTCAGTGATTTATTGAAGACTCGAAGACTTGAAGAGAATTCAAATTACGCCAATGATCCAACGGTGGTTAAAAGATGCATATGCGCCTAATCTGTTGACACGCGTCCATAACGGTCACCTTTATGTTGAGTGTCAAAATGGCCATAATATATGCATGCTCCAATCAACAAGCGACAGCTCATCTTATCCACAAGGATTTCCAACGGCTAGTTTTTTGAAGTTCACTATAAATACCCCATAACTTCAACATTTTGAAGTTGCTGAGTTTTGCTAAGAATTTCAAGAATTTCTCTCTCAAAGCATTTGTTGAAGATTTGAAGATTGCCTTCGTTTTTCCAGATTTCTCAAGAACATCTTCATACCTTCATCCTTAGCCCAGATCTTCAAGCCTTAACACTTTAGTTTCTTGTGCTCTCCATCTCAAAGATCTAAAGAGCCTTGATACTAAGAACACACACGCACCTCTTTAAGATTAATCATTTAGATTCATCTTTTAGAGATACATCGGTTATTGTTTTGGATTTGTTCTTTCATAGTAATAGATCTTGAGTTAGTGTATAAGCTCAAACATTGTAATTTGTAACACTCACTCATTATATAAGATCTCGATTAGAAATCCAAGACTAACCATCTTGGTAGAGGACGTAGATCTTTCATTGATCGAACCTCTCCAAATAGCTTGTGTTATTATCTTGTCATTTCTTTCAAGTTATTATTTTCACTCACTATTTGCTTGTTTACTCATTGTAGATTGATTGAACTGAATTGTGTTGTGTTGTTATATCATTTGCCTTAGTTCCTTATTTCACTCACTTTGAGCCAAAATACTTAGTGTGTGTGTTGCGCTCCCTTTATCACTTTGCGCCTATTTTCATTACTAAATTCCGCTGTGCATTTCACTCACTCACTTAGGCGCATTTCATAACGCTTACTTGATAAAGTGCGCATTCGCAATTGAGTTTTTCAAGGGTACGAAAAGAATTTTAAAACAGCTATTCACCCCCCCCTCTAGCTATTTTTCATACCCTTGTTGCCCTTTGGGACCAACAAACATTCGTGAAGAAATAAAGTCGTTGCAAATGGACTCTATTGGGGAAAAGAGGGAAGAAAGAAACGAGATATCGTCTTTCCGCTTGAGATCGACAACACTAGTGAAGCAATAAAGTTGTTGCAGATGGACTCTATTAGGGAAAGGAGGGAAGGTCATACGCACGGTTTAACAAGAAGTTTTAAGAATCGAGAACAGAATTAGGGATGAATTCTAACTTCCTATAGAGCGAGCGCAATCGCATAACTTCTTGGTAAACTACGGTACTTTGAGAAGTGCAGTTGTCGCGGCCCCGAACCCCGCGGGCCCGAGACCGCGAGCTGGACGTTGACTTAAACAATAAACTCTAAAATAATGGAGATAAAAATTTCCTTTTATACCCAAAAGATGATAACACAAGGTTTTGTAAATCAATTTGAACAACAAAATAAAACTAGTATAAACTCCATAAGCTTATACACCAAAGTTACAAAATACACAAATCCTAGTGACGTCAATGTTTGGTACAAATATCCCCAAAAGGTTACACATTGATATAATGTAAACCAACCTATAACAACTTTCCCCAAAAGAATGTATCCACACTCGACGTCCTCTTTCTCGTGATCAGCGAGACTAATCCTTAGCACCTTGGGGGGGGGGGGGTTAAGGAAAAACAAAGATAAAAGAAAGGGGGTGAGATAAATCTCAATAAGTTACTAATGCAACTACATGACATGCTAAGATGCAATATACAATAATAATTCATAGCTAGCACATAGCATTTATCACATAACATATAGCAGCGGAAATAAACACAAACGAAGGATATTAGCCAAGGTTTTCCAAACCGGTACATCCAAATAAAGGATCGTTGCGCAGCTTCAATAACCAACAAATCACATCTTCATAATAGCATGAAAGCCGAAGAGAAAACCCCCGGTACCGGAACCAATAACCAATGAAGTGTCACAAGGGACGGGAGACATGCCACAAAGTCATGCTCCAAGTAAAGCTAAAATGCACACAAAGGAGCTAGCTCTTCTCACATCCAAGGCCAATCTGGAGGAGGGTAATAATGGGGCAAAACAATGGTTAACATCATAATGGACTTGGCTGTGCCATCATAATGTTTCGCATCGCCCAAACACACACAAAATACCAGCTGGACTTTCAAATAAATGCTAAGCAATAAATACTAGCTTAAATAAACAACTTAAGGTTCCAAAGTAGGGAACCATTCCAATTAAATTACCACAAAGGTAAACCAATCCAAACAGCACATCAAAGATGCCCAACATTCCCAAAACGGTACTTAAATAAATTTCATAACACATTTATTCACAAAAGAATCAATTCCACTTAAATAAGTGATCCACGGTGTTATTTTAAGTTAATTAGAAGAAAGGGACCTAAACTAGGTAAGCCAACATTCTTAAAACAAGCAAAAAAGGCAAAAATCCCAAGCAGGCGGGCGGGCGGGCGCTCGGGCATGGGCAGGCGCGCGCTTGATTGGCCAGAAGGTCAGGCCGCTGGAAAAGGGGGTGCAGGCGGGCGCCTGGCACCACGCGGGCGGGCGCCTGGTCTGGATTCCAGCCGGGAAAACAGAGCTGGGTTCATAAGGGGTTTATACCATTTTCACCAATCCTCAAATCAAACACAACCAAAGATCTCTAAGGTACCCAAACCACATCTAACACAAAAGGGGACCTCAAGAACACCATAAATGACCCCAAACCAAGGATCAAGCCCAACATTCAAGATTTCACCATTTTTACCCAAAACTCAATTAAATTCCAAATAAATTCTATACTCAACCAAACTTCAAATATAACACATCAAGCATTATATAAACATGATATGAACATTTTAGCATAAAAATGGGGGGAAAGTAACTTACTTGAAAATTCTCAAAGATGACGGAATTCGAATATTTTTTATTCTACGCGATCCTATCGACGATCTAAACACATTTCAAGTTTTAAGAAATGAGAGATTATGAGAGGAAGAGGAAGATAATGAAGATAGAAGGAAGAGGAAGAAAACTTACCCAAATGGAGGAGAGAGAGGGAGAGAGTTGCTGGGAAGATGATGAGGGTGAGGGGGAAGAGTGAGGGAGAAGAGAAGGAGTAGGGAATTATTTCAAAAAGTTACAATTAGACCCCCTCCCCATCTACAACACAATTACTCCCCACTCACAATTAAGACTCAACATTTCTACACTAGCACAAATGACCCAAATAAAATGCTAGGCATAAATATTATGAAACATAAAATGCACTTATAAATATTTAAGTAAATAATGATTTAAATAAATAAATAGGCAAATAAATAAATAATAATTATTTATTATTAATAAAATAGAGCCTAGATTTCGGGTCGTGACATTCACTCCCCCTTAAAGAAAATTCGACCCGAATTTTAACGAGACTTACCCGAATTAAAAAGCCACGGAAATTTCCTCTCGATCTCATCTCGGAGCTCCCACGTCGACTCCTCGATATTATGATTCCTCCAAAGAACTCGAACCAACGCAATGCTTTTGTTCCTCAACTCTTGAACTTTATAATCAAGGATCCGGACCGGTCGTTCATCATAAGTCATATCGGGCTCTATATCCTCCGGTACACTCGGTAACACGTGAGATGGATCATGAACATACTTCCGAAGCATAGAAACGTGGAAAACATTATGTAACCGATCCAAAGATGGCGGTAACGCAAGACGATACACAAGAAGTCCAACCTTTCCCAAAATGTCGAACGGACCAATAAACCTCGGAGCCAATTTGCCTTTCTTCCCAAACCTACGAATACCCACCTTCGGAGACACTTTCAAGAATACCAAATCACCGGTCTGAAAACTAAGATCTCGCCTTCGGTTATCTGCATAGCTCTTATGTCGACTCTGGGCTGTTTTCAATCGATTCCGGATAACTCTAACCTTTTCAACTGAATCCCGAAGCAAATCAATACCCACGACCTTCGCTTCACCAACCTCATCCCAACAAATAGGCGATCTACATTTCCTTCCATACAAAGCCTCATACGGTGCCATCTCGATACTAGCCTGATAACTGTTGTTGTAAGAGAATTCCACTAACGGTAGGTGCGAATCCCAAGAATCAGAGAAGTCTATCGAACACGCTCGCAACATATCCTCCAAAATCTGAATAGTCCTCTCGGATTGACCGTCTGTCTGAGGATGAAAAGCTGTGCTGAATCACAAGTCTGTACCCGAAGTTTCCTGAAACGCCTTCCAGAATCTAGAAGTAAACCTCGGGTCTCGATCTGACACAATGCTAACCGGAACCCCATGCAATCTAACGATCTCATCGATATAAAGGGTCGCAAGCTTCTCCATCGAATATCTGATGTCAATAGGCAAGAAATGGGCACTCTTGGTCAATCTATCCACTATTACCCAAACACTGTCATACTTCCTACGGGTACGAGGTAGTCCCGTAACGAAATCCATAGTCACATGCTCCCATTTCCACTCGGGAATCTCTAACGGCTGAAGTAGTCCCGCGGGTCTCTGATGCTCGGCTTTGACCTGCTGACAAGTTAAACACTTCGAAACGTACTCGGCTATTTCCCTCTTCATATTAATCCACCAAAATTGTTGCTTCAAATCCTGATACATCTTCGTACTGCCTGGATGAATAATATACCTCGATTTGTGACCCTCATCTAAAACTTGCCTCTTTATTCCACCAACATCGGGTACGCACAAACGACCACGGAAAGTCAACACTCCACTCGAACTCAATGAAAAATCCTCGAATTTCTTTTCCTTCAATTTACCCATTATCTTCACCAACTCGGGATCTTCTTTCTGAGCCTCTTTTATTCGTTGATTTAGGGTCGGAGACACCCTAATATTCGCAAAAATAGCCCCATGTATCGATTCACGAGGAGACCAATCTCGAACATCCTCAAGCATTTTCCATTCCCGAACCATCATCGAAGCCACATAAGATTTCCTACTAATCGCATCGGCTACCACATTCGCCTTTCCCGGGTGATAAGAAATCGTACAATCATAATCCTTCAATAATTCCATCCATCGGCGTTGCCTATTATTCAACTCTTTCTGGGAGAAAAGGTATTTCAAACTCTTGTGATCCGTAAAAATCTCAAACTTCGCCCCATAAAGGTAATGCTTCCACTTGTGCAACGCAAATACTATCGCGGCCAACTCCATATCATGAGTGGGGTAATTCTGTTCACTCGGGGTCAACTTCCTCGAAGCATAGGCAATCACTTTCCTGTTCTGCATCAAAACACAACCCAAACCCTCTTTCGAAGCATCACTGTAAATCACTAGGCCATCGCTCCCATTAGGCAAAGTCAAGATCGGTGCGGTAGTCAACCTTTTCTTCAATTCCTCGAAACTCTTGTCACATTTCTCGGTCCACACAAACGGGACATTCTTCCGGGTCAACTGCGTCATTGGAGTAGTAATCCTCGAAAACCCCTCAATAAATTTTCGGTAATACCCGGCTAAACCAAGAAAGCTTCTAATCTCTGTCACTGATTCGGGTCTCTTCCAATCCACTATTGCCTCTATCTTCGAAGGATCCACAGAAATCCCATCTTTTGAAATAACATGCCCCAGAAATGACACCTTCTCGAGCCAAAATTCGCATTTACTAAACTTCGCAAACAATTTCTCCCTCGCAAGAACGGATAAAACTGTCCTCAAGTGTTGCTCGTGCTCCTCTCTAGATTTAGAGTAGACGAGTATATCATCAATAAAGACCACCACGAACAAATCAAGATAAGGATGGAAAACTCGGTTCATCAAATCCATAAAAACTGCCGGCGCGTTAGTCAACCCAAACGGCATAACCAAGAACTCATAATGACCATAACGAGTGCGAAAAGCAGTCTTCGGAATATCCTCCGATCGAACCTTCAACTGATGGTACCCACTCCTCAAATCAAGTTTAGAGAAAACCACGGACCCTTGAAGCTGATCAAATAAATCGTCAATATGAGGTAGAGGATACTTGTTCTTCACCGTAACCTGATTCAACTTTCTGTAATCGATGCACAATCTCAAGGAACCGTCTTTCTTCCGCACAAATAAAACCGGTGCTCCCCACGGGGAAACACTAGGGCGTATAAACCCTCGATCAAGCAACTCTTGCAACTAGACCTTTAATTCCTTCAACTCTGCGGGAGCCAACCTATAAGGTGCTTTCGAAATTGGAGCCGTACCCGGCAAAAGGTCTATACAAAACTCAATCTCACGATCGGGAGGCATAACATACTCGGTAGAGAAAACATCGGGAAATTCCCGAACTACCCGAACACTATCCAAACTAGGGGATTCCTTCCTAGTATCAAGAACACTAGCCAAATACCCCTCACAACCACTATGCAATAATTTTCTCGCTTTCAAAAAAGAAATTAAGCGAACCTTTCTACTCAGAGGACTAGCCTCAAACACAAATTTAGGCACATCGGGAATAGAAAAAGTAACAGTTTTCTTACGGCAATCAACGGAAGCATGAAACTTGCTCAACCAATCCATACCCAAAATGACATCAAAGTCTTGGATAGGAAGAACTACCAAATCCGCACAAAGGACACGACCACAAATAACCTCATCACAAGCACGAAAGACTCGATCAGAAATCAAGCATTCTCCTATAGGGGTCGACACCTCTAGCACGTACGGTAAAGACTCGAATGCAGCATTTAACATGGAAGCAAATTGCACAGAAATGTATGAATGAGATGATCCTGGATCTACTAACGCTCGTGCGCTCACTTTAGACACAGAAACAATACCTCCAATAACGGATGGATCATCGGTAGCTTGTTGTTGATTCATGGCATATATCTTTCCTTGAACTTTGGCTTCCCGGTAGCATCCCTTTTCTGACCTTGGTTATTACCAACTCCTGAACCAGATGCTTGTCCTTTACCTCTAGTACAATCCCTTGCGAAGTGCCCCATTTGACCACAATTGGTACACCTTCCCTGCTTCTTCCAACAACGGTCCTCAGAATGACCTTCCTTTTGACAATACGAACAAAGCCTCCTAATTTGGTTCCCGGAAGTGGTACCCGGGTTCCTTGGGATCGGTTTCCCTCGGAACTGAGATTGTCCCCCAAAGTTACCTCGGTTATCGGAACAGTGTTGTGGTTGAGACTTAGCATGGCTTCCCGGTTTACCCGTACCCACAACCTCGGTTTTCCTTTTGTGCTCCCCAATATCTTGCTCTATCAAGTAGGCTCGGTCTACCGCATCTTGGAAGGTCACAATCCGTTGGGCAATAAGTTGAGTACGGATGGAGGTCTTCAATCCCCTAATGAATCTCATAGCTTTTTGTTCCTCGGTCCTCACCAAATAGTCACAATACCGGGCTAATTCTATGAACTTAGCCGAGTATTGAGCTATAGACAACAAACCTTGCTCCAGGTTGAGTAGCTCGATCTCCTTTCGGTTTTGATCAACAACCGGAATGAAAGGTTCCTTGAATTTGCGCACAAACAACTCCCACTCATAAACCGTGTGAGTGTCATCCCAACTAGCTTTAACACCCTTCCACCAATGCTCGGCGGCTCCCACAAGCTTATAAGCCGCGAACCGGACCTTGTCCTCATCCGTGCAACCAAATACCTCATAAATCTTCTCCATCGACTCAATCCACAACTCAGCTTTCCGAACATCGGGTTCCCCATTGAATTCAACCGGTTTCAGTTTCAAGAATTGCTCCAAACCATAACGGGGTGGTGCTTGCTCTACCCTCGGACCTTTATCATGTATGGCCTTCATGGCCGCCTCGAACATGCCTTGAAACATGGCACGGGCTTCTTCCCTTGTATCATTCTGATTTGCATTACCGGTACTACCTTCACCACTCCTTCTACGAACCATTGTAAACAAGTACCTGCATAAAACATCAACCGTTAATCACTCCGCACACTACTACCCTCCTAGGTCAAACTAATCCACCTCGAATTATACTTAGAGCCAATGCCATAGCTCTGATACCAACTGTCGCGGCCCCGAACCCCGCGGGCCCGAGACCGCGAGCTGGACGTCGACTTAAACAATAAACTCTAAAATAATGGAGATAAAAATTTCCTTTTATACCCAAAAGATGATAACACAAGGTTTTGTAAATCAATTTGAACAACAAAATAAAACTAGTATAAACTCCATACGCTTATACACCAAAGTTACAAAATACACAAATCCTAGTGACGTCAATGTTTGGTACAAATATCCCCAAAAGGTTACACATTGATATAATGTAAACCAACCTATAACAACTTTCCCCAAAAGAATGTATCCACACTCGACGTCCTCTTTCTCGTGATCAGCGAGACTAATCCTTAGCACCTGGGGGGGGTTAAGGAAAAACAAAGATAAAAGAAAGGGGGTGAGATAAATCTCAATAAGTTACTAATGCAACTACATGACATGCTAAGATGCAATATACAATAATAATTCATAGCTAGCACATAGCATTTATCACATAACAGATAGCAGCGGAAATAAACACATAACAAAGGATATTAGCCAAGGTTTTCCAAACCGGTACATCCAAATAAAGGATCGCTGCGCAGCTTCAATAACCAACAAATCACATCTTCATAATAGCATGAAATCCGAAGAGAAAACCCCCGGTACCGGAATAAATAACCAATGAAGTGTCACAAGGGACGGGAGACATGCCACAAAGTCATGCTCCAAGTAAAGCTAAAATGCACACAAAGGAGCTAGCTCTTCTCACATCCAAGGCCAATCTGGAGGAGGGTAATAATGGGGCAAAACAATGGTCAACATCACAATGGACTTGGCTGTGCCATCATAATGTTTCGCATCGCCCAAACACACACAAAATACCAGCTGGACTTTCAAATAAATGCTAAGTAATAAATACTAGCTTAAATAAACAACTTAAGGTTCCAAAGTAGGGAACCATTCCAATTAAATTACCACAAAGGTAAACCAATCAAAACAGCACATCAAAGATGCCCAACATTCCCAAAACGGTACTTAAATAAATTTCATAACACATTTATTCACAAAAGAATCAATTCCACTTAAATAAGTGATCCACAGTGTTATTTTAAGTTAATTAGAAGAAAGGGACCTAAACTAGGTAAGCCAACATTTTTAAAACAAGCAAAAAAGGCAAAAATCCCAAGCAGGCGGGCGGGCGGGCGCTCGGGCATGGGCAGGCGCGCGCTTGATTGGCCAGAAGGTCAGGCCGCTGGAAAAGGGGGTGCAGGGGGGCGCCTGGTCTGGATTCCAGCCGGGAAAACAGAGCTGGGTTCATAAGGGGTTTATACCATTTTCACCAATCCTCAAATCAAACACAACCAAAGATCTCTAAGGTACCCAAACCACATCTAACACAAAAGGGGACCTCAAGAACACCATAAATGACCCCAAACCAAGGATCAAGCCCAACATTCAAGATTTCACCATTTTTACCCAAAACTCAATTAAATTCCAAATAAATTCTATACTCAACCAAACTTCAAATATAACACATCAAGCATTATATAAACATGATATGAACATTTTAGCATAAAAATGGGGGAAAAGTAACTTACTTGAAAATTCTCAAAGATGACGGAATTCGAATATTTTTTATTCTACGCGATCCTATCGACGATCTAAACACATTTCAAGTTTTAAGAAATGAGAGATTATGAGAGGAAGAGGAAGATAATGAAGAGAGAAGGAAGAGGAAGAAAACTTACCCCAATGGAGGAGAGAGAGGGAGAGAGTTGCTGGGAAGATGATGAGGGTGAGGGGGAAGAGTGAGGGAGAAGAGAAGGAGTAGGGAATTATTTCAAAAAGTTACAATTAGACCCCCTCCCCATCTACAACACAATTACTCCCCACTAAAAATTAAGACTCAACATTTCTACACTAGCACAAATGACCCAAATAAAATGCTAGGCATAAATATTATGAAACATAAAATGCACTTATAAATATTTAAGTAAATAATGATTTAAATAAATAAATAGGCAAATAAATAAATAATAATTATTTATTATTAATAAAATAGAGCCTAGATTTCAGGTCTTGACAGCAGTCCTCAGCATCGCAGAATCTGGTAACCGGTAACGCCGATTGTCTAGAGCTCGCACGGTGTTACGCTAAATAACATTCTCAAATAGGAAGGGTTTAAGGACGTTCCCAGCCTCCCACTATAATCTTTATGGTTTAAGGACGTTCCCAGCCTCCAATTATAGGTTGATTTTAGTTATTTAAGGATTTTATGACGGTTTCCTTAATCCGCCTTTGGGTTTATGGATGTATCAGACCTCCAATCATAATTTTAGGGTTTAAGGACGTTCCCAGCCTTTTAATAATAGATTGTTTTGGTAGTTTTTGCGGTCTTCCGGACCAAATAACTTTCTCAAATAGGATGGGTTTAAGGACGTTCCCAGTCTTCCACTATAATCTTTAGGGTTTAAGGACGTTCCCAGCCTTTTAATTATAGGTTTATTTTAGTTATTTAAGGATTTTATGATGGTTTCCTTAATCCGCCTTCGGGTTTATGGATGTATCCGATATCCAATCATAATTTTAGGGTTTAAGGACGTTCCCAGCCTTTAATTATGGATTGTTTTGGTAGTTTTTGCGGTCTTCCGGACCAATTGGGTAATTTTCACGTTCTTCCGGACCAATTTTAGTAGCTTTTGGTAATTTACATGGTCTTGCGGACCAATTTGGTAATTTTCGCGGTCTTCCGGACCAATTTGGTAATTTTCGTGGTCTTCCAGACCAAATTTGGTATCTTTTGGTAGCTTTAGGTTAATTTTTGGTTTAGTTTGGCTAAGGATGCCAATTTTGGATTTAAAAAATAAACCGAGGTGTCATCAAATTGTAAAAATTTTCGCCTGGAGGAATAACTGGCTGCGTGGCCAGTCCTTCTGATTGGCTGGACTTTGTTGATGAGGATCGCTGATGGGCGCGCGAGATGGAGAGCTGAGATCGTGCCACGTTGCCTGGAGACACTGGCCGCACGGCTAGTCCCTTCGCTGGACAGACCCTATAAACAGCCGCCGGCTGTTGCTTTCCTCTCCACTTTTTCCTTCCTTCTTTGTCGATTCTTGAGAGAAAAAAAGAGTTTTTGAGATTCTTTTGCTATTATCGAGATGGATCTTGAGTACATTTTTGGCGCGGGGCAACCGTATGAACAAGGTGGTGGTGCGGGACCACAATTTGAGCAAGGTGAGGGCGAGGGGCCTCAATTTGAACAAGGTGAAGGCGCGGGACAGTACCAACAACGGGCGAGGATGGCTTCTCGAAACTTCCGTCCCGATGAATGGCATTTTACGGTGGGACAACACTTCGACTTGTACGTGGGCACCGACTGACATTGGTCCGGAGGGAGACTTATGGAGACGAAGGAGGTGCCGATCTCGCTTTATTGTGTTTGGGTATTTTTATGTCTTTTATTTCATACTTGTTGTATTACTTTAAGAATGTGTTAAATTAAATTAATCGTTCGTGATTATTTAATTTTCTTGGGATTGTTGATTATTTTGGGGACGGAAAATATGTGCGCAAGTAAATAAAATAAAGCATGCACGTACACCTTAAGTTATAGCACATAATTTATACTGCTAGTTGGGTAACGTACCTTTTCTGTGTTTACCTGCAGATGATGAAATCTCGTGGGTCTATGAGGGCGGTGGCAGAGATGTGGCAGAGGTTTCCGCCGGGTGGTGCGATGAAGGAGAGGATCCAGGCTCTAGGCTTCGGTCCATTTTTTGACGGTGTACGGGCTATAGAAGGGACTCAAAAGGTGATGGGTCTGGTTGAGGTAATGAGGGAGTATTGGTGGGACACTACCCACACGTTCCATTTTAGTTGGGGAGAGGTGACCGTTACTCCGACCGACTTCACTGCTATTACGGGGCTCATGTTCACGGACGTGGAGCTACCATTTGATGAGTCTTTGTCTGCGGACCCACACCGTCAGGTGGATTTGATCGAGATGCCATTGGGAAAGGGTGTGAAGGGAAACGGCTTCGAGGCGGGTCGTCTGAGGACCTTGGTGGAGGAGGCTATCCGGGATTATGTTGAGGGCATCAGCGATACTGACTGCCTGGTGCGGGCTATCCTGTGGTACAGTTTGTCACAAACCTTGTTCTCGAGTGCTGGGACTTTTTGTTGGTTTTCTTTGCTGGGTGCTCTAGCTGATTTGGAGCAGGCGAGTCAGGTTTCTTGGGGCGGAGCCGGGTTGGCGGAGATGTACAGGGCCTTGGATGTCTGCTCGAGGTCCAGTACCTCGTCTTTCGACTGCTTTCAGTTTGCCTTTGAGGTATGTCTTTGACTCTTCTATTATTTCCTGTCCGTCTTTTGTTTTAGAACTGTTTTGAACTGAAATGCTGCTTTTCTCCACAGGTGTGGGTCTACGAGCTATTCCATATTGCTCTCTTTGGCGTGCAGGGGGTCAAGGAGGTCCCGGTTATGAGGTTCTGGGCAAAGAGCAACCGGTTGAAGGGCCGCGGCAAGGCCAGGAAGACTCCTGATCTGGGGCTTTTTACCTCGAAGTTGAGTGGTCCACTGCATGAGGACTTCCAGTTCTTCCCTTGGTTGGATCTAGTGCTGGCAGGGGTCGGTCAGGCTTAGGATTTCACTGCCTCCCGCTGTTTCTTGACGGGGTTAACTGGGGATGCCATGTACCTCGGCGATAGAGTCTGTAGGCAGCATAGCAGACATCCTATGTTGTGGGCCCCGAGTGGGCCTCCGAGGGACATGATGTATCCGGCTAGGCTAAGGAGGAGTGGTGACTACCGGGTGAGGACTCCAGCTCATTTGTACCAGAGTGGGGCGATTATAAGTGGTTTGTAGAGCACGTGCTGCTGAGTCCGCAGGTTTTGGCGAGGAGGCAGGCTGGTGCCTATCCGGCTAGCTCGAGTAGAGGGGATAGATATGGTATGGACATGCCGTGGTTCTCTGATAGTATTCGAATGTAGCGGGGTGATGTCGAGGTGGATTTCGATCTGACTCCGACTGAGGCTGATGAGGTCACCGGGGCCCAACATCCTCCGCTTGGAGCTACGGTATATCACCCTTTGCTTTTCATTTCTGTCTTGCACAAATTCTTTAGACTTGTATCTGAACTGTGCTTATCTGTACCTAGTGACCCGGGAGGCCTATATCCGCTCTGTTCATCGGGCAATATTTTTGAGAGGCTGTCCCGGAGCTTGGCAGCTGCTTGCATCTGTCGTCGGGATGATGTGGTGCTACCTCAGCGTAGAGAGAGGTCCCCCACAGAGGCTGAGAGTTCGAGGTCTGTCCGGAGTAGGAGTTCAGGAGCTGGTGGGTCCCGCCATACGGAGCAGGGTGGAGAGGATGATGATGTGGACATCGAGGATTCTGACTCGGACTAGATGTAGTCCTTTTATTTCATGCACTTTCTTAGAGAGAGAGAGAGAGAGGAGAGGAACGGACAAACATATCTATGTACAATATTTTATTTGTTTTTGGTATGTAATTAATTAGTATTTTATTTACATGTTTTTATATTTAGTACAATGCATGAGCCCTAGGGGTAAGATGGGGGTTATACACTATCAGGTAGTTCCATCCTCTTTGTCGGACCTTTTTTTGTGGTTTGGGACCTTCAAAATGTCTGAGATGGGTCCATTCCGGCGTTTGACAGGGACGAACTTGCATATCTGTACGGAATGGCTTATGTGGCCGCGTGTCCAATCATGGGGAAGGTCTGGCCGCGTGGCTAATCCCTAGTCTGACACGATTTTCGTCAGATTTTTCCTTGTACGATCAGGACTTTAACTCCCTACTCTATTTAATCAGCAGTCTCGCAAAGAGACGAGGCAGACAGCAATTTTTCTTCTTTTTCGCTCTAGATTTCGATCCTTTCGCGTCTTTCTGAGGGATAGACACCCTAGAATTTCTGAGGAGAGACAACAATACTTCATTAAGAGTTTGAAGATATGGGTTAGGAAGCTTTCAAAGACAACCCGTGCCAACTTTGATAGGAGATTCGGGATTAAGTGTCTTTGGTCCCTGTTCAGGGTTAAGTCTGATAAAAATCTGATTCGTGCTGCTGTCAAGTTCTGGGACAACGAACATCATGTCTTCAACTTTTCTTACAATGAAATCACCCCCACGTATGAAGACTTTGTGGCTCTCTGTGGTGCGAGTGTGATGGATGTTGGTAGTGGTGCCCTAGGCACGTTTAATAAACGTTGTAATTGTTATCATTTATTTCATATCAATAAAGAGATGTTTTGATTATTATTGTTGTTCATGTTTACTTATAATAATCGCCATCCCTAGTACTTGTTAAGTGTAACTACCCGAAAACCCGTCTCTATTTTCTTAATAATAAATATTCAATTATTTATTTATTGCTTATTTATTTATTTAAATTATTTATTTATTTAAATAATATTGTGTGTATTTTGTGGGTTAATGTTTTATGACTAGCATTTAATTTGTTATTTGTGCTAGTGTAGAATAGTTGGGTCTTAATTGTTAGTGGGGAGTATAAGAATTTGTGAGTAATAGGGGAGGGGCCCTAACTGTAACTTTTTAAAACCATCTTACTTACTCTCTCATCCTCCCTCCCTCACCTCCCCCACTCTCATTTCCCCTGCACCCTCCATCTCTCTCTCTCTCTTCCATTGCCAAAGAAAAGTAAGTTTCTTCTCTTCCTTCTCTCTTCATTTCTATCATCTTCCCCTCACTATTTATCATTTCTCATTTTATGAAAAATATTTAGATCGTCGATAGGATCGTGTAGAGCAAAGAAATTTCGAATTCCGTCAACTTTGATAAAATCCGGGTAAGTTGCTCTTCCCCCATTTATGCTAAAAATGTTCATCTTTAACTCAATTGATGCTCTAGTTGATATATATGGCTTCTTTGGTTGATTTGGAATTTATTTGAAATTTATCCATTTTTGTGAATTTTGGGTGTTTGAATCATCCCTTGGTTTGGGTTGTTTAAATGATGTTATGTGAGTTGTTTTAGACTTATAAGTGGTCCTAGTGCTTTGTTATGCTTATAGAAGTTTTAGTTTGTGAGTAGTATTGAAGATTTTGGGTATAAAATTCGTAAACCCAGGAAATCTGCAGAAAATGGCTGAATCGCGCTAGGGGGCGCGCGCACCCTTTGAGAGGGGGCGTGCGCACCCTTCTACCCCCTTTTGTCACTTTTCCTTCTGATCAAAGGGGGCGCGCTTACCCTTTTTGGAGGGGGCGCGCGTACCCTCTTCTTTTGCAATTTGTCCGTTTTACGTTCGATCTTCCGGAGGCCATAACTTCTTCGTCCGGACACCGTTTTAGGCGTGTAAACTATCGTTTCGAAGCTATCTTCGAGTAATACAAGATGGGATAGGTTTTTCAGTAAAGTTATAAGTTTTATACTTCGGGATTTTATTGGGTGTTTGAGATTAAGAGGAGTTGTATCGATCCATGGTGATCAAGTTTTGCAAATCCAATTGAGTGACTTTATTGAGTTGTTATGATCATCTTTGTGATATAAGTGAGGATTTCATACTTTGAGACCCTTTAATTGAAAGTTATTTTACTGATCGAATTGATTTTAGGATAAGACTTGGTCTAGGTTTTAGGTGATATCCTATAGTACCTAGAGGGTTGTTTTGGAACACTAAAGTGTTGGGTTTGGTCCATATGTGATCATGTATGAATAGGTGTAACCTTTTGGATTCGTTTGGGGTCTTTAGAATTGGTTCGTTATGAACGGAGGTAAAGCGTGAATTGGCAATTGGGTACCTACAGTTTGATTAACCTTAAGGTGTATTCATTTTGAATTCCTACTTTGGAATTCCAGGTGTGATGAGATGGTTGAGTTCATAGTCCTAGTATATCTTTATGAGTAACTTGGGGGTATCATATTTAGGATGTGTTTGGTACGTGCCTTATCTTGGAATCATCATGTTTTAATGGTCAATGTTGTTGGGCTTTCTATGAGCAATCTCGTTTATCGTTGTTGGACTCTTTTATGAGAAACTTCTTGTGTTTGTTGTTGTTGAACTCTTCTTGAGTAATCGTTTGCATCTTTATGGTGAGTAATTGGTATGGTTCCCTACTTTGGAATCTTTGGTTGTTTATCGAGCTAGTATATATTACTTGGCATTCACTTGAAAGTCCAACTGGTATTTGTGTGTTTCGGGCGATGTGAAAGATTATAATGGCAATGAGCTGAGTCCATTATAATTCTTGACCATTGTTTTGCCCCATTATTACCCTCCTCCAGATTGGCCTTGGATGTGAGATGAGCTAGCCCCTTTGTGAGCATTATAGCTATTGGTTTTGGGCTTTGACTGTGTGTCATCGTCCCCTTGTTGTTATTAGTTCCGGTACCGGGGTTTTCTCTTCAGCTATTATGCTACTACGAAGATGGTTTGATTGATTGATTGGTCGGTTCTGACCGGGGTTCTCTTCAGTTATTATGCTGCTATTGTTGATTGGTTGATCGGTTGAAGCTGCGCAGCGATTGTTCTATCAGTTTGGTGAAATCTTGGCTCAGTATCCTTTGTAACTTGTTTATTTCAGTCTTATGTGCTGCATGATGAGTTAGTCGTTATTTCCAACTGGTATGGGACTGTTGGCGATAGGGAGCTTCCTCATTTGTTGTTATGTGATTTACTTGTTCAGTTATATCGTTGATTTGCATGATATTATGCCATGTAGCTGCATTAGTAACTTACTGAGATTTTATCTCACCCCGTTTCTTTTTATCTTTGTTGTTTTCCTTAACCCCCCCCCAGGGAAGCAAGTGGTAGCGTTATGAGGTCCGTTGTAGCGGGAAATCTTCTGAGCAGGTTGACCTTCTTTGGGGTAGTTGACTTCGGAGTTCTTATGTATCATTGTAGCGGGATTTGTGGTCGTTTAGTGTTATGTAACTATTATCACCTTTTGGGCATTATATTATTGTAGTTGTTCTTGCTTCCGCGTTTGTTTTAGTCTCCGAGTTATTATCTCGTGGAGGTGTGGTCTGATGGTTTGGTTTTATAGTTGAATTCACGTGCCCGGTTTGGTATTTAACATTTTTGGAGATGTTAATTATGTAAATTTTATGTTTATGGATTTTAGAAATTCCGGGGCGTGACAGTTGGTATCAGAGAAATGGTTTTAGAACTTGAAGGAGAATAAGAACTCTGATATTGAATAGGTTTCAATACTAGGGTGTTATGATTTTGAGCGGTTTAGAAACTAAGTTTCTTGAAAAGATGAGGTTAAGGTAGAAGTTGGTTGAGTTATGAGTCGTGATATTGACATCGAGTGTTTCTTCTCTTGTGGTATATAAAGTATAGATTGGTGTTAATAGTGTTGGTTCCCTTGGGGTTAGTTGGTTTAGGAATCGAGAGTACGAGTTTTGAAGACTTGGACGTACCTATGTCGTAAAGTAGAAATGTCTTGTGCTATATTCGTATGTTTGTTCTCATTAAGTGATTTATGTTGAGGTGTATTCTCGAGTATGAAATTTCATGATTTCTGCTGATAGAGGTAAGGTGATTTGGTTATGTCACCTATACAGGGTATTGACGAGTTAAGTAGTATGGCCTAGCTTTCAATGTGTTACGAATTTCTTGGGTGCCATCGATAGGTGGTGAATACTTCTATATTGGTATGTTTGACTTTGTTTAGAAGCATACTAGGTATATATATATATAATGTTCAGGTTCTATATTGAAAATCATAAAATCTTCATTATAAGGTTGTGCTGGGAAGTTAGCTTACTCTGTTGGCAATATTAACTTTGAAATCTTGGGTATAATTTATACTGGGTGCGATATGTCGTTCGATCGATAGGGAACTTGGGTTATATGATGAGTTGATATAAGTTACAATACTGATAGGTGAATCAGTAACCATATAGTATTGATTGGGTTAATAGAGTTAAAGATTCAATTGAGAATTTCTTGATAGGAGATTTTTCTTTACTTTTAGTACATCTACGTGAGTGCATCAGAATTGTTTAGTATGAGGAAATACTTAATTTATTATGGGTCATATTAAGAAGTCGAGTTATGATACTTTTGGAATCATTTTAGTACATGACTGTAGTTGAGTTAGAGCAAAATGAGTTATGAGTATATCGTGGAAGTTATAATCATTAATGATGGTGAGCGCGTTAAGTTTAAAGGACTAGACGTATTTTGAGAAGGTAAGAAATTCTCAGGCTATATTAAAGGCATTTTGGGTTTTAGTTAAACAGTTGTCACATGGTTCTGGATCTTTTCTTTGTGGCGTTTCTCGTTCGGATTAAGGATGTGTAAAGGAAGTTGGGTATAGATACTTTGGCATATTAAAGGATACTATGATTCTGTATTGGGACGGAGCAGTTTATAAAATATTTTGGATTATTAGTGATCTTTCGTAATATCTTTTAGAGTTGTAAGATGTAAAATGTCAATATATATATATGGAAATGAAGATTATGGAAATTTCGGATCGTTACAGTTGCTACTTTAATGGTAATCCTTGGAGATATAGTCGCGCGGTGAACATTTGGAGGATGGGAAATATCTTTAGCTTTTCATAGTTTAAGAAGTTGAGCAAGCTCGAGATGGTTTAATGTTTTGAATTTCTGGGAAGTAATATTAAGTATGCGATTGTCTAATGGGAGTATCTTTACAGTATAATTAGGGTTGTGAATAAGACAAGTTTGTAGTATCTCGAGAATTATGTTTAAGAGAAATTTGGATTCTTCAACTTTGGCCTTGGGTATGGATTTTAGTTAGGAGCGAAGATAGTGATTGAAGAAGGTTCGGTACGAGAGATTTCTATGTTGTAAGCATTATTTAAGTTTACTATATGATGGGTAAAGTGGATAATTTGGAAATTCGGGTTAATAAATAGAGCTACCTACGACTTGGGATTGGTTGTGATTTTATGGATATTGCGTTAGAGGATTATACATTTTATTTCATTTTTGGGACCAAGTTGGAACGTTGATGATAGACTATCAAAGGTTGATGGATATATTTCCTTAGAAAACTAAGTATGAGGTAATGCAAGTAGTTTGAGGAATTCAAAGATCTTGACTGTATGATGTTTTACCTCATGAGGAAGTGAGTGTGGTAGTGGAATCTCATTTGATCGGATAGTTGATGACGGTAAATTTTTGAGTATATCATGGAGTCATTGGGTTACAATAATCGTTAACCCTATTCCCTCTCTTATTTGTTCGGGTAGTAGTATGATTACTTGGGATGATGTCTAGATCGTCAATGCGTACGGATGAACCTGAAAAGTAAAACTTATGGATGTTGAGGATTTAAGGGTTGATGGTGAGCGTAATGCTAATTAGGATCAAATCAACTATGTCTCAGAATTGGTGATCAAGTGATAGTCGTAGGAATTTGAAATCCCGGATGAAAGAAGAGGTTGACTTTAGAATGTTTAATACGAGTGTACTTGAGATATATATGTGTTCAATATGTGTTGGTTTATTTGAGTCTTGGAAACTATGTTGGAAATCTTTAATAGGTACTTGATTTGGGGGTTATGAGTGCTATATGAGAATCGATATTTTGTAGTCTCGTTGTGATTGCGCGTGATGATTTTTGACAAGTGAATTCGCGGGCGAATTCTTTTTAAGGAGGGTAGATTGTAACGACCCGAAAACCCGTCTCTATTTTCTTAATAATAAATATTCAATTATTTATTCATTGCTTATTTATTTATTTAAATTATTTATTTATTTAAATAATATTGTGTGTATTTTGTGGGTTAATGTTTTATGACTAGCATTTAATTTGTTATTTGTGCTAGTGTAGAATAGTTGGGTCTTAATTGTTAGTGGGGAGTATAAGAATTTGTGAGTAGTAGGGGAGGGGCCCTAAGTGTAACTTTTTAAAACCATCTTACTTACTCTCTCATCCTCCCTCCCTCACCTCCCCCACTCTCATTTCCCCTGCACCCTCCATCTCTCTCTCTCTCTTCCATTGCCAAAGAAAGGTAAGTTTCTTCTCTTCCTTCTCTCTTCATTTCTATTATCTTCCCCTCACTATTTCTCATTTCTCATTTTATGAAAAATGTTTAGATCGTCGATAGGATCGTGTAGAGCAAAGAAATTTCGAATTCCGTCAACTTTGATAAAATCTGGGTAAGTTGCTTTTCCCCCATTTATGCTAAAAATGTTCATCTTTAACTCCATTGATGCTCTAGTTGATATATATGGCTTCTTTGGTTGATTTGGAATTTATTTGAAATTTGTCCATTTTTGTGAATTTTGGGTGTTTGAATCATCCCTTGGTTTGGGTTGTTTAAATGATGTTATGTGAGTTGTTTTAGACTTATAAGTGGTCCTAGTGCTTTCGTATGCTTATAGAAGTGTTAGTTTGTGAGTAGTATTGAAGATTTTGGGTATAAAATTCGTAAACCCAGGAAATCTGCAGAAAATGGCTGAATCGCGCTAGGGGGCGCGCGCACCCTTTGAGAGGGGGCGTGCGCACCCTTCTACCCCCTTTTGTCACTTTTCCTTCTGATCAAAAGGGGCGCGCGCACCCTTTTTGGAGGGGGCGCGCGCACCCTCTTCTTTTGCAATTTGTCCGTTTTACGTTCGATCTTCCGGAGGCCATAACTTCTTCGTCCGAACTCCGTTTTAGGCGTGTAAACTATCGTTTTGAAGCTCTCTTCGAGTAATAAAAGATGGGATAGGTTGTTCAGTTAAGTTCTAAGTTTTATACTTCGGGATTTTATTGGGTGTTTGAGGTTAAGAGGAGTTGTATCGATCCATGGTGATCAAGTTTTGCAAATCCAACTGAGTGACTTTATTGAGTTGTTATGATCATATTTGTGATATAAGTGAGGATTTCATACTTTGAGACCCTTTAATTGAAAGTTATTTTACTGATCGAATTGATTTTAGGAAAAGACTTGGTCTAGGTTTTAGGTGATATCCTATAGTACCTAGAGGGTTGTTTTGGAACACTAAAGTGTTGGGTTTGGTCCGTATGTGATCATGTATGAATAGGTGTAACCTTTTGGATTCGTTTGGGGTGTTTAGAATTGGTTCGTTATGAACGGAGGTAAAGCGTGAATTGGCAATTGGGTACCTACGGTTTGATTAACCTGAAGGTGTATTCATGTTGATTTCCTACTTTGGAATTCCAGGTGTGATGAGATGGTTGAGTTCATAGTCCTAGTATATCTTTATGAGTAACTTGTGGGTATCATATTTAGGATGTGTTTGGTAGGTGCCTTATCTTGGAATCATTATGTTTTAATGGTCAATGTTGTTGGGCTTTCTATGAGCAATCTCGTTTATCGTTGTTGGACTCTTTTATGAGAAACTTCTTGTGTTTGTTGTTGTTGAACTCTTCTTGAGTAATCGTTTGCATCTTTATGGTGATTAATTGGTATAGTTCCCTACTTTGGAATCTTTGGTTGTTTATCGAGCTAGTATTTATTACTTGGCATTTACTTGAAAGTCCAGCTGGTATTTGTATGTTTCGGGCGATGCGAAAGATTATAATGGCAATGAGCTGAGTCCATTATAATTCTTGACCATTGTTTTGCCCCATTATTACCCTCCTCCAGATTGGCCTTGGATGTGAGATGAGCTAGCCCCTTTGTGAGCATTATAGCTATTGGTTTTGGGCTTTGACTGTGTGTCACCGTCCCCTTGTTGTTATTGGTTCCGGTACCGGGGTTTTCTCTTCAGCTATTATGCTACTACGAAGATGGTTTGATTGATTGATTGGTCGGTTCTGACCGGGGTTTTCTTCAGTTGTTATGCTGCTATTGTTGATTGGTTGATCGGTTGAAGCTGCGCAGCGATTGTTCTATCAGTTTGGTGAAACCTTGGCTCAGTATCCTTTGTAACGTGTTTATTTCAGTCTTATGTGCTGCATGATGAGTTAGTCGTTATTTCCAACTGGTATGGGACAGTTGGCGATAGGGAGCTTCCTCATTTGTTGTTATGTGATTTACTTGTTCAGTTATATCGTTGATTTGCATGATATTATGCCATGTAGCTGCATTAGTAACTTACTGAGATTTTATCTCACCCCGTTTCTTTTATCTTTGTTGTTTTCCTTAACCCCCCCCAGGGAAGCAAGTGGTAGCGTTATGAGGTCCGTTGTAGCGGGAAATCTTCTGAGCAGGTTGACCTTCTTTGGGGTAGTTGATCTTCGGAGTTCTTATGTATAATTGTAGCGGCATTTGTGGTCGTTTAGTGTTATGTAACTATTATCACCTTTTGGGCATTATATTATTGTAGTTGTTCTTGCTTCCGCGTTTGTTTTTGTCTCCGAGTTATTATCTCGTGGAGGTGTGGTCTGATGGTTTGATTTTATAGTTGAATTCACGTGCCCGGTTTGGTATTTAACATAT
Organism: Campanula takesimana; assembly: GCA_026119855.1. Lineage (NCBI taxonomy): Eukaryota > Viridiplantae > Streptophyta > Magnoliopsida > Asterales > Campanulaceae > Campanula > Campanula takesimana. The sequence continues at coordinate 169,003 of JAOWBW010001676.1, read as the reverse complement.
TTGGAGATTTTAATTATGTAAATTTTATGTTTATGGATTTTAGAAATTCCGGGGCGTGACATTAAGCACTAGTATAAAGGCTAAATGATCATGGGATGATCATGTTAGATTTATGAGTACTTGTTTGGAACAAGGTACTGGACATGACCCGCTGTATGAGATTTATGTCATGGTCTATGTCGTACATATATCTCATATTAGTTATGTCATTTGAATCCTTAGACATGAAGTTATTATAGTCTTCCACTTGATGAACATTATGTTTGACATATTCAAACGCTACCTTTGACCGGGTAGTTATAAAAGGGATGATTGGCATAATCGGATTCACGTAGGGAAGAGTACTAAGCTAAATGGATTTGTCTCTCCCCGGAGAGATGTCAAGCTTGGGCCTCTCGTAGGAATGATGTTGATGAAAATGTTCGGCCGGACTCAAAAGAATTGATTAGATCAATGTCATTTGGATTATCAACATATTCGGAATCGAGAAAGTATTGAACAAGACAAGTTGATTTTTGACTACGACTTGTGTTCAATGACATCGTGGACAAAGGGATTATGACATATTCTAAAGGAATGCGAAGTTGTATCTAGTTATACTATTTGGGTAGGTATGACGGTTTGCTAGAACCTAATCATATCTTATGGTTTCATGTTTGAACCCATTGCCAACTTAGTGTAATCCGAGAGGGTCACACACAATAGAACGAATCTTAAATAAGGATTATATTGGAATTATGGAAACTTTGGGAATCTGGACAAGTGGGTGACCGCACAGGATGCCTTGGGCGGCCGCACAGTTTGGTTTAAATAGTACCAGAACCTTCCAGATAGATGTGCGACCGCACAGGTGGTTTTAGGCGGCCGCACACCATGTCGGGACTGGTTTCCTAATTTGATTTGGAAAAGAATTTTTGACGGGTTTAGACACAAGTTTCTTATTTGGAATAGGTCTAACTTGTATATAAACAGCCAAATTCGGCCAGAATCAAGACAAATGCTTTTGACCAAATCTCCAAAGAGTTTGAGAGAGTTTATTTTGTTCTAAGACATCTTAGATTGAAGAACAAAATAATACACAAACAAAATTCCATATAGTTCATATTCATTGTGAAAACGTGTTTCACAATTTTGGTCTAGCAACCAAGATCAAGTGTTCTTGATATTCGTTCGTGGTGTGGATACCGCTAGAGGGTGAAGCTTATCATCTTCAAAGTTCGTGTTCTTACTTTTGTGATTAAATCTTCAAGTTCTCCACCAAGATCAAAGACCAAATTCAAAGTCATTAAGGGTTAGTTTTTCTAGTATTCATATTGTTGTATTTGATTTAATCATATGAATGGATCTATGGGCTTTGGGTTTCATAAAATTTTATATGCTAATTTTCGCTGCGCATGTTACTACGAAACCCAACAGTGGTATCAGAGCTCCGTTCATGTTGATTATTTCAATACTTAGATCATGTTGTGTGTATATAAATTGTTATGTGCCTAACATGATATGAATATTGGATTATATAATGTTTATGTGTTATGTGATTTTATGTGGTTTATTGTTTTTGCAACTTCAATCGCACGATTCAATCGCAATTAATATTATGATGGATTCTGAATTGTTTGATTATTAATTATGATTGGATCATGGTTTTAATAATCGGAGAAAAACAATTTTGAGACAAATTTTTCGAACTTTAAAATTGCCTTCTGATCCTCCTGTGCCACCGTACAGAATAACGTGGGCGGCCGCACATGTTTGGGCGACCGCACAGTTATTTCTGGGCGGCCGCACAAAGCAATTAGAATGCTGATTGTCACGACCCGAAAACCCGTCTCTATTTTCTAATAATAAATATCTAATTATTTATTTATTTCTTATTTAATTGTTTAATTATTATTTAATTAATAATTTATGTGTGCATTTTGTGTGTTATAATAATTTATGCCTAGCATTTTATTTGGGCCATTAGTTCTAGTGTAGAAGTGTTGAGTCTTAATTGTTAGTGGGGAGTTTATTTGTAAAGGGTAGTAGTAGGGGAGGGGTCTAAGTGTAAATGTTTCAAATAATCATCTCCCTACTCCCTCCCTCACCTCCCTCACTCTTTCACCCACACACTCCATCTCTCCCAGCAACTTTCTCTCTCTCCTTGGCATTCTTGAGGTAAGTTTCATCCTTTCTTCTCTCTTCGTTCTACCTATCTTCCTCCCACTATTTCGCGTTGCTCATTTTATGAAATGTGTTTAGATCGTCGATAGGATCGTAGGAAGCTAAGAAATTTCGAGTTCCGTCACCTTTGAGAAAATCCGGGTAAGTTACTTTTCCCCCATTTATGCTAGAATTGTTCATAACATGTTGGTATGATGCTTTGTTGATATATATGGTGTTGTGGTTGAGTTTGGAACTCATTTGGATTTTGGTTGATTTTTACGATATTATGAAGGTGGGGATTTGAATCTTGTTTTGGATTTCTAGATGTTGTTATTTAGCCCCATTGCAAGTCTATAGGTTGTTTTGGTTCATAGCTGTCTTTATTGTAAGTCTTGATTTCAAGTATTTGTGAGATGGTGAGGATTTTGTGATTTGGGCAAGAACATTTTGGAAGAACCCAGGAATTTTGGCCGGAAATTGCCCCTCCGGGCAAGGGGGGCGCGCGCACCCTTTGGGAGGGGGCGTGCGCACCCTTATGCCCCTTGGTAAACAAACCTTCTGATGATGAAGGGCGCGCGCACCATTTTCTTGAGGGCGTGCGCTCCCTCTTTGTTTTCAGCAATTCAAAACCTTCTGATGACTTAGGGCGTGCGCACCCTTTTCTCGCGAGCGCGCGCACCCTCCTCTGGCCATTGTTGAAAGAACCTTCTGATCCTCTAGGGCGCGCGCACCCTTTCTGCACGGGCGTGCGCCCCCTCCGCTGTACAAGTCCTGAGCTTCATCCTCTTGTACCTTTTGTAGACAATCTTCGATAGTTCATAACTCCCTCATCCAGACTCCGTTTTAGGTGTATAAGCTATCGTTTTAAAGCTCTCCTCGAGCTCTTCGAGATGAGTGAATAGTTTTGGTTGTGTGATTGAGTTAACTGGATCCTTTGTGATTAAATATGATATGAGAATTGTGTTATCATTGTTGAGATTATTGGAACACTTTAATTGTGTGTTGTTGGTACATTGCACTTTCTTGGTGACCTCTTGATAACGTTCTCTACTTTGGAATCAGTGGTGGTTTATTTAAGCTAGTATTTATTACTTAGCTTTTATTTGAAAGTCCAGCTGGTTATTTGTGTATCGAGTCAGGCAATGGATAATGCTATAATGGCACAAGCCAAGTCCAGTATAGCATCGCCCATTGGTCCTTCTTCCTCATCCAGATTGGCCTTGGATGGGATGAGCTAGATCCTTTTGTGAGTATTCTAGCTACACATTTTGGAGCATGACTTTGTGGCATGGCTCCCGCCCTTTGTGGCACGTTACTTTGTTATTGGTTCCGGTACCTGGGGTTTTCTCTTCAAGCTTTCATGCTACTATGAAGATGTTGATTGTTGATTATTGAAGCTGCGCAGCGACCTTTATTTGGTTCTTTCAGTTGGGAAACCTTGGCTAATATCCTTTGTTAATTGTTTATTTCCGCTGCTATCTGTTAAATGATAATTGCTATGTGCTATGTGAATTATTATTGTTTATTGCTTATTGCATCATATCATGTCATGTAGTTGCATTAGTAACTTATTGAGATATATCTCACCCCCTTTCTTTTATTTTTGTTTTTCCTTAACCCCCCCCCCCATGGAGGAAAGGATTAGACTCGCTGATCACGAGGAGGACGTCGCGAGGGTTGAGCTTTTGGGCAAGTTGTTATTGGTGGGTTTACATTACATAAATGTGTAACCTTTTGGGAATAGTTGTACCAAACTTAACGTCATTAGAATTTGTATATTTTATTATTTTGAGTGTAAGCTTATGGAGCTTACACTAGTTTATATTTTGTTGTTCAAGTTGGATTTCAAAACTTTGTGTTATCATCTTTTGGTATAAAAGGAAATTTTTATCTTCATTATTTTAGAGTTTATTGTTTAAGTCGACGTCCAGCTCGAGTACTCCGGGCCCGCGGGGTCGGGGTCGCGACACTGATTCCTTTTGCTTTCGATCAGATTTGGAATTTTCAAAAGGTCCAACCAAACCAGTAACATAACCAAGCCAGACCTGCTGATCTGCAATGGGTTTTGGGTAGTTGGTTTGAGTGTGGATCTTGGGGTTTGATTTTCCTATTTGTTTTAGTCTTGTGACTCTAAGATTGGTTCAAAGTTTAAATGGCTAATCTACGTTCATCGAGATTGTGTTTCCCAAACTTGATCGCAATCAAAGTTTCAAAGATAAAACGAAGTTAGAATTATGAAGAGTTTATAATTGCTAAAATTGAGAAACAAAGCTCTTGATTCAATGATTGAAGATTCATGTGGAATTGTTGATGCAATTGGCCTACGTTTATCGAGACCATCTATTTCTTAGTTTCGGCCACATGGACTACTTTCTTGGTTTCTTGAATTAGTGCGGAATTGTGGATGCCTTATGGCTTAGTTTCGGCCGCACTTCTTGTTGTCTTGATTTGGAGATAATAACCAAAGTTGAAATAGTCTCATCCTCATAATTATAGAGAAACTAATGACACATAAACATTATGCTTAAATTAATGGAGATTAATTTAGTGGCTAAACTTGATGCGTAACATGTTTATATTATGTGCTCATAAATGTGTTATATGCTATATGTGATGAACCTTCAAAGAAAGTTTTTAAGTCCTTTATTGCCATGCAATGATTAAAACACTTGTTAATACATGGGTGAATTTAATGTAGACTCGCCCTAGCGAGATGCATTGACTTTATTTATGTATGAGTAAGATAGATAATGTGGGCACGCCCTAGGGAGGCACATTAACTATACGTTTAAAGTGGTTGGACTTAATTGGGCGTCAAAACAATTTTGAGCCTAGGCAAAGATGAGATTTAATATGCTTTTTGAAATAGGATTTCTTAAGGAATTTCATAAAAGGAACTAAGAGTCATATGAGATATGATTGACAAGAGTTATCTACCTAATTAATTTGATTTTGTGTAATCCGCCTTAGCGGACTTAAAATTAAATTAAAGCGGGATCTTAACCCACTAAAATTTTATCATACATTGGATGTATAAGAAGGTCATATAATTTAGTGGGAGTATTTTCGTTTGAAAATACATTGTTTATTCTTTAATGAAAAATTGGTACTTATTAAATTTTGGAAATTTTGCATAATTGTAGATAATGACTAACAACACTTAATCAGTTTCGTTGCGATCGATCCTTGAGAAGGATAAGCTCCAAGAGAATGGTACTAACTTTATGGATTGGATCCGTAGCCTAAGAATTGTTCTAAGGCAAGAAGATAAGTTGTACATTCTCGATGGGCCACTTCCTGCTGAACCAGAACCTACTGCCCCTAGGGCAGAAAGAGACAGTTACAAGAAACATCGTAATAATTCAAGAGATGTAAGCTGTCTCATGCTTACTACCATGTGCTCAAAACTCCAACAAAGTTTGGAACATTTGGAAGCCTATGAGATAGGCGTGGAGTAAAGAGCTATGTTTCAAGAGCAAGCTAGGCAAGAGAGGTACAAGATCATTATTACATTCACTACTTGCAAAATGAATGAAGGGCAACAAGCGAGTCCTCACATGCTAAAAATGAAAGGTTGTGTAGAGCATCTTGAGAAACTTGGCTATCCAATCCCATTGGAGCAAGCCACGGATCTCATTCTTAATTCATTGCCTAAAAGTTATAATCAGTTTGTGATGAATTATAACATGCATGGAATGGATAAGAACCTCTCCGAGTTGCATGGGATGCTTATAACTACGGAGATGAAGATTGCGGAGAAAGGTTCTCCCGTGCTCTTAGTTCATGATGGGAAGAAGGCTAGTGCCAAAGGAAAGGGTAAGAAAGTTTTCAAACCCAAGATAAGCAAGGCAAAGGTTGCCAAGGCTTCTGAGGCAAAACCCGATTCACAAAAGGATGCAATCTGTTTCCATTGTCAAGAAATTGGTCATTGGAAACGTAATTGCAAGGCTTTCTTGGAAGAGCAAAAGAAGAAGAAGAGCAGCAAGGCTGCGTCGACTTCAAGTATCTATATGATAGATATTCTCCTTTCTACCACTGATTCTTGGGTATTGGATACCGGATGTGGTTCTCACATTTGTTTAAATGTGCAGGGACTAAAGAATAAGAGACTACTTAAAGAGGGTGAAGTAGACCTACGCGTGGGGAATGGAGCAAGAGTTGCTGCATTAGCCGTAGGGACTTATGAAGTCACTTTACCTTCCGGTTTAATACTTGTTTTAAACAATTGCTATTATGTACCGGATTTAAGTAGAAATATTAATTCAATTTCTTGTTCGGATAATGAAGGTTTTAAGTTTCTTATTGAGAATATGAAATTTTCTATTTATTTAAATGATGTGCTTTATGGTATTGCTAATTCATTTAATGGCCTTTATATCTTGGATGTCAAGAATGAAAATAATGAAAATGTCTATCATATAAATAAGAAATCTAAACCTAATGATGTAAATCATTCTTATTTGTGGCATTGCCGTCCTGGTCATATTAATGAGAAGCGTATCTCAAAACTCCATGGAGACGGTCTCTTGGGTTCATGTGACCTTGGGTCATATGATACTTGTGAGTTGTGCCTTCTTGGGAAAATGACTAAGACACCTTTTACCAAGCTAGGTGAAAGGGCAAGCGACTTATTGGGGTTGATACATTCCGATGTATGCGGACCATTAAGTAGAAATGGTAGGGGAGGATTTCAATACTTCATAACCTTCACGGATGATTATAGTAGATTTGGGTATGTTTTGTTGGTAGTGGTGCCCTAGGCACGTTTAATAAACGTTGTAATTGTTATCATTTATTTCATATCAATAAACAAATGTTTTGATTATTATTGTTGTTCATGTTTACTTATAATAATCACCGTCCCTAGTACTTGTTAAGCACTAGTATAAAGGCTAAATGATCATGGGATGATCATGTTAGATTTATGGGTACTTGTTTGGAACAAGGTACTGGACATGACCCGCTGTATGAGATTTATGTCATGGTCTATGTCGTACATATATCTCATATTAGTTATGTCATTCGAATCCTTAGATATGAAGTTATTATAGTATTCCACTTGATGAACATTATGTTTGACATATTCAAACGCTACCTTTAACCGGGTAGTTATAAAGGGTATGATTGGCATAATCGGATTCACGTAGGGAAGAGTAATAAGCCAAATGGATTTGTCCCTCTTCGGAAAGATGTCAAGCTTAGGCCTCTCGTAGGAATGATGTTGATGAAAATGTTCGGCCGGACTCAAATGAATTGATTAGATCAATGTCATTTGTATTATCAACATATTCGGAATCGAGAAAGTATTGAACAAAACAAGTTGACTTGTTGACCATGACTTGTGTTCAATGACATCGTGGACAAAGGGATTATGACATATTCTAAAGGAATGCGAACTTGTATCTAGTTATACTATTTGGGTAGGTATTACGGTTTGCTAGAACCTAATCATATCTTATGGTTTCATGTTTGAACCCATTGCCAACTTAGTGTAATCTTAGAGGGTCACACACAATAGAACGAATCTTAAATAAGGATTATGTTGGAATTTTGGAAACTTTGGGAATCTGGACAAGTGAGCGACCGCACAGGATGTCTTGGGCGGCCGCACAGTTTGGTTCAAATAGTACCAGAACCTTCCAGATAGATGTGCGACCGCACAAGGGTTTTGGGCGGTCGCACACCATGTCGGGACTGGTTTCCTTATTTGATTTGGAAAAGATTTTTGGACGGGTTTAGACACAAGTTTCCAATTTGGAATAGGTCTAACTTGTATATAAACAGCCAAATTCGGCCAGAATTAAGAACAATGCTTTTGAGCAAATCTCCAAAGAGTTTGAGAGAGTTTATTTTGTTCTAAGACATCCTAGATTAAGGAACAAAATAATACACAAACAAAATTCCATATAGTTCATATTGATTGTGAAAACGTCATTCACAATTTTGGTCTAGCAACCAAGATCAAGTGTTCTTGATATTCGTTCGTGGTGTGGATACCGCTAGAGGGTGAAGCTTATCATCTTCAAAGTTCATGTTCTTACTTTTGTGATCAAAGCTTCAAGTTCTCCACCAAGATCAAAGACCAAATTCAAAGTCATCAAGGGTTAGTTTTTCTAGTATTCATATTGTTGTATTTGATTTAATCATATGAATTGTTCTATGGGCTTTGGGTTTCATAAAAATTTTGAATGCTATTTTCCGCTGCGCATGTTACTACGAAACCCAACAGTGGTATCAGAGCTCCTTTCATGTTGATTATTTCAATACTTAGATCATGTTGTGTGTATATAAATTGTTTATGTGCCTAACATGATATGAATATTGGATTATATAATGTTTATGTGTTATGTGATTTTATGTGGTTTATTGTTTTGCAACTTTAATCGCACGATTCAATCGCAATTAATATTATGATGGATTCTGAATTGTTTGATTATTAATTATGATTGGATCATGGTTTTAATAATCGGGGGAAAAACAATTTTGAGACAAATTTTCGAACTTTAAAATTGCCTTATGATCCTTCTGTGCCACCGCACAGAATAACGTGGGCGGCCGCACATGTTTGGGCGACTGCACAGTTATTTCTGGGCGGCCGCACAAAGCAATCAGAATGCTGATTCCTTTTGCTTTCAATCAGATTTGGAATTTTCAAAAGGTCCAACCAAACCAGTAACAGGACCAAGCCAGACCTGCTGATCTGGAATGGGTTTTGGGTAGTTGGTTTGAGTGTGGATCTTGGGGTTTGATTTTCCTATTTGTTTTAGTCTTGTGACTCTATGATTGGTTCAAGGTTTGGATGGCTAATCTACGTTCATCGAGATTGTGTTTCCCAAACTTGATCGCAATCAAAGTTTCAAAGATAAAACGAAGTTAGAATTATGAAGAGTTCATAATTGCTAAAATTGAGAAACAAAGTTCTTGATTCAATGATTGAAGATTCATGTGGAATTGTGGATGCAATTGGCCTATGTTTATCGAGACCATCTATTGCTTAGTTTCGGCCACATGGACTACTTTCTTGGTTTCTTGAATTAGTGCGGAATTGTGGATGCCTTATGGCTTAGTTTCGGCTGCACTTCTTGTTGTCTTGATTTAGAGATAATAACCAAAGTTGAAATAGTCTCATCCTCATAATAATAGAGAAACTAATGACACATAAATATTATACTTAAATTAATGGAGATTAATTTAGTGGCTAAACATGATGCGTAACATGTTTATATTATGCGCTCATAAATGTGTTGTATGCTATATGTGATAAACCTTCAAAGAAAGTTTTAAGTCTTTTATTGCCATGCCATGATTAAAGCACTTGTTATTGCATGAGTGAATTTAATTTAGACTCGCCCTAGCGAGATGCATTGACTTTATTTATGTATGAGCAAGATAGATAATGTGGGCACGCCCTAGCGAGGCACATTAACTATACATTTAAAATGGTTGGACTTAATTGGGTGTCAAAACAGTTTTGAGCCTAGGCAAAGATGAGATTTAACATGCTTTTTGAAATAGGATTTCTTAAGGAATCTCATAAAAGGAACTAAAAGTCATATGATATATGATTGACAAGAGTTGTCTACCTAATTAATTTGATTTTGTGTAATCCGCCTTAGCGGACTTAAAATTAAATTAAAGCGAGATCTTAACCCATTTAAATTATATTATACATTGGATGTATAAGAAGGTTATATAATTTAGTGGGAGTATTTTCGTTTGAAAAATACATTGTTTATTTCTTTAATGAAAATTGGTACTTATTAAATTTTGGAAATTTTGCATATTTGTAGATAATGACTACTAACACTCAATCAATTTCGTTGCGATCGATCCTTGAGAAGGATAAGCTCCAAGAGAATGGTACTAACTTTATGGATTGGATCTGTAGCCTAAGAATTGTTCTAAGGCAAGAAGATAAGTTGTACATTCTCGTTGGGCCACTTCCTGCTGAACCAGAACCTACTGCCCCTAGGGCAGAAAGAGACAGTTACAAAAAACATCGTAATGATTCTAGTGATGTAAGCTGTCTCATGCTTGCTACTATGTGCTCAAAACTCCAACAAAGTTTGGAACATTTGGAAGCCTATGAGATATGCGTGGAGTTAAGAGCCATGTTTCAAGAGCAAGCTAGGCAAGAGAGGTACAAGACCATTGTTGCATTCACTACTTGCAAAATGAATGAAGGGAAACAAGTGAGTCCTCACATGCTGAAAATGAAAGGTTATGTAGAGAACCTTGAGAAACTTGGCTATCCAATCCCATTAGAGCTAGCCACGGATCTCATTCTTAATTCATTGCCTAAAAGTTATAATCAGTTTGTGATGAATTATAACATGCATTGAATGGATAAGAATCTATCCGAGTTGCATGGGATGCTTAAAACTGCGGAGATGAAGATTGCGGAGAAAGGTTCTCCCGTGCTCTTAGTTTATGATGGGAAGAAGGCTAGTGCCAAAGGAAAGGGTAAGAAAGTTTTCAAACCCAAGATAAGCAAGGCAAAGGTTCCCAAGGCTTCTGAGGCAAAACCCGATTCACAAAAGGATGCAATCTGTTTCCATTGTCAAGAAATTGGTCATTGAAAACGTAATTGAAAGGCTTTCTTGGAAGAGTAAAGGAAGAAGAAGGGCAGCAAGGCTGCGTCGACTTCAGGTATCTATATGATAGATATTCTCCTTTCTACCACTGATTCTTGGGTATTGGATACCGGATGTGGTTCTCATATTTGTTTAAATGTGTAGGGTGTAAAGAATAGGAGACTACTTAAAGAGGGTGAAGTAGACCTACGCGTGGGGAATGGAGCAAGAGTTGCTGCATTAGCCGTAGGGACTTATGAAGTCACTTTACCTTCCGGTTTAATACTTGTTTTGAACAATTGCTATTATGTAACGGATTTAAGTAGAAATATTATTTCAATTTCTTGTTTGGATAATGAAGGTTTTAAGTTTCTTATTGAGAATAAGAAATTTTCTATTTATTTATATGATGTGCTTTATGCTATTGCTAATTCATTTAATGGCCTTTATGTCTTGGATGTCCAGAATGAAAATAATGAAAATGTCTATCATATAAATAAGAAATCTAAACCTAATGATGTAAATCATACTTATTTGTGGCATTGCCGTCTTGGTCACATCAATGAGAAGCGTATCTCAAAACTCCATGGGGACGGTCTCTTGGGTTCATGTGACCTTGGGTCATATGATACTTGTGACTCATGTCTTCTTGGGAAAATGACTAAGACACCTTTTACCAAGTTAGGTGAAAGGGCAAGCGACTTATTGGGGTTGATACATTTTGATGTATGCGGACCATTAAGTAGCAATGCTAGGGGAGGATTTCAATACTTCATAACCTTCACGGATGATTATAGTAGATTTGGGTATGTTTACCTAATGAAACATAAAAGTGAAGCATTTGAGATATTTAGAATATTTCAAAATGAAGTAGAAAAACAACTTAGCAAAAGTATTAAGGCACTTCAATCAGATCGAGGTGGAGAATACTTGAGTCATGAATTTGATGATCATCTAAAGGATTATGGAATAGTTTCACAATTGACTCAACCCGGAACACCACAATGGAATGGTGTGTCCGAGAGGAGAAATCGGACTTTGTTGGACATGGTTCGATCAATGATGAGTCAAGTTGATCTTCCAATATCCTTTTGGGGTTACGCCCTAGAAACCGCTGCTTTCACACTAAATCAAGTTCCAACTAAATCGGTTCCAAAGACTCCATATGAGATGTGGAGCGGAAAGAAACCTAGTTTGTCTTTCATGAGGATTTGGGGTTGCGAAGCTTTTGTCAAAAGACTTGTCTCCGACAAACTAGCACATAAATCTGATAAACGTATTTTCGTGGGATATCCTAAGGAAACTAAAGGATACTATTTTTACAACCGAGAGGACAACAAAGTGTTGGTTGCCCGAACTGGTGTCTTTCTAGAGAAAGAGTTTCTCTCGAAAGAAATCAGTGGGAGTAAAATAAATCTTGAAGAAATTCGAGATCCAGAAAATAACATTGAACAAATAGTGGAACAAGAACAAGAACCACAAGGATAGTAATGAGGTGGAGATCATTTAGAATGATGAACCGACAACCTACCAAGAGGCGATGTCTTCTCCTGATTCGGACAAGTGGCTTGGAGCCATGGAATCCGAATTGCAAACCATACAAGACAATCAAGTTTGGAATTTGATTGATGAACCCGAAGGTGTAAAAACCATAGGATGCAAATGGGTCTTCAAGAAGAAGACTGACATGGATGGGAAGGTGCATACTTACAAAGCTAGGCTTGTAGCGAAGGGTTATAGGCAAGTTCATGGTATTGACTATGATGAAACATTTTCACCCGTAGCAATGATCAAGTCTATAAGAATTTTGCTTGCCATTGCCGCATATCATGACTATGAAATATGGCAAATGGACGTCAAAACCGCTTTCCTAAATGGAAAACTATAAGAGGATGTGTATATGACACAACCGGAAGGTTTTGAACAGAATTCTAAGGTATGCAAATTGCAGAGATCTATCTATGGATTGAAGCAAGCTTCAAGGAGTTGGAATCTCCGTTTTGATGAATCGGTCAAAGAGTTTGGTTTCATCAAGAACAAAGATAAGCCTTGTGTATACAAGAAGATTAGTGGTAGCATAGTGCTATTCCTGATTTTATATGTGGATGACATATTACTCATTGGAAACGATATTCCTACACTTCAGTCCGTGAAGACTTGGTTAGGAAAATGCTTCGCAATGAAAGATATGGGTGAAGCCGCATATATACTTGGCATTAAGATCTATAGAGATAGATCAAGGAGGCTACTTGGTTTAAGCCAAAGTACATACATTGACAAGGTCATTAGAAGATTCCGTATGGAAAATTCTAAAAGAGGTGCCTTGCCCGTGTTACATGGAGTTTCTCTAAGCAAGACTCAATGTCCTAAGACAAAAGATGAGCGTGAGAAAATGAATGATGTTCCATATGCTTCGGCAATTGGGTCCATCATGTATGCCATGATTTGTACTAGGCCGGATGTATCTTATGCTTTAAGCATGACAAGTAGATACCAATCCGACCCCGGTAAAAATCATTGGATGGCTATAAAAGCGATTCTTAAGTACTTGAGAAGAACTAAAGATTCATTTTTGGTCTATGGAGGAATGAAAGATGATCTCGTGGTAAATGCTTACACGGATGCAAGCTTCCAAACCGACAAAGATGATAGTCGATCGCAATCGGGTTTTGTGTTTATATTAAATGGTGGAGCTGTAAGCTGGAAGAGTTCCAAGCAGAGTACAACCGCTGATTCTACAACGGAAGCTGAGTATATTGCTGTATCAGATGCAGCAAAGGAAGCTGTTTGGATTAAGAAGTTCATCACTGAACTTGAAGTGGTTCCTAGCATTGCTAATCCAATAGACCTTTATTGCGATAATAATGGTGCTATTGCTCAAGCAAAGGAACAAAGAGCACATCAGAAATCCAAACACATACTTAGGCGTTTTCATATCATTCGAGAAATCATTGATAGGGGAGACGTAAATATATGCACAGTACCTACTGATGACAATGTCGCGGACCCGCTAACAAAGGGACTTCCACAAGCTAAACATGAAGGTCATGTTAGGTCCATGGGTATTAGATACATGGGAAATTGGGCCTAGGTAAAGTGGGAGATTGTTGGTAGTGGTGCCCTAGGCACGTTTAATAAACATTGTAATTGTTATCATTTATTTCATATCAATAAAGAGATGTTTTGATTATTATTGTTGTTCATGTTTACTTATAATAATCTCCGTCCCTAGTACCTGTTAAGCACTAGTATAAAGGCTAAATGATCATGGGATGATCATGTTAGATTTATGAGTACTTGTTTGGAACAAGGTACTGGACATGACCCGCTGTATGAGATTTATGTCATGGTCTATGTCGTACATATATCTCATATTAGTTATGTCATTCGAATCCTTAGACATGAAGTTATTATAGTCTTCCACTTGATGAACATTATGTTTGACATATTCAAACGCTACCTTTAACCGGGTAGTTATAAAGGGTATGATTGGCATAATCGGATTCACGTAGGGAAGAGTAATAAGCCAAATGGATTTGTACCTCTTTGGAAAGATGTCAAGCTTAGGCCTCTCATAGGAATGATGTTGATGAAAATGTTCGGCCGGACTCAAATGAGTTGATTAGATCAATGTCATTTGTATTATCAACATATTCGGAATCGAGAAAGTATTGAACAAAACAAGTTGACTTGTTGACCATGACTTGTGTTCAATGACATCGTGGACAAAGGGATTATGACATATTCTAAAGGAATGCGAACTTGTATCTAGTTATACTATTTGGGTAGGTATGACGGTTTGCTAGAACCTAATCATATCTTATGGTTTCATGTTTGAACCGATTGCCAACTTAGTGTAATCCTAGAGGGTCACACACAATAGAACGAATCTTAAATAAGGATTATATTGGAATTTTGGAAACTTTGGGAATCTGTACAAGTGAGCAACCGCACAGGATGTCTTGGGCAGCCGCACAGTTTGGTTCAAATAGTACCAGAACCTTCCAGATAGATGTGCGACCGCACAAGGGTTTTGGGCGGCCGCACACCATGTTGGGACTGGTTTCCTTATTTGATTTGGAAAAGATTTTTGGACGGGTTTAGACACAAGTTTCCTATTTGGAATAGGTCTAACTTGTATATAAACAGCCAAATTCGGCCAGAATTAAGAACAATGCTTTTGAGCAAATCTCCAAAGAGTTTGAGAGAGTTTATTTTGTTCTAAGACATCCTAGATTGAGGAACAAAATAATACACAAACAAAATTTCATATAGTTCATATTGATTGTGAAAACGTGTTTCACAATTTTGGTCTAGCAACCAAGATCATGTGTTCTTGATATTCGTTCGTGGTGTGGATACCGCTAGAGGGTGAAGCTTATCATCTTCAAAGTTCGTGTTCTTACTTTTGTGATCAAAGCTTCAAGTTCTCTACCAAGATCAAAGTCCAAATTCAAAGTCATCAAGGGTTAGTTTTTCTGGTATTCATATTGTTGTATTTGATTTAATCATATGAATTGTTCTATGGGCTTTGGGTTTCATAAAAATTTTGAATACTATTTTCCGCTGCGCATGTTACTACGAAACCCAACATGTTTACCTAATGAAACATAAAAGTGAAGCTTTTGAGATATTTAAAATATTTCAAAATGAAGTAGAAAAACAACTTGGCAAAAGTATTAAGGCACTTCGATCAGATCGAGGTGGAGAATACTTGAGTCATGAATTTGATGATCATCTAAAGAATTGTGGAATAGTTTCACAATTGACTCCACCCGGAATACCACAATGGAATGGTGTGTCCGAGAGGAGAAATCGGACTTTGTTAGACATTATTCGATCAATGATGAGTCAAGTTGATCTTCCAATATCCTTTTGGGGTTACGCTTTAGAAACCGCTGCTTTCACACTAAATCAAGTTCCAACTAAATCGGTTCCAAAGACTCTATATGAGATGTGGAGCGGAAAGAAACCTAGTTTGTCTTTCATAAGGATTTGGGGTTGCGAAGCTTTTGTCAAAAGACCTGTCTCTGACAAACTAGCACACAAATCTGATAAATGTATTTTCGTGGGATATCCTAAGGAAACTAAAGGATATTACTTTTACAACCGAGAGGACAACAAAGTGTTTGTTGCCCGAACTGGTGTCTTTCTAGAGGAAAAGTTTCTCTCCAAAGAAATCAGTGGGAGTAAAATAAATCTTGAAGAGATTCGAGACCCAGAAAATGACATTGAACCAATAGTGGAACAAGAATAAGAACCACAAGGAGTTGTGGAACCTGTTCAAAATACACAAGCGACTCGCAGATCTAGTAGGTTACGATCCGAGCCCGAGAGATATGGATTTCTCGTAACGGATAGTAATGAGGTAGAAATCATTGAGAATGATGAACCGTCAACCTACCAAGAGGCGATGTCTTCTCCTGATTCGGATAAGTGGCTTGGAGCCATGGAATCTGAATTGCAATCCATGCAAGACAATCAAGTTTGGAACTTGATTGATGCGCCCGAAGGTGTAAAAACCATAGGATGCAAATGGGTCTTCAAGAAGAAGACTGACATGGATGGGAAGGTGCATGCTTACAAAGCTAGGCTTGTAGCGAAGGGTTATAGGCAAGTTCATGGTATTGACTATGATGAAACCTTTTCACCCGTAGCAATGATCAAGTCTATAAGAATTTTGCTTGCCATTGCCGCATATCATGACTATGAAATATGGCAAATGGACGTCAAAACCGCTTTCCTAAATGGAAAACTACAAGAGGATGTGTATATGACACAACCAGAGGGTTTTGAACAAGATTCTAAGGTATGCAAATTGCAGAGATCCATTTATGGATTGAAGCAAGCTTCAAGGAGTTGGAAACGATATTCCTACACTTCAGTCTGTAAAGACTTGGTTAGGAAAATTCTTCGCAATGAAAGATATGGGTGAAGCCGCATATATACTTGGCATTAAGATCTATAGAGATAGATCAAGGAGACTACTTGGTTTAAGCCAAAGTACATACATTGACAAGGTCATTAGAAGATTCCGCATGGAAAATTCTAAAAGAGGAACCTTACCAGTGTTACATGGAGTTTCTCTAAGCAAGACTCAATGTCCTAAGAAAAATGATGAGCGTGAGAAAATGAATGATGTTCCATATGCTTCGGCAATTGGGTCAATCATGTATGCCATGATTTGTACTAGGCCGGATGTATCTTATGCTTTAAGCATATCAAGCAGATACCAATCCGACCCCGGTGAAAATCACTAGATGGCTGTAAAAGCGATTCTTAAGTACTTGAGAAGAACTAAAGATTCATTTTTAGTCTATGGAGTAATGGAAGATGATCTCGTGGTAAATGCTTACACGGATGCAAGCTTCCAAACCGACAAAGATGATAGTCGATCGCAATCAGGTTTTGTGTTTATGTTAAATGGTGGAGCTGTAAGCTGGAAGAGTTCCAAGAAGAGTACAACCGCTGATTCTACAACGGAAGCTGAGTATATTGCTGCATCAGATGCCGCAAAGGAAGCTGTTTTAGATTAAGAAGTTCATCACTGAACTTGAAGTGGTTCCTAGCATTGCTAATCCAATAGACCTTTATTGCGATAATAATGGTGCTATTGCTCAAGCAAAGGAACCAAGAGCACATCAGAAATCCAAACACATACTTAGGCGTTTACATATCATTCGAGAAATCGTTGATAGGGCAGACGTAAATATATGCAGAGTACCTACTGATGACAATGTCGCGGACCCGCTAACAAAGGGACTTCCACAAGCTAAACATGAAGGTCATGTTAGGTCCATGGGTATTAGATATATGGGATATTGGGCCTAGGGAAAGTGGTAGATTGTTGGTAGTGGTTCCCTAGGCACGTTTAATAAATGTTGTAATTGTTATCATTTATTTCATATCAATAAAGAGATGTTTTGATTATTATTGTTGTTCATGTTTACTTATAATAATCTTCGTCCCTAGTACTTGTTAAGCACTAGCATAAAGGCTAAATGATCATGGAATGATCATGTTAGATTTATGAGTACTTGTTTGGAACAAGGTACTGGACATGACCCGCTGTATGAGATTTATGTCATGGTCTATGTCGTACATATATCTCATATTAGTTATGTCATTTGAATCCTTAGACATGAAGTTATTATAGTCTTCCACTTGATGAACATTATGTTTGACATATTCAAACGCTACCTTTGACCGGGTAGTTATAAAGGGTATGATTTGCATAATCGGATTCACATAGGGAAGAGTAATAAGCTAAATGGATTTTTCCCTCCTCGGATAGATGTCAAGCTTGGTCCTCTCGTAGGAATGATATTGATGAAAATGTTCGGGCGGACTCAAATGAATTGATTAGATCAATGTCATTTGGATTATCAACATATTCGGAATCGAGAAAGTATTGAACAAGACAAGTTGATTTTTGACCATGACTTGTGTTCAATGACATCGTGGACAAAGGGATTATGACATATTCTAAAGGAATGCGAACTTGTATCTAGTTATACTATTTGGGTAGGTATGACGGTTTGCTAGAACCTAGTCATATCTTATGGTTTCATGTTTGAACCCATTGCCAACTTAGTGTAATCCTAGAGGCTAACACACAATAGAACGAATCTTAAATAAGGATTATATTGGAATTTTGGAAACTTTGGGAATCTGGACAAGTGGGCGACCGCACAAGATGTCTTGGGCGGCCGCACAGTTTTGTTCAAATAGTACCAGAACCTTCCAGATAGATGTGCGACCGCACAGGTGGTTTTGGGCGGCCGCACAGCATGTCGGGACTGGTTTCCTAATTTGATTTGGAAAAGAATTTTTGACGGGTTTAGACACAAGTTTCCTATTTTGAATAGGTCTAACTTGTATATAAACAGCCAAATTCGGCAAGAATCAAGACCAATGCTTTTGAGAAAATCTCCAAAGAGTTTGAGAGAGTTTATTTTGTTCTAAGACATCTTAGATTGAAGAACAAAATAATACACAAACAAAATTCCATATTGTTCATATTCATTGTGAAAACGTGTTTCACAATTTTGGTCTAGCAACCAAGATCAAGTGTTCTTGATATTCGTTCGTGGTATGGATACCGCTAGAGGGTGAAGCTTATCATCTTCAAAGTTCATGTTCTTACTTTTGTGATTAAAGCTTCAAGTTCTCCACCAAGATCAAAGACCAAATTCAAAGTCATCAAGGGTTAGTTTTTCTAGTATTAATATTGTTGTATTTGATTTAATCATATGAATGGATCTATGGGCTTTGGGTTTCATAAAATTTTATATGCTAATTTCCGCTGCGCATGTTACTACGAAACCCAACAATGGATAGGGTAGCCATGCCCCAATACCAAGTGCCTGTAGAACTTCGGGTTTCCCAATTGCTAAGGATTTCTATTGAAGAGGCTAGGGGTTTGCTGTTGAATGGTGATGTTAATATTTGTGGGCTTCCCATCAGGTTTATTAATAGCACGGTTGAGTCTGACACAGCTCTTGACTGTTTGGCCCTTTGTCTATTTGCCTCGGTACTATTTCTGCCTTATGCGGGAGTGGCTACGATGGGTTGTCTCGACATGGTAGACCATACTCGGGCCAATCGCAGTATTGTTCTCTGTTTGCTGGGGGAGACCTTGCATGGTATTGGAGAGTTGGCTTCAGGAGCTCAAAAGATGACCAGGGGAAGTACCCGACTGTTAACTTTGTGGTTGCAGGAGAGGTTGCGAGATTTGGAGGAACCTGTCGGGCTAGTATCACCTTGGGTTTGCCAGAGTAGGCGCATAAAGTAGCGATTTGCAGGGATGGCTCGTTCTTCATGGGTGACATATATGGCACAGATGAGTACGGCTTAGATCAAATGGATGGTACCTCATTGGGGGGTTATCAGAGCACGGTGGGCTCAGAGCGGTCTCTGCATTATCCGAGTCCCTGCCTTTGATGAGACTACTTCTTACTATGCAGTACGGGTGTGCCGCTAGTACGGGATGCCTCAGAGTATACCCTCCTCATGGGATGAGACTTGTAGCATGGTTAATGCCAGGATAATCTCCATGACTACTGGGGTCGCAGTGCTCTTGGAGCGGTGCTGGTCTTATGCTCTCATGCCTAGCATTCTCTATATACAGCGACCACGTGACATACTTCTGTCTCGAGAATACTTGGACTGGTACCAGATGACCTTAAGGAATATGAGACAGACTTTGAGATGACTGAGACGTAGGGTGGTGGTCCCTTATGTCTCGAGCAGACGCTTAAGGGAGGGTGAGCATGTACGACAGGAGGTGGAGACCGAGTTGGCCCAGCTAGCACCTACTGAGAGGAAAAGAAAGAGAGAAGGCCTAACAGGGGTGACTCAATTGAGGAAGGATTTATTTGCGGATCCTACTAGACGGGCTAGACGCGGACGAAGGGACAAGAAACCGAAGAAGGATGAGGAAGAGGAAGAGGAGGAGTGACTCCGAGTATCCAACCACAGTCGTTGCAGACACATAGTTTAGATTTTAGTTTGTTTTAGTTTCTTTAAATTTTACAGCAGGTTATTTATTCGCAGGTTCTTTCGAGCTTAGACTCATCAAATAAATGTTAACGTGTAGTGACTTATGGAAATAGAGATTTTGCTTTAGTTATAAACAGATTGTTTGCTTTATTCGAGTTTTGCTCAAACCAGATTTGGATTTTTATTTATTTTTGAGACTGCACCTTTGAAGGCTGCCTACGTTCCCCTTTTACAAGTAAGGCTAAGGGGCTTAGGTCACCGTAGTTCATTTTTGATTGTAGAAAGGGAAGATAGAAAGGGGGAAGTAAAGAGAATAATATTTTTTTTTTTACAAAGGGGACGGCCGTTTTAGAAGACCGTTGATGGAGAGTATTGCTGTTGGAGAGTACTGCTTGTGCAGAAGGACCGTATTGGTCAGTTGTTGTAGCAGCGGAGCTTGCTGATGTTGACTGGTTCTTTGAACTGATTGCCATCCAAATCTGCCATCCTAACTGCACCTCCGGAGAAGATCATTTGTATGACGTAAGGACCAGTCCATGTGGGAGCCCACTTACCCAAGGGGTTGAACTTGTTCGGGAGGCGTACTTTGAGCACCAAATCTCCTTCATTAATGTCTATCGGTTTTACACTCTTGTTAAAGGCATCCGTGGTCCTTCTTTGATAGGCTCTAATGTGTTCCATAGCTTTGAGCCTCTTTTCGTCCAGGATAGCTAATTGGTCATAGCGACTGCGGAGCCATTCTACTTCATTTACTTGATTCTTGAGCAACACCCTTAACGACGGTATTTCCAACTCGATAGGTAGGACTGCTTCCATACCGTAAGTAAGAGCGTAAGGACTTTCTCCGGTGGTGGTACGTACTATGTTCTGTAACCCCAGAGTGCTAAGGGTAACTTGTCAGGCCAATCCTTTCCTCTTACAACCATTATTCTGATGATCTATTCGATGGTATTGTTAGCTGCTTCAACTACTCCGTTGGTCTGCGGGTAGTGCCGAGAGGATTTCTTCCTTTCTGTTCTGAATTCAGCGAGTAAACGGGCCGTCTCTGCTTCGAAGTGACTACCATTATCTGATATGATCAAATTTGGAACACCATAGCGACAGGATCACCAAAATATGTGCCTCGAAGAAAACCCGCGCGCAAACAGTGGCGACTCCTCTGGGGACGAATCACAGTAAGTGGGTTAGACTTACATCGAAAGAAATCATTGTTGTTTCAAAATTCTGCATTATGTACTGTAATCTGTTCCCTGACTGAGAAGCCTCGTATGAGGGATCACTTGTCTCGTACGACACATCTCAGCTCTGCCCGGCTGGTCTGACTCTCTGGTTTGAAAAAGGATTTTCGTTCAGTTCAAACACATACACAGGGTTTCAGATCCGCTCTCCCATTTGTTTCTGAGTCTTAGGACCTTCCTAACGAAGAAACTCCCCATATATCATAAAGGCTAACCTTTGTTTTGCAGGAGTACTTGCTAATTATTTTATTCCTTGCTTTACATGCGTTTGCTTTATGTGTGAACTACGACGGCCTGAGTTACTCCACAAGAGGGAAACGTAGGCAGCCACTTGGCTCGGCTATTGCATGTTTTTGTTTTACCTTTCAAAAAAAAAACTTTCTATTTTATCCTTGACACCTAGATCTTGACTCTCACACATGTGCACATATGTAGAATAATTTCACTACATACCCTATAAACCCGGGTCCTAATCGGAGGACGGATGTCGGCCAGCACCCCCATTCTAACGAATGGCCCTTGCCGGTCTCTCCAAAGATGGTGTACCCACTTCGTGACACGCTCCTAGACTGTGTTCATGGGGAGCCTTAGCCGTAAGCCCTGCATCAACCTCATGCATACATACTAGCTAATAAGACACTCCTCGAGACCGGTCAGTTCGATTCTTAGGGTTGTTTTAATCTTTGCCCAAGATAACGCATCTTTACAATCTATAATCCTCCCTTGTGAATATGACGAATGTCCCTTCGGTAAAGTGTTGAACAAAGGATTTTGAAAGAATGGAGAACCTCTCTACGGAAATCCGAGCTTGTGTTTTCCTACTTTCACTATTCTGTGCGGGATTGTGGATGCCATTTTGGCTTAGTTTCGACCGCACCGTTCAACATGTCCCTTTCGGTTGTCCCTTAAAATTCATAAGGTTTGATTGCATCAATGCGTTGTTTAACAAAGTGCAAAATAACTACAGAATCACTTAGGTTTGGTTAATTGAATGGTGGATTCCGATGAGAATATGGGACCTTTGCCCGAATTGTCCGTTTGGGAGAGTGCAATACAGGTGAAAAACAAGGGGCTCATATTCTAGGGTGACAGAATCCACTGTTCCAGGATGAACTAGATATTAACCTCTCAAAATGGATTAAATTCCATCAGACCAATAGGATTAAAATCTGCAAATATGACTGTCAGGTTAGATGTCTCGTACGAGACATCCATTGTCTCGTACGAGACATCTCTCCTTTTTTTAGTCTGCCGTGTTGGTCAACCCTATTTCATAAAAGCTGACTTGTTGGGACCCCAGCCTGGATTTGACACAGTTTCTGCACTCTAGGTCCGTTCGATCAGCAAAGTAGCTCCACACTCCCAACACAATGTCAAGCGCCAAGTTTACTCAAGAACTCAACGACCTCAAAGCTCGACTAGAGGGGGAAGTGGGTCAACTCTCTGAAGTATACGCTATGGTCCTATATGCCCGCTTCAAGAGAGAGATAGAAGAAGAATTCATGACCCGACTGCGAACACAAAAGGAATTCTTCGACAGAGAAATCAAATTTTTCCAAAATCAGTTGCTAGCCCGAGAAGAGGAGGTCACTTCACTTCAAAAGGACTTACTCATGCTAGAAGAATACTACGAAAAGAAGGTTGACATGCTTTAAGCATGTCTACAAGCTCAAAGAGAATGTTACAAGATGGAAGTTGAATCCAAAGCTAAAGCAAGGCAGAGGACCTATAGCAAGCTAGAAGGTGTCACCCAAACTCAAATGTTCGACACGCTTGTAGAAGCCAGAAAAGTCACACCGAGGAAGCCTACTATTGTAAGGATCCCGCCCCTAAAAAAACATGAGCACGTTTCAAGGGCGAAATACCAAACGCGGGAACCGGACAAATTTAACGGAGTCGCCACATTTTGTTAATTTTAAACCCAACAAAATGACAAAGGTTTGAGTTCAAAGGTTCGGAGATCAGGTTACAACTTGGGAAGAGTTTTTACGTCCTCCCAAGTTGCCTCGGACAAAGCCGAGTCTCCCTTGTTAGTTAACAAAAGTGCATGTGTGTGTGTGTGTTTTAACGGAAAATCTTTGTTTTAACTTTTTATTTATCTTTTCAACTGAAAAAGGGTTTGTTTGACAAGAAAACAGAAGACAGAAGGGAAAAATGGTTAATCTCCCCATACGGCCAAAGTAGCCGTACGGATGGGGAGACCACTCCTGGGATTTTACAGTTTGTTCAAACAACAGTCCAGTTCCAGGCAGAAACAGAGCATTCTGCTTAAACTGGACAAAACTGTTCTAATTCCAATTTGTTATTCCAACACAAAACAACATTAAAACCTCATTCCTATGCCACTTGATCATCAAAGAACCTCCCAAAATAAGAGTTTGGGCATGATCAAAGGCAATCATGGGAGAAAAATGAAAAAGGTGGCCAATATGCCCTTTTGAGCCATAGTGACCATTTGATGAGTAAAGATTGAAACTTTACCATCAAAATGGCTCTTCTAGGCAAGATTAATCCTTTAGGGACAAGAACAAACCATAAAGATTGGATCTTTATTACCCAAACTTGGGAATTTTGGGCTAGATCAAGGTGATGAGGATAAAGATTGAGACTTTATCCTCAACATGATCATCATAGCTTAAAATGAGCAAAATGAACAACAAGAGCATCATCCATGACAAAAATGTAAATGAACAATCAACAAGCCATGATCAAACTAGGTTTGAACCTCTTCCACACAAAGTATGGAGGGCACCTTTGATCATCTCATGGCTTGGACTAGGAAATTTAAATAGTAATAGATATATGTATATTGCTTGAATGGACAAGACTTGCAAGAATGTAAAGATCAACAATAAATGACAAGATCAAAGATATATAGAGTTCTTAGATGAAGAGAAGGGAGGGGGAGAAGGTGGATTTACCTATCTTGGTTTAGGCCAATCTTCCTTTCTCTCTTTCACTCTTTGTTCACTCTTACTCACACTATTCTGAGGTGAATTCGACAGAGTAACCTTAGTTCTAATGTTTCTTCCCCCTTTTCTGAAATGATCAGCAAGGGGTTCTATTTATAGGGACTGAGGGTGCCCAAACCAGCCGTACGGCTAGGCCCCTCTAGTACCCAAAGCATCCGCACGGCTCAGCCTGGCGAGCTTCTGGATTTTTCCAATTTTATACCAGAGTAGTCCTGGAATTTATAGCTTATCCTAGGGAGGTCCTGGCCTATTAGCTTATCCCTGAAACGGTGCTAAGGCTACCTCTAAGATAGGTTGGTTTCAGATTGGGGTACTTACAGAGCCCCTCGGCAACGTCGCTTCGAAGGAGCGGGGTTGTCGATAGAAATAAGCATCCCAATCTGACGGGACGACGGATTTAACCGATTTTGGTTGCATGGCTTGACCTAGTGGTATAGGATTCCTACGTATCCCGTTCGCAGGGAATCAAGCCTAACGTAGTTTGGAGGTACGCGGGGTTACTTAGATCCGCAAGGAGGCATGACTCTAGGGGTCATTGGCGAGACATGGTAAACTTGGCTCTATGGGAGAGGGTTGACTTGCTGGGGATATGGTCAACTTGACTCTATAGGAGAGGGTTGACTTACACGAGACAGATTTTTACTGGGCTTACGTCGGTGATGGCTATGGTGACTATTCTAAGTCCAAGCTTGACCGGGGTCAACTCCATCTTCGGGGAGATTGACGGGAAAACTGGTCTTACGTCCCTCTAAGGACTGCCGGGACAAAGGCTCTAGCCTATAACGACTATTCTAAGTCTAAGCTTGACTGGGGTCAACTCCGTCTTTGGGGAGATTGACGGGAAAACTGGTCTTACGTCCCTCTAAGGACTGCCGGGACAAAGGATCTAGCCTATAATGACTATTCTAAGTCATAACTTGACCGGGGTCAACTCCATCTTTGGGGAGATTGACGGGAAAACTGGTCTTACGTCCCTCTAAAGACTGCCGGGACAAAGGCTCTAGCCTATAACGACTATTCTAAGTCATAGCTTGATTGGGGTCAACTCAATCTTTGGGGAGATTGACAGGAAAACTGGTCTTACGTCCCTCTAAGGACTGCCGGGACAAAGGCTCTAGCCTATAACGACTATTCTAAGTCATAGCTTGACCGGGGTCAACTCCATCTTTGGGGAGATTAACGGGAAAACTGGTCTTACGTCCCTCTAAGGACTGCCGGGACAAAGGGTCTAGCCTATAACGACTATTCTAAGTCTAAGCTTGACCGGGGTCAACTCCGTCTTTGGGGAGATTGACGGGAAAACTGGTCTTACGTCCCTCTAAGGACTGCCGGGACAAAGGCTCTAGCCTATAACGACTATTCTAAGTCTAAGCTTGACCGGGGTCAACTCCATCTTTGGGGAGATTGACGGGAAGACTGGTCTTACATCCCTCTAAGGACTGCCAGGACAAAGGCTCTAGCCTATAACGACTATTCTAAGTCATAGCTAATGGGCTTACGTCGGGGACGGCCACAATAAGTATCAAGCAGAAGACCATTTCAATTTCCAAATTTTAACTGGGCTTACGTCGAGGACGGCCATAATAAGCATTAAGCAAAAGACCATTTCAAATTCCAAATTTTAATTGGGCTTACGTCGAGGACGGCCATAATAAGCATTAAGCAAAAGACCATTTCAAATTCCAAATTTTAACTGGGCTTACGTCGAGGACGGCCATAATAAGCATTAAGCAAAAGACCATTTCAAATTCCAAATTTTAACTGGGCTTACGTCGAGGACGGCCATAATAAGCATTAAGCAAAAGACCATTTCAAATTCCAAATTTTAACTGGGCTTACGTCGAGGACGGCCATAATAAGCATTAAGCAAACGACCATTTCAAATTCCAAATTTTAACTGGGCTTACGTCGAGGACGGCCATAATAAGCATTAAGCAAAAGACCATTTCAAATTCCAAATTTTAACTGGGCTTACATCGAGGACGGCCATAATAAGCATTAAGCAAAAGATCATTTCAAACTCCAAATTTTAACTGGGCTTACGTCGAGGACGGCCATAAGAAGCATTAAGCAAAAGACCATTTGAAATTCCAAATTTTAACTGGGCTTACGTCGAGGACGACCATAATAAGAATTAAGCAAAAGATCATTTCAAATTCCAAATTTTAACTTGGCTTACGTTGAGGATGGCCATATTTAATTTCACAAAGCTGGGCTTACGTCGCTAGGACTGCCTGTGATGACTTCGGGAACCTAAATTTTCTAGGTTCAATTCAAGTTGCATGAGCCAAAGGGGGCATTTCCGAATCTTGGGGAAAAAATCTTGTTTAAGGTGCGAGGGGCACAAGGGTAATTTTAGGCTGAGATTTTTCTTCGCCCAAACCATCCGTACGGCTTAAGAGGGCGTCTCCTTCTTTTTTCAAAAGGCAGCCATACGGATGGTTGCCTCAATCTATTCGAACTCAGACGAGAAAACAGAGAGAAAAGAGGTGATTTTGAGAGGGAAAACTCCATCAATTTCCAAATTTTCTTACTCGGATTCCTCAAGGATTGATCAGGCGGGACGGGCACGTGCGGGTTATCCTAGAGGGGCGGAGAAGAGGTTAGACATGGCTCGAAACTTTCGAGGCTACGCTATCAATCTCCGGGAGGAGGGAGCGTGTTTCTACAAGTCTCCCACAATTAACTTGTGCCATGGCGACGGGGTAAGCATTCTTCCTACTCACATTTGAGCCTTGCACGTCTTTCCTAGGCCTAGGGTTCTTGTCCATGCCATTTGAGATCTTCGCATTTCTTGACGCGATTTCATGAAATTGACCTCATTTTTGTGTCATTGGGACCATTAGGGACGTGAGTATGTGCTCATTGACTCATTTGGACATGCCTAGCTAAACTTCCCAAAATCAAAGTATGTTGCCCGTGGTCCATGCATAAACTACTTGTACCTTAGGTTCGACTAGTCATTTTGGCGCAGTTAAGTGCATGCTAGAATTTCCTAGGATAAGTTGTTGTATGTTTGTGGGGGATATTATGGGATGGGCATATTGTTGTTGAGACCAAAATGACAATATCTCCGAAAGTGACTATGCCTTTTCGGGACGGAAAGAATATGACCCTTGAAAATGACTTATGCATTTTTTAAAGGGGACGGGAACTTTTCTCCAAAAATGACCCTTAAAATGACTTATGCAATTTTAAAGGGGACGAAAACTTTTCTCAAAAAATGGCCCTTAAAATGACTTATGCAATTTTAAAGGGGACGGAAACTTTTCTCTAAAAATGGCCCTTAAAATGACTTATGCAATTTTAAAGGGGACGGGAACTTTTCTCCAAAAATGACCCTTAAAATGACTTATGCAATTTTAAAGGGGACGAAAAATTTTCTCTAAAATTGACCCTTAAAATGACTTATGCAATTTTAAAGGGGACAGAAACTTTTCTCTAAAAAATTGACCCTTAAAATGACTTATGCAATTTTAAAGGGGACAGAAACTTTTCTCCAAAAATTGACCCTTAAAATGACTTATGCAATTTTAAAGGGGACGGAAACTTTTCTCTAAAAATGGCCCTAAAAATGACTTATGCAATTTTAAAGGGGACGGAAACTTTTCTCTCATTTGTTATTTTTTTTTTTGTGCAATCATTATGAGCATTGGTATCTGTAAACTGTATTATTCATAACTTTGCTGTGTTTACCTGTAGGGTGGTGATCCCAAGTCTCGAGGGTCGCCGGATGCTTGCTTCTCTTTGTGGCAAGCCATGCCTGAGTCTATTGATGATGCTCCCGGTCCGAGGGAGTGGGTGGCACGCACGGGACTGGTGCCTTTTATAGAGGCTGTGGGCCAGCTGGTGAACACCAATAGGAGTATGGGGCTTCTTAATGCCCTGGGTGAATATTCGTGGGACACAACCCACACGTTCCATCTGAGCTGGGGAGAGGTGACTATGACCCCTACTGACTTTGCGATGATTAACGGGCTTTCCTTTGGCGGGCATCCGGTTGTTTGGAGGGATAGGATCCCCGAGGCCGAGATCAGGGCGCTCATTGGATTTTCAGGTCCTACCAAGGGTTTGGGCATCCTAGTGCAAATAGTCGAGAGGGTCATTCGGGCCAACTTTCTAGAGTATGCGGCGGGCCGGATTACCGCTGAGCAGCTTGGGCGCTCCTATGTGTGGCTCCTCCTCAGTAGCACCATTTTTGCCAATGTTGACACTACCTGTATGTTCCCTCTTCTTGGGTCTTTGACTACACCTGAGGCCATCAGAGACATTGCTTGGGGTGAGGCTGGTCTGGCTGAGCTATTCATGGAGCTCGACAAGTATAGTCCGAAAGCGAGAAAGTCTTTGGCTTTCTTTCAGTTTGCCCTAGAGGTACTTCCACTTCGGCCTTTGCTTTACTTTTTGCATTCAGCCTATTCTTCATTTCAGTGTGCTGACGGCTTTCCTTGCCGTTTCTTTTGCAGGCTTGGTACTACGAGATCTTTGGCAACTATCCATGGAGGCTGGCTCTTAACCGGGACCTCATCTTTCCGGCCATGACCTGCTGGGCTAGGGAAGCTCGGGAGAAAAGAGGGTCTAAGGGACGAGTTTCTGTCCGCTATGCTGATGTGAAAGCGGTTTTGAGGGGTGCCATGCCAGCGGAGCTCAACCTTTTCCCTTGGTCTCGGTATGAGGGGCGGGAGGTGGTCTTTGATCCGAGCGAAGCCCTGAGGGTGACCAGACAGAGGAGATTACTGGTGGGGTTTAGAGGCGAGGTGTAGATACCCCGGGAAACCACAACTTGGCTAGAGCGGTGAATTATCCTAGGATGTCTAACTTGTTTTAGATTGTTTAGAGTCGCCACCTATGTTTTGAGGAACATAAGAAAAACCTATTGATAATAGCCTAAGTTTGATTACGAAAACAGAGATTCCTTGTTTTGAGGTTCGGGGGTTAGATTACGAGATGGGAAGTACCGAAACACCCATCTTGCCCAACTAAAGTTGGTCTTGCTTGATCAAAATCTACATGAATGATAAACATTCTTCTTCTTCTTCTTTAAATCATAAAAAGGGGGTTTTAAAATAGAGTTTGGAATGTAGGAGATAACTCCTTAACCAACCTCAATGAGATGAGGTGATCATTAGAGTCATGTCCCAAAATGATTTGGGTGATTGCACTTTGATAATACAAAAAGAAAGAGAAAAGAGATGAAGTTGAGAAGGGGAAAGAAATAGCTTTACCTAGACTTCAAGAGACTTCAAACACTTCTTGTTGATTTACTTGGAGAAATCCTTTAGAAAATGCTTTGAAAGTAGGAAATTTGGTTTATTGTAATATGAGATTGAGAGCCAAAAGTCCAAGATCAAGGTCAAGGTCAAGGTTTTTCCGGTCAAAGTTTTTGTATAAGTTTTCGTGTCTCCTTGAAAATGGAGGTAAAGAGGGGTTTTTATAGGTGAAAGAGAGATGTTTTTGGTGCCAAAACTCAGTCACCAAGAAATACTTCCCGGGCAAAATCCTGTAAATTGAGCAAGGGAGAGAATCCTGGCCAGAAATCTGTAACTGACGCCCAGAGGCGCGCGCTTCCTGCGTTGGGGGTGGGAGGCGCGCGCGCCTGGATCCTCTTGTCGGAGGCGCGCGACTCAGAGAAGGAAATTTTGACAGAATGGACTAGAAAGTCAGCCCTGTTATTCAATTTAGTCCCTGGACTTAACGAAGTCAGTCAGGAACTTAACGGAAGTGACAGAAACTAACGAAAAACACTTAAAATGGGGAGAAACACAAGATCAAATGTGAAATCATGGTGAGCGGTCCAAGGCGGGGTTTCTACAGAGCCCCTCGGCGACGTGGATTGCAAAGCAAAACGCGTCGACGAAAGTTAAAAACACCCGCCTAGGACATCACCAAGAAAAAGAAAAGACTCGATGAAAGCAGGAACTTAAAATTGCGAGAGATAGTGGTGCGCTCCCTGTGTGAGCGGCTTTTGTTGATAGAGGGGGTGGCATGATCCATTAGGTGAACCTGCCGGCTGAATATGTTGAATGAGGCCGTTAGTGAACCTTTGAACGAGGCCGTTAGTGAACCTTTGGAGAGGCCGTTGGTGAACCTTTGGAGAGGCCGTTAGTGAACCTTTGAGGAGAGGCCGTTGGTGAACCTTTGAAGAGGCCATTAGTGAACCTTTGGAGAGGCCGTTAGTGAACCTTTGAGGAGGCCGTTAGTGAACCTTTGGAGAGGCCGTTGGTGAACCTTTGGAGAGGCCGTTGGTGAACCTTTGAGGAGGCCGTTGGTGAACCTTTGAAGAGGCCGTTAGTGAACCTTTGAAGAGGCCGTTAGTGAACCTTTGAAGAGGCCATTGGTGAACCTTTGAGGACGAATCCGTTAGTGAAATCCGTTGATGAGGCCGTTAGTGAACCTTTGAGGACGAATCCGTTAGTGAAATCTGTTGATGAGGCCGTTAGTGAACCTTTGTTGACAAATCCGTTAGTGAAATCCGTTGATGAGGCCGTTAGTCAACCTTTGGAGAGGCCGTTGGTGAACCTTTGGGGACGAATCCGTTAGTGAAATCCGTTGATGAGGCCGTTAGTGAACCTTTGAGGACGAATCCGTTAGTGAAATCTGTTGATGAGGCCGTTAGTGAACCTTTGTTGACAAATCCGTTAGTGAAATCCGTTGATGAGGCCGTTAGTGAACCTTTGGAGAGGCCGTTGGTGAACCTCTGGGGACGAATCCGTTAGTGAAATCCGTTGATAAGGCCGTTAGTGAACCTTTGAAGAGGCCGTTAGTGAACCTTTGAGGACGAATCCGTTAGTGAAATTCGTTGATGAAATATTGCTTTGAAGTCGCGTGCCTCTTGGAGCCACACTTGACTTTTGACTTCTGGGGTGCGGGCACAGTTGACCGCGGCCAGAAAAATGTTCCTGCTGGGGATGAAATGTTTAGATTGACTCTTGAGGGGGGTATGGCACCCGTGATAGAACTTAGGGAGTTCGGAATCCGTGGGGAAACATTGATGTTGTTCATGGATTCTTGCATGGGAGACTGCTTCTGAACCTGCCTGATGATGGGAAGAGCGCGTGTCCGGACCTCGTTGTGGGATGCGCACGCCGCGGATGAGTATGTCAGGGGGCGCGCGCCTGGCGCATAAGTTCAGCATATTTAAACAGGCGGTTCACTGTTTTCGGCGAGTTTTCAAAATTTTGAAGAACCCTCCAAATTTCAAACCCAATTTTCGCGGAGAAATCACCCCAAAACACTTTCTTGCTGCTCTAGGATCAATTCCATCACAAAAACGATGTCGGATCGTCAACAATCTCCTCCGTTCGAGATGCCACAGGGCGAGGAGCCCGAAATTGGGGTTGAAGCCATGGACCCGAGCTTGCTTACCTTCCGGCCCCATACCCACATTTCTCATTTCGTGACTTCGGGTTTGGTAAGAATGCTTCATTCTCTTTGCGATTTGTGCGCTTTTGGGGCTGTTCTGTTTTGCCTGTATTTTCCGTTGCAACTTCTTTTGTTGATCGTTGCTGTTTGTTGTTGTTGTTGTTGACTTATTGCACAAAACATGTTTGGATACCCATTTCCGTGCTCACGCATTTGTATGCATGTTGGAATTTTCTGTTTTGGGTTTATCTGTTTTTCTAGCTGTTGTGCTGACGAAATTTTCGTTGTTGCTTGTTCTTTTTCAGGAGTGGAGCCGCCTATCGGAGATTCGAGGCGGAGCTCATGGTCCAGTGGCCATTTGGAACAAATTGCCCAAAAGTGTGAGGGCTCGAGTTCAGGCTACCCACTTTGGCCTTTTTATCATTAGTCTGCCGGCACTGAAGAATGACCCGGACGTTATTCAGGCTTTGAGAGAGAGATGGTGGGACACCACCCATACTTTTCATTTGCCCATGGGAGAGGTCACGATGACGCCCACAGATTTTACGGCATTGACTGGTCTGCCGTTTGCGGGGGAGCCTGTCCCTTGCGTTTTGAGGGGGACCCTTAGGACTGCCGACGAGCTGTTGGCTCTCGTTGACTGTGGCTTCCCGGTGAAGAATTTCCGGGTCACTTGGGGGAGCATCCGCCGATATTTTAGCATTCTTGCAGCTGAGCCTCTGGGTGTCACTGCTGAGCGGGTAGATGCTGTGGCCCGTTGTTTTATATGGTACTTGCTGTCTCATACCCTGTTTGCTAGTGGAGGGTCCTCGGCCTCTTTGGCTTTGCTTGACTTGTTGGTAGACTTGGACCAGGCCGGTCATTACAACTGGGGTGCAGCGGGCTTGGCTGCTTGTTATCATGGTATGGATCTGACTAGCCGCTCGACCACCAGCTCGGTCACGGGTTTCAGCCTGTTGTGGGAGGTATACTGCTTTCCCTTTTCTTTTCGGCCTTCTTGTCATTGCTTTACTGTATCTTTGAACTGTCATTTAATTCTGCTCTTGCCTCTGTTTTGCAGCTATGGGCCTTTGCTGTCTTGGAGCTGAGGGACTTCAAGATCAACAGAAAAGGTCAGCCCCAGTATCCAGACTGCGTGAGGTGGTCATATAGGGAGAGGAACGTGAGGACCGGCATGCTCCCATCAACCTGCTTTCAGCTCGGTGCCACTTGGATTCTTTGAGACCGGAGGCTGTCGCCTTTTCTTTGTTTCCGTGGAGAGCTATTTATGCCTTTATTGAGCATACCCTGATTCCCACCCGTTCGAGGATCCTGATGAGCTCAGTGGAGTGTATGGCGATGTACCTTGGAGAGAGAGTGTTTTGGCAGCATGGTGGTTAGGTGACGGACTTCCACCACCCTCCTAGGCCAGCGGTTCCTGATGTTCCGCCTTTTTGTCCTCGTAATTAGAGGGCTCTTTCAGAGGCAGACCGGGCAGTCTATCTTATGGGGGTTGATGCTGTCCCTTTCATTCATCTGGAACAGGATTACGGTTTATTCCGGGAGCATAACCTCCAGCAGGGTTTCATGTTCACTGATCCGAGGGAGACACAAGTTGCTCCGCAGACTTCGGCCCGATTCTATCCCACCGGTGCTGGATATTGCTTCGATCCTCCTTTGCCTCCTCCCTACTACACTTATTCAAACTTCGGGGTCTTTGAGGAGCAGAGGGAGATTGTTCCCGAGGATATGTCACCAGAGAGAGAACCTCCTGCTCAGGCTGCTGTGGTATGTTTTTCTGACCATCTTTGCATTTCTCAGTTTCAGTCTTGTTTTTCTGTCCCTGATGCAATTTCCTTTTCTGCCTCCCATTGTAACAGGTACCGGTAGCTGCTTATAGGCACTTGGGCAGACAGAACAAGGGGATGAGGAGGAGGCTCCGTCAGCTGGAGGAGAGGGTGCTAGAGCTGTGCAGGGATATTGCTGCCATGACTAGAGATGCTGCTGGTGCTGTCTCTGGTGTTGCGAGAGGAGCTGCCCGAGGTGCTCGGGGCATGGGACGAGGCTGCAGGGACGCTGCACTGGACATTGATGAGGCTGTCTCTTCGGCGAGGCAGTCATTGAGCAGGAGCCTGAGCCGCGGAGGTAGCCATAGCAGGAGTCTGAGCTGAGGAGGTAGCCAGAGCAGAGGTGGTGCGAGTTCGTCTCGGCGGGTACAGAAGAGGAGCCGGCATGAGATCAGAGTTGAGGAGTCTGAGTCTGAGAATGATGATGATGATGATGATGAGGATGATGATGATGATGATGAAGAGACCGAGAGCGGCAGCGGGGGGTGAGCACAGTGCTGGTGGTGATGTGCCCGAGCTGTTGTGGCTGAGAGGATGAGGGATTGAAACACCTTTATTTTTGCCTGTAATAACATTTAGCATGTATTTAAAATCCTAGCTATTTACTACACTTTTTAGTTATTTGTCTAGACTCGTTCCTAAGTGTCGACTCTTTACAAACAAATGTGTGCCCAAATATGTTCATCATGGTTGCTTGAACTCCTTTTTTGTGCTGGGATCTGATTTTGCTGCAGGTTGGATATGTTGAAGTGCTGGGGTTCTGTCCTGAACTGACAAGGGCCATTTCTGTCTGAACTGCTGTCAAAGGCGCGCGCGTTGGTCCTTGCTTATGGGAGGCGCGCGCGTTGTGAAGCCTTGGTCGGAGGCGCGCGCTTCTGACCTGCTGAATTACAGCCCCTTTCTTTTTCTGATCAGAATGTTCCAACAGCTATAATTTCGAACCATTTTTGACCAGAATGGTCATAGAGCATTCTTCTGCAAACACTTTCTCCTCCTAAACCACAAAATTCTTGTCATAATGGCCCCAATGACTTTCTCTTTTAAAGTCAAGGTTTCCGTCCCCGAGGGTGAGAAGTCCGTTCCAATGGTGAACGCCGTTCCAGTCGTGGGGTCCGTCTCGATGGTGGAGAAGCGTCCGAGCATTTTTGATCGTTTGGGAAGGCCCAATGACGATGTTGTTGACCCCGTGAGACCGGTGGTTCATGTGCGGGACTATTGACCCCGTCATTTTCCCAAAAAGAAAGGTAAGGGAAATTCCTCCCATGTGTGGAAGCGTCCCATGGTTGTCCCCGCTAAGGCTCCGCTTGATAAGGGCAAAGGGAAAGCCGTTGATGAAGCTCCGTCCCGTCCTAGCGTTTTCTCCCGTCTTGGCGGTCCCAAGAATGTTCCGTCCCCATCCAAGAAGATTAAAGGGCATAACAAGAAGCAATGGGTTCCCAAACCTAAGAAAGATTAGATTTTTCTTTGTACCCCAAGAGATTGCAATTAAATTAGACCACTTTGTTTTAGGATTTAATATTTTGATATCTTTTGTTGCTCAATAAATCCGTTGTAATGGCTTGAATAATTCATTGAATGAATAAAAATTGCATCTTGTTATTTGAAGTGAATTGGGTATTTTTGATATGTTTTAGACCGCACCCGAAGGTTGCCTACGTTCCTCCAGTTGGGAGGCTCAGGTCTCCGTAGTTCAAACAAACAAAGACCATTTTTTTTTTTTTTTTGGTGTGCACCCTGTTTTTTGCCTAGACCGCCCTTTCGGGTTTTCAATCTAGCGGGCTTCTTTTTTGCACGTGCTCTAATTTTTGCCTAGGCCGCCCTTGCGGGTTTTCAACCTAGCGAGCGATTTTTTTTTTTTTTTATGGTCTTTGTTTATTAAGCGTGTTTATTAAGCGTAGAACCTCTTGAGCTTGTCGAGGTTGACCTCCTTTGGCAGCTGGTCACCATCTAAATCCACGAGCCGGACTGCACCGCCGCTTAGTATCTTTTTGACCACGTACGGACCGATCCATCGGGGTCCCCATTTCCCCAGGGGATTCATGGCATTAGGAGGATGTTGTCTTAGGACCAAATCTCCCACATTGATGTTTCGAGGCTTCACCTTTTTGTTGAAAGCTCTTGCCATCCTTTGCTGATACACCCTTGTGCGTTCGAGTGCTTTTAGCCTTTTCTCATCGAGTAAGGCTAGCTGTTCATATCGACTTTGCATCCAGTCGACCTCGTTGACTTGATTCTCGAGGAGGACCCGTAGAGATGGGACTTCAAGTTCGATTGGGAGTACGGCTTCAGAACCATAGACTAATGCATAAGGAGTTTCTCCTGTTGCTGACCGTATTGATGTGCGGTAGCCCCACAATGCTAATGGTAGCTTCTCGGGCCAATCCCTTCCCGTTGAGGCCATTTTCTTGACGATGGTCTCGATGGTCTTATTTGCTGCTTCAACCGCGCCATTTGCTTGGGGACGGTAAGGAGATGACTTGTGTTTGGTGATCTTGTATTCTACCAAAAGTGCATCCATTTCCTTATCAAAGTGAGAGCCGTTGTCGGAAATGATTTCATGAGGCACGCCGTATCTGCACATGATATTAATCTTTACAAATTCGGCCACTTTCTTGGCATTGAGGGTCGGATAGGCTTGTGCTTTGACCCACTTTGTGAAGTAGTCGACAGCCACTAGGACGAATGACTGCCCATTGCTTCCGGCAGGATGGACTTTGCCGATGATGTCTATGCCCCAACAAGAGAATGGCCAAGGTGTGACCATGTTGTAAAGTTACGAGGGTGGAGCATGCTGCAGATTAGCATGGAATTGGCATTTGGCACACCTTTTGACTTTCTCGATACAGTCTCGTTCCATAGTGCTCTAATAGTAACCAATGCGGAGTATCTTCTTGACTAGCATAAACCCATTTATGTGGGGTCCACACTCTCCTTCGTGCACTTCACACATTATCTCTTGAGCTTCGGCCTCATTGGCGCATAAGAGATTGATCCCGTCGTGGTGCCTTTTATAGACTCGGTCCCCAATCAGTACGTACCGAGAGGCTAGCCTTTGCAGAGCCGCTTGAGACTTCTTATTGCTATTCTCGGGATAAGTGCCATCTTTGAGGAAATTCATGATATCCGAATACCATGGAGAGTTTGTTTGAACCTCGTTGATCTCGATACTCATGCAGTACGCCGGACTGTTCCTTCGGGCAATTTTGAAAGGCTTCACCATTTTCCCTTTGGGCATTTCGACAAATGAAGCTATGGTGGCCAGTGCATCGGCGAATCGATTTTTATCCCTTGGCAGGTAGTTGAAAGTGATCTCTTGGAATTGTTCAACCAATTATTAAAGGTGCTGACCATACTGTTGGAGGGTCGGGTCTTGGATTTGCCATTTACCCGACTGCTGATTGATAAGGAGCAAAGAGTCGCCGAATACATCTAGTTCCGTGACGTTTCTCTCGAGAGCTGCTTCGAGTCCTGCTATGCATGCTTCGTACTCGGCAATGTTATTGGTAGCTTCGAATTCCAGACGGACGGCAATGGGAGTGTAGATGTCTTTTGGATCGACAAGTAATACTCCTATACCAAAACCGTGTTTATTGGCGGCGCCATCGAAAAAAAGTTGCCACTTATTTTCCTCGGTTGCAGTACAAATTAAATGCTCTTCGGGGAACTGTACGTCTTCCCCCTTCACTTCGTCACACGGGAATTCGGCAAGATGGTCACTGAACACTTTCCCCCTGACGGATTTTAGTGTGACGTAAGTGATATCATAGCCGGCGAGCATGAAGTACCATTTGGCTATTCTTGTTGACATGAAAGGCTTCTCGAAGATGTAGCGAAGCGGGTCTACCTTTGCTACTAGCTTGATCGGAAAAGCTTCCATATAGTGTTTGAGCTTTTGAGTAACCCAAACCAATGATGCACATGACTTCTCTAAGACAGAGTAGTTCTTTTCGCCTCCTTGGAATCGGTGACTAACAAAATAAATGGCATTCTCCTTTGTGGACTCTCGTTTCTCTTGTGCTAACATAGCCCCTAGGGCTTCATCATTGACAGTGAGATAGAGCAAAAGAGGCTTCTCCTTGTGCGGCGGAACTAGAACATGAGGGCACGTCAAGTAATGCTTCACTTGGTCGAAGGCTTCTTGGCACGCGTCTGTCCATTCTAGAGCCACATTCTTCTTGAGTAGCTTGAAGATTGGCTCGCATATGGAAGTGAGTTGGTGTACAATCAGACTGATGTATTGCAGTCTGCCCATGAAACCTTTGATCTCTTTCTGCGTCTTTAGAGGAGGCATGTCAATGATTGCCTTGATTTTGGAGGGATCTACTTCAATTCCCCTTTCAGTGACCATATAACCAAGGACTTTGCCTCGGATAACCCCGAACGTGCACTTTGCAGGGTTGAGCCTCATCTTGTGTTGACGAAGCCTTTCGAAGAACTTGCGGAGATCGATTAAATGTTGACCATCGGTCCCTTTGGAGTGAATGATCATGTCGTCCACATAGACCTCGATTTCTTTGTGAATCATATTGTGGAACAAGTCTGTCACGGCTCTTTGGTAGGAAGCCCCAGCGTTTCTTAACCCAAATGGCATGACTGTGTAGCAAAAGGTTCCCCACGGTGTTGTGAAGGCTGTCTTATGTTGATCTTCCTCGGCCATGAGAATCTGATTGTACCCAGCGAACCCATCCACGAATGAGTGAACCTCGTAGGCAGCGGTGGAGTCGACCAGCATGTCGATGTTAGGGAATGGAAAATCGTCTTTCGGGGAAGCTTTGTTCAAATCCCAGAAGTCCACACAAACTCGAACCTTGCCGTTTGCCTTTCTGACTGTCACGATGTTGGCTAACCATGTCGGATACTCGATAACCTTGATGAAACCCACACTGAGGAGCTTCTCGATCTCTTCTTT
This sequence comes from Campanula takesimana, assembly GCA_026119855.1. NCBI lineage: Eukaryota > Viridiplantae > Streptophyta > Magnoliopsida > Asterales > Campanulaceae > Campanula > Campanula takesimana. Next base: position 130,480 of record JAOWBW010001676.1, on the reverse strand, counting down.
GACTTGCAGAGACCATTCTGGCTTGATCTTTCTGAGCTTCTGCTTTACTGGCTTGGTATCTTCTCTAATCGGAATTCTGTGCTCTGGTACCTTTCTGTCCAAACTCGGCATGTCTGTGTATGACCATGCGAACACATCCACAAACTCCCGTAGTAGTGCAGTCAATCTGTCTCTGTCGTCCCCCTTGAAGAAACTTCCGATCTTAGTTTCTCTTGGCTCTTCGTCGGTACCCAGATTAACAACATGCAATTCTTCGTCAGCCCCTGGACCATTGTCACCACGACTACGGACCTGTTGAGCAAGTTCATTTAAGTATGTTGTGTTTTCGTGGTCTATTTCATCATAATTTGAATCGTTATTAACTTGTTCATTAAGTTCATTATTAGTTAATTCATCATTTATGATGTTTGCAATCTCAGGGTACTCAAAAATATCAAATTTTTCATTAGCAAAGAAAGGAAACACACGCTCGGCTATGGCCTCCATATCCTCTTGGGTGAGGGTATTAGAGACACTCTCAGACTCGAAAGTAAGTATGAGCCGTTCTTCCTTTGTTGCTGTGCGGGGTATGCAACCCATTTCTTGGACTAAGAATTCTTCGGATACCACGGGCCCTTTCGTAGAATACCAATTGTTGACCGGCTCGGAGCTTGGCGGGATCTCACTGATAGTCTCATTCATGATGATGGTGTCATGGATGGCGTTGATTCATTATGGCAAGCTCTTCGAACATGGAGGCTAAATCTGTTAGTTCTTCCCCCACGATGATTTCTGTCTCGGACTCTATAGTCACCTTCCTTCCCCACCATTCACGGGGCGACATGGGAGTTGGTTCCCTTTTGGATTTCTGGATCTCACAATCGGAGAAGATTTCGAGACCGGGCTTTTTGACACCCTTATTGTTAACCCATGGCTCGGGAAAGATCATGTATGGAACGTCTTCCCCTTAGCGGACAAAATAGCCATTTAACGTCTTGCGGTAAGGCCTTAGATTAGGGACCTCATAACGAAGGCCTTCTTTACGAGCTCGGGCCTTTTCATTCTTGATCGCTTGCTATTGTTTCAAGTCTTCTCTGGAAGGCTCGTACCCCAAACCGAATGTGTTCTTGACAAATGGGACTTGCACAGGATGTAGGATTCCTTGTTGATATTTCCCTAGGCCTAAACCAGGGAAGTAGTCCATATTCCTCATCATGCGGAGGACTTTGTGATTACTGGGGGTCCACAATCCGTTTCCCCCTTTGTCAATGGTGTTGATTGAGACGCCGGAGAGAGTGGAGTCTGGTAAACCATGCTGAACTTGGTGGACGGGCTCACCTTTTCTATGGATAGTGACGTTTGCAGCCATGACGGTCACTATTTCATCACCATTTCGGATCTTGACACATTGATGGAGAGTTGACGGGATGGCATTAGAACTGTGAATCCATGGTCGACCCAAAAGCAAGTTGAACGAGGCCGGAATGTCAAGCACTTGGAATGGAACAGACATGACCATGCTCCCAAACTCAATGTCTATTTCAATCATGCCCATGACTGTACGGGCGGTGCTGTCATAACCTCGGATTACTTGAGTAGAAGGCTTCAAATCGGAATCCTTAAGCCCCAGTATGCCCATGATTCTGCTAGGCATGAGGTAGAGTGCGGAACCACCGCCACTAAGACTCTTGAGATGGGCCTCCCCCTTGCTCGTACCTTGAGGTAAATAGCCTCGTTGTGGTCGTAACCAAATGGTGGAAGGTCCATATTGGCAAACGTGATGACGTTGCCAAAATGAATGTGATCGATCATTTCCGTGAGGTCCTTGGGAGTAGTATCGAGAGGAATTGATGTATCATCAAGATTGCGGATGACAAGATCTCGGTGTTTTTTTGAGGATGCAATGAGGTCCCAAACAGAGATGTTGGCTTGAGTTTTCTTAAGTTGAACAAGTAGAGGATCTTCGGGAGTGTTGCGAGCTTGCGGCCTTAGAGAAGAGGAGCTTGGTGCGGAAGTGGAAGGGTTGTTTGCTATGACTCGACCGGATCGAGTTAGCATGTTGACGTTCCCATCTTGCTTCTTTTTCCTATTCTCTAGTACTTCCCTCATTACCTCATCGTAAGTTACAACATACCAAGAATTGTCAAGTTTATTCATAACATTGGGCCCCCCATTCACAATTGGGATTGAATGGGTGGTCCCCTCGAGTTCTCCTATCTCTATTACATTGACATGTTCGTCATTAGTCACTACGAATTCTTTCTTGTCTATGTGATCTTGAATGGCATTGCGGAGAACGAAGCATTCCTCGGTGGTGTGGCCACTATATTGGTGGTAGCCACAATATTTGTGGTGAGCATGATTGGGGTTGACCGTCTTGGGTTGGTACCCTTGTACGGGTGTGACTTGACCCTTTGCTTTGAGGACTTCGAAAACTTCGGTTTGAGTCATGCCTTGGAGAGGCGTATAGACACGGTCATTTCGAGACTTCTTCCCTTGGGGTGGAGGAACCTTTTTGTAATTCCCCTTATCGATAGTGACGGCGTTGACCGAGGCCTCTTTTGTGGAGTTGGAAGTGGCCTTGTAGCGGTAACTAGGAGAACTTTTCTTCACTTCCTTGAGCAACTCGTCCATTCGGACCCCCGCCTCATACATTTGGGAGAAATCCGCATAGCAAGCCCCACTTAGGTGGGTGCAGAGATCAATTTTGAGACATTTGAGAAAGATTTCCATTTGCTCCTTGGTATTTGGCCTTTCCACAATCTTGGAGAGTTTATCATTCCATCTCCTTGTGAAGTCGATGAAGGACTCGTGGTCTCCTTGAGTAGTGTTCTCTAGCTCTTTTCTTGTGGGCCGGTGAGTGGTGTTGCCTTGGTATTGGTTCTTGAAGGCAAGCATGGTGGAGTCCCAATCAAGACGGACAGTGAGCGGGAGAGTAGCATACCAATCTTTTGGGAGTCAGAGTAAAGGAGTTTGTAATTATTGTCAGAAAGAAGGGCATTCAGAAGAGAGATGTTGGAAGAAGCAGGGCAAGTGTTTGAACTGTGGTCAGTTAGGACATTTTCAGAGGGATTTCCCTAAGTATAGGATGCAAGCATCGGGAAGTGTGGTTGGGTCCTCTCAGGGTCAGAAGAGGGATTCCTCAGGCAAGCCTAAGGTTCAGGGTCGTGTTTTTGCTATTTCTCAGCAACAGGCTTCGGAGTCCTCTAATGTGATAGGAGGTATTATTTCTGTGTCTAGTTTGAGGGCACGTACACTTATAGACCCTGGCTCATCGCATTCTTATGTGTCTGTGCATTTTGCTTCTCGATTGCATAAGTCTTCTGAATCTCTGCCTTATGTGTTAGAGGTGTCAACTCCTATAGGGGAGTGTTTGGTGACCAATGAGGTGTTGCATTCTTGTGATGTGCATATACGTGAGCATGTTTTACCTGCTGATTTAGTTATCTTACCATTACAAGATTTTGATGTTATCTTGGGTATGGATTGGTTGGGTAAATATCATGCGTCTGTTGATTGTGCTAATAAGGTGGTTACATTTTCTATCCCAAATGTTCCTAAATTTTCTTTTGAAACTGTTCCCTGGGGTAGAGAGATTCGAATTATTTCTTATATGAAGGCTAGAAAGTTGTTGAACCGTGGTTGTGCGGGGTATTTGGCTAGTGTTCTTGATACTACTAAAAGGGTTCCTGATATTGAGGATGTGCCTATTGTTAAATAATTTTCAGATGTATTTTCTTCTGAGTATGCTATGCCTCCTGACCGGGAAATAGAGTTCTGTATTGACTTACTTCCAGGTACGGCTCCTATATCTGAGGCACCTTACAGAATGGCCCCAGCTGAATTGAAAGAGTTGAAGGTTCAGTTGCAAGAGTTACTTGATCGAGGATTCATTCGTCCTAGTGTATCTCCGTGGGGAGCTCCAGTATTGTTTGTTAAAAAGAAAGATGGGTCCTTGAGGCTGTGTATTGACTACAGAAAGCTGAATCAGGTAACTATAAAGAATAAATATCCGCTTCCTCATATTGATGATTTATTTGATCAACTTCAAGGGTCAGTTGTCTTTTCAAAACTTGACTTGAGGAGTGGGTACCATCAGTTGAAAATCCGTTCTGAAGACATTTCTAAAACTGCTTTTCGTAGTAGATATGGCCATTATGAGTTTCTTGTTATGCCTTTCGGGTTGACTAATGCTCCGGCTGTTTTTATGGATATGATGAATAGGGTCTTTAAACCTTATCTTGATACCTTCGTGGTTGTATTTATTGATGATATTCTGGTTTATTCCAAGTCCCGGGAGGAGCATGAACAGCATTTGCGAATGGTTTTATCTATTCTTCGTGAGAAGCAGTTGTTTGCTAAATTCAGTAAGTGTGCTTTTTGGCTCAATGAAGTATCTTTTCTTGGGCATGTGAGTTCTAATAAAGGTATATCAGTTGATCCATCTAAAGTTGAGGCTATTGTGAATTGGAGGAGGCCAGAATCAGTTACAGAAATTCAAAGTTTCTTGGGGTTAGCTGGGTACTACAGAAGGTTCATTGAGGGGTTTTCTAAGATTGCAACTCCCTTGACTCAGTTGACTCGAAAGAATATTCCTTATGTGTGGGATGAAAAATGCCAAGCTAGTTTTGAAGAGTTGAAGAAGAGATTGACTACAGCTCCTATTCTCGCCCTACCTAATGGTAATGATGATTTGGTAATCTATAGTGATGCTTCTAAAGAAGGCCTCGGGTGTGTATTAATGCAGAATGGAAGGGTGATTGCATATGCTTCGAGGAAGTTGACTTCGAGTGAGCAGAATTATCCTACCCATGACATGGAGCTTGCAGCTATTGTCTTTGCATTATACAAGTGGAAACATTATCTTTATGGAGCAAAGTTTGAGATTTTCACAGATCATCAGAGTTTAAAGTATCTTTTCTCCCAGAAAGAGTTGAATAATAGACAACGAAGATGGATGGAGCTATTGAAGGATTATGATTGTACAATTTCTTATCATCCGGGCAAAGCAAATGTGGTAGCTGATGCTATTAGCCGGAAGTCTTATGTAGCTTCATTAATGGTGCGGGAATGGAAGATGTTGGAGGATGCTCGAGATTGGAGTCCTTATGAATCAAAGCATGGATCTATTTTTGCAAACATTCGAGTATTTCCAACTTTAGTTCAACAAATAAAGGAAGCTCAGAAGGATGACCCGGAATTGGTAAAGATTATGGATAAAATCAAAGATGGTAAATTTGAGGATTTCTCACTCAGTTCTGAAGGGGTATTAACTTTCAGGGGTCGGTTGTGTGTGCCTAATGTTGATGGGATTAAACACCAAGTTCTTGATGAAGGCCATAAATCAAGGTATACTATTCATCCCGGGAGTACTAAAATGTATCAGAATTTGAAGCAACACTTTTGGTGGAATAATATGAAGAGAGAGATAGCAGATTATGTATCCAAGTGCTTAACATGTCAACAAGTTAAAGCTGAACATCAAAGGCCTGCGGGGTTACTTCAACCATTAGAGATTCCGGAATGGATGTGGGAACATGTTACTATGGATTTTGTGACAGGGTTACCTCGTACTCGAAGAAGGTTTGATGCGGTTTGGGTGATTGTTGATAGATTGACAAAGTCTTCTCATTTTCTACCTATTGAGATCGGTTATTCTATGGAAAAGCTTGCAACTTTGTACATTAATGAGATCGTGAGGTTACATGGAGTTCCAGTGAGCATTGTATATGATCGTGACCCTAGATTCACATCTCGGTTTTGGCAAGCGTTTCAGAAGGCTTTGGGTTCAGAGTTGAGATTTAGTACAGCTTTTCATCCTCAAACAGATGGTCAGTCCGAGAGAACTATCCAGATTCTTGAGGATATGTTGAGGGCTTGCTCAGTTGATTTTTCAGATTCGTGGGATATTCATTTGCCTCTCGTAGAGTTTGCTTATAATAACAGTTTTCAGTCCAGTATTGGGATGGCTCCTTATGAAGCCTTGTATGGGAGGAAATGTCGGTCTCCTATCTGTTGGGATGAAGTGGGAGAAGCCAAGATTTGGGGTGTTCAGATGGTTAATGATTCAGTTGAGAAGGTTAAACTTATTCGAGATCGTTTGAGTACTGCCCAGAGTAGACAGAAAAGCTACGCTGATCATCGGAGGCGAGACCTTGAGTTCGAAAAAGGTGACTTTGTGTTTTTGAAGGTTTCCCCTAAGGTTGGTATTCGAAGATATGGAAAGAAAGGCAAGCTTGCTCCGAGGTTTATTGGTCCATTTGAGATTCTTGGAAGAGTGGGGGATCGGGCTTATCGTCTTGCATTACCTCCTTCTCTTGATAAGATCCATAATGTGTTTCATATCTCTATGCTTCGGAAGTATGTGTATGATTCTTCTCATGTTTTATCTGAGGTTCCCGAGGATATTGAGCCGAGTATGTCTTATGAGGAACATCCGGTCCAAGTCATTGACTCGAAGGTGCAAGAATTAAGAAACAAAAGTATCCCTCTTGTTCGAGTTGTGTGGAGGAATCATAATGTGGAGGAATCGACTTGGGAACTTCGGGAGGAGATCGAGAGGAAGTACCCTTGGTTGTTTGAGGGCCTCGGTAAGTAACCCTAAAATTCGGGACGAATTTTCTTTAAGGGGGAGTGATTGTAGCGACCCCAAAACCCGTTTATATTTATTTTATAATTTTGGGGATTTTTATTTGACTTATATGTGCATTTTATGTGTTGCATCATATTATATGATTTGCATATCATACTTGATTATTTGTGTCATTTACCTAGTTAGTAAAAATAATGATTAAAGGAGTTAAATGATTAAGTTGAAACTTTAGGGTCCTAGTTGAAAATGTAAGTTTAAGGGGCTTAATTGTTAAATTTGAAAGTTGGGTGATCAAGTTGTGAAAATTGGGTAAAGATATTTAAGAAACTTTCCCTTCTTCCTTCTCTGTGTTTACAAACTTTCTTCTGCAACTTTCTCTACGTCTCAACCTAGGGTTAGGAGAAAAAGGTAAGTTCGACCCATTTCGATTTAATTCTTTTTATTTACTTACCCGTTTTAAAAACTAATTATATAAAAATGATCAGGGCATCGAGTAGGTCATTTCTAGCCGAACAAAACTTATTTCAGCGGTACTTTTTCTGGAACTAGGTAAGTTACTAATTCCCCTTTAAATGTTAAAATAGTCATATATGCTATATATGATACTCCTACTTGTTAATTTTGTGTTTTGGGTAATATTTGCTATACTTGTAATTTTGGGACAAAGGGAGTATATGAACTTGGTTTATCTGGGTATTGTAATGGTTTAGAAACCATGTTGAAAGTGCTAATGAAAATTGTTATTGTAAGTTGCTTAAGTTGTGTTATATATGTTGTACTTGTGGGACGGAAGGAGTAAAAATTGAACTAAGAAAGAATCTGGGATTTGGCCCAAAATAGGAGGAGGCGCGCGCACCATATATAATGAGGCGCACGCATCCATCGTTACCAACCTAGGCCAAAATTGTCTGGAGAAGGGAGGCGTGCGCATCCCTTTGGATGAGGCGCGCGCACCCTTAAGTGAATCAACAATAGTGAAGTTCTGGTCCTAGGAGGCGCGCGCACCCTATGGGGTGAGGCGTGCGCATCCCCCCTGTTTCCAAGGTTTGATAGTTTTGATCAAGTTGGGTATAAGAGGGCAAATGTTTGTGTGTTCCTTAGGGTTGTTTATGACTTAAACATGAATGTGTATGACTTTTATGTCGTTGATGAAAAGATTGGGTTGTGACTAAATGTCCTTATTATGGACTCTTTATCAGAAATCTTTCGTGTGCATCTTGTGATGTTTTGGCTTAATTCCTTCTTGGATTAAATGCCCCGGGTTTTGTTTAGCAAGTATTCATTACTGTGCTTCTTGTTAAAAGTCCAGCTGGTCTTGTTGTGGAGTCAGCCAATGGAAGAATTATAGTGGTACAGGTAAGTCCACTATAAGGTTTTCCATTGGAGCTTGTGAGTCAGGCGGTGGGAGAATTATAGTGGCACACAAGCCAAGTTCACTATAAGGTGTCCACTGTGCCTTCTAGTTTCCCCAGTCCAGATTGGCCTTGGATGGGATGAATTGCTCCCTTTGGTGAGTATTTGGGTTATGACTTTGTGTCATATTTCCCTCTCTGGTTACTTGGTTCTATTGGTTATGGTTTGGTTTTCGGGATCCCGACGGCTTCAGCTATTTATGCTGCTCAGATGGTTTTCTCTGATGGGTTTCTCAGATGGTATTCTCATCAGTTATGGTTATTGGGTAAACCTTGGCTTGGTATCCACCGGAGTGTGGGCAATGTGATATATGAATTGATGTTATATGCTATATGCTTACTTGTTGATATTGTTTCTTTATGATCATCATATCAGCATGTAACGTAGTTGCATTTTAGTAGCTTACTGAGATTTATTCTCACCCTTATTTGTTTACTGTTTTAGATAAAGGCGGGTCCAGGGGATAGGACACTCGGCACGGGAGGACGTTGGTTTGGGTAAGAGTTGGGACTTATTTTGTTGAAGGTTACATTATGTAAATGTAAACCCTTTGGGTAGAGTACCCGTACTTCTTATGGTTCCATCTATTTTGGTAAAAGTTGATGTATGTACATTTGTTTAAAAGTTTGTAAGCCTTCGGGCTAAGTGCTTTCGTCGTGAAAGTGTTTGTAAAAGTTTGTTTCAAGTTAAGGGAAGTCTTTGAACTTCAAGTGTGTTTTTGTGCCACTTTCTAAAAGGACATTTCGAAAATTTTTCTAAAAGGTTTCATAACGTCTTCCACTCGTGTCCCGAGCGTGGGGCCAAGTAGGACCACGGGTACGGGGCGCGACACCTAGGATGTCTAACTTGTTTTAGATTGTTTAGAGTCGCCACCTATGTTTTGAGGAACATAAGAAAAACCTATTGATAATAGCCTAAGTTTGATTACGAAAACAGAGATTCCTTGTTTTGAGGTTCGGGGGTTAGATTACGAGATGGGAAGTACCGAAACACCCATCTCGCCCAACTAAAGTTTGTCTCGCTTAATCAAAATCTACATGAATGATAAACGTTCTTCTTCTTCTTCTTTAAATCATAAAAAGGGGGTTTTAAAATAGAGTTTGGAATGTAGGAGATAACTCCTTAACCAACCTCAATGAGATGAGGTGATCATTAGAGTCATGTCCCAAAATGATTTGGGTGATTGCACTTTGATAATACAAAAAGAAAGAGAAAAGAGATGAAGTTGAGAAGGGGAAAGAAATAGCTTTACCTAGACTTCAAGAGACTTCAAACACTTCTTGTTGATTTACTTGGAGAAATCCTTTGGAAAATGCTTTGAAAGTAGGAAATTTGGTTTATTGTAATATGAGATTGAGAGCCAAAAGTCCAAGATCAAGGTCAAGGTTTTTCCAGTCAAAGTTTTTGTATAAGTTTTCGTGTCTCCTTGAAAATGGAGGTAAATAGGGGTTTTATAGGTGAAAGAGAGATGTTTTTGGTGCCAAAACTCAGTCACCAAGAAATCCTTCCCGGGCAAAATCCTGTAAATTGAGCAAGGGAGAGAATCCTGGCCAGAAATCTGTAACTGACGCCTAGAGGCGCGCGCTTCCTGCGTTGGGGGCGGGAGGCGCGCGCGCCTGGATCCTCCTGTCAGAGGCGCGCGACTCAGAGAAGGCAATTTTGACAGAATGGACTAGAAAGTCAGCCCTGTTATTCAGTTTAGTCCCTGGACTTAACGAAGTCAGTCAGGAACTTAACGGAAGTGACAGAAACTAACGAGAAACACTTAAAATGGGGAGAAACACAAGATCAAATGTGCAATCGGGGTGAGCGGTCCAAGGCGGGGTGTCTACACGAGGCCTTTTATTTAGGTGAGAGGGTTTTGTGGCAGCATGGACTAGGCCTCATGCAGAGGGCGCCCGTTGATCCGCCCGAGACCATGTTCGTTGCTGACCGTGGGGATGACCCTTTTCTCAAGGGAGCGAATGCCGCTGAATTGATCACCGATGAGCCACATGGGCGGTTTGTGGCCACGAGGCTGAGATCGCCACAGGTGGTGGCCTCTGGGGTAGCTCCTCCAGTGTGGCAGGACTATTCTTTCATTTATGCTGACGGCCGGGTTCACATGGTGGCCGTGTCTGTCGCAGGAAGGGAAACCCCGGTTGGAGAAATTCCCGTTGACGCGGTATGCATTCTTTTCCATTTGTGCACACTCATCCCATATTTCTGTCTCCTCCCTTGCTGAGTAGTTTCCTTATCCATGTGCAGGTTGCTGCGCAATCTTTGCTGGGGAGGCCTTCTCTCCTAAAACGGGCCAAAAGGTGGCTAAAGAGGTTCGTTGGGCGCTCTTCTAAGGGGCCTCGGACAGAATCTAGGTTTGCACCGGGCAAAAACTCGGTGAGTGGTGGGGAGAGGCCTTTCCGTCGGTCGTCGAGCGTGGAGCTACCGTCGTCCTTTGTTCGTCGCCATACCTTAGGCGGGGCTAATTTGGAGGCCTTTCGTGATTCGCTCCGTGATCCTGGCTCCCACGAGATCGCTCCGGACCCATTTGCCCACTTGGCCTTAGAGCGCGTGGATCCCCTGCCGGCAAGACATTCGGGTTTTCACTCCCAGATTCCTCCTTCCTTCTTTCCAGGCCAATCCTCTTCGGGTGAAGGTTCCAGCATGGCAGAGTCCATTTTCTTCTTTGACCCTAGCATGTACCCGCGTCGTCCTTTGGAGAGAGTTCATTCGTGTCGCGACCCCGGACCCCGCGGGCCCGAGACCGCGATCTGGACGTCGACTCTAAAACCAAAACTGTGAAATACTGAAGTTAAAAATTCCATTTGATACCAAAAGGTGATGATCCAAAGTTTTACAAAACCAAGTTTGATAAAAACCAAATACAACTATCATAAACTTCCACAAGTTTATGCTTAACAAAATAAAAATATACAATTCTTAGTGACGTCATTGTTTGGTACAACTATCCCAAAATGGTTACACATTTACATAATGTAAACCAACCTATATCAACCTTCCCCAAAAGAATGGATCCACACTCGACGTCCTCTTTCTCGTGATCAGCGAGACTAATCCTTAGCACCTGGGGGGGGGTTAAGGAAAAACAAAGATAAAAAGAAAGGGGGTGAGATAAATCTCAATAAGTTACTAATGCAACCACATGACATGCTATGATGCACGAAGCGATAAGCAATAATAAATATCACGTAACACATAGCATTTATCACATAACAGATAGCAGCGGAAATAAACACATAACAAAGGATATAGCCAAGGTTTTCCAAACCGGAACATCCAAATAAAGGATCGCTGCGCAGCTTCAATAATCAACAAATCATCATCTTCATAATAGCATGAAAGCCGAAGAGAAAACCCCGGTACCGGAACCAATAACCAAATGAAGTGTCACAAGGGACGGGAGACATGCCACAAAGTCATGCTCCAAGTAAAGCTAAAGTGCACACAAAGGAGCTAGCTCTTCTCACATCCAAGGCCAATCTGGAGGAGGGTAATAATGGGGCAAAACAATGGTCAACATCACAATGGACTTGGCCGTGCCATCATAATGTTTCGCATCGCCCAAACACACACAAAATACCAGCTGGACTTTCAAATAAATGCTAAGTAATAAATACTAGCTTAAATAAACAACTTAAGGTTCCAAAGTAGGGAACCAATCCAAATAAATTACCGAAAAGGTGCACCAATCCAACAACACATCAAAAGATGTCCAAACAAATACAAAACGATACTTGGTCAAACTCCACACATATTTGTTCACAAAGGCACCGTTTTAAACACTAGAGTTATTCGGAACCCACACAAACAATTATCCCAACCGAATAAACCACCTCATACTCATTTCCCACTTTTATAACCCTAACACACTCCTTACACGGTTTACATTGGCTTACGGTTGACTTCTTATTGTTCCGGGTGCTTACTTTTGAGTTATAAACATTTAAGCCTAAAACAGGGGTGCTCGGCCGAGCAGTTCTATATGACTCGGCCGAGCAACCTCGGCTCCAAAATTATGACTCTCTGGTCTGCTCCACTCGGCCGAGTCAAGGGACGCGCTCGGCCGAGCACCTCCTAAATTCAGAAAAAACGCAGAAGAACCCAGGTAACCAAATTTTACCCAAAACTTCACCATTTCTCTAATACTCAAAATCAAGACTTCCAATAAGCATAATAATGCACCAAAACAACTTGTGAACTTGAAATGGACCTAAACAACAACATCTAGCTACCCACAACAAGATTCAAACCCCAACATTCCCAAGAACACTATTTTTGGCCAAAACTCAAATAAATTCCAAATAAATTCTAAACTCAACCAAACTTCAAATAAAACACATCAAGCATTATCTAGGCATGATATGAACATTTTAGCATAAAAATGGGGGAAAAGTAACTTACTTGGATTTTCTCAAAGTTGATGGATTTCGATTCTTTTTGGTTCTACGCGATCCTATCGACGATCTAAACAAGGTTCAAGTTTTAAGAAATGAGAGAATATGAGAGGAAGAGGAAGAGGAAGATAATGAAGAGAGAAGGAAGAGGAAGAAAAACTTACCAAATTGAGGAGAGAGGAAGAGAGATGGCTGGGAGAGGGGATGGAGGTGGAGTGTGAGGATGGGGGAGGTGAGGGAAGGAGTAGGGAGGGAGTAGGGAAATGTTTAAAAGATTTACACTTAGGCCCCCTCCTCTACACTACACACAAATACTCCCCATTAACAATTAAGACTCAACGATTCTACACTTGCACAAATGACCCAAATAAAATGCTAGGCATAAATATTATAACACATAAAATGCACACATAATTAATTAAATAAATAATAATTTAAATAAATAAATAAGCCAATAAATAAATAATGATTATTTATTACTAATAAAATAGAGCCTAGATTTCGGGTCGTGACATTCACTCCCCCTTAAAGAAAATTCGACCCGAATTTTAACGAGACTCACCTTACACAAAAATCCACGGAAATTTCCTCTCGATCTCATCACGAAGCTCCCACGTCGACTCCTCGATATTATGATTCCTCCAAAGAACTCGAACCAACGCGATGCTCTTGCTCCTCAACTCTTGGACTTTGGTATCTAAAATCCGAACCGGTCGTTCCTCATAAGTCATACCGGGCTCAATATCCTCCGGTACACCCGGTAACACGTGTGTGAATACCCCTTTCCGATGAAGCGACGCATGGGAAGTATCTTGTGATTATTTTTATTTACAAAGGGAATATTCTTAATGACATTAAAATTATGAGAGTCGCCACGCCGTTTTAATTAAAGCCAAAACATTGAAAAAAGCATTTTTAGTGGGTTCGGGGGTCAAATTACAACAAGAGAAGAATATTGAACGTTATCACTCCTCTTGCCCGAATTGATCGGTCTTTCTATCATGATGAATGTGTTAGTAGTGTGTTAGTGATTTAGACCGGATCCGAAGATTGCCTACGTTCCTCTCAATGCGAGAAGCTCAGGTCAGCGTAGTTCGCAGAGAATTAGAATAGGCAGAAGAATCGGGATCATGCATAATGAGGGGGGAATTACCTAAAGATTAGGGTTTAGAAGTAGTTCCTAGATCATCCTCGGGTTGATGAACCCTCGATCATCATCGGCTATGAAATAACATATAATTATGAAGATCGCAACCCTAAATATAGCATAAATAAGGTTTTAATCTAAGAACACGAAGAACACGCGAAGAACATATTATGAACATATGAATGAGCATGCAAAGAATATGAAGAAACTATGAATAAACATGTACAAACATGAATATAAAAGATCTACATTAAAAATAATGCAAGAATACGAAGAAAAAGTTAGAAAACTTACCTATGTTGGCAAGAAATAAACCTTGGATCTTCTTGAGTGTTTGAATGTTAATTAGAGAGAAAAATAGTGTTTAGGAACTCCAAAATTCGTACTTAGAGCTCTCAAAATAGGATCCTTAAACCAATAACCTGGGATTGGTTTATATAGTAAACGGAGGGGCAGATCTGATGGTCCAGATCATCCGGCGCAAGGTTGGCCGCCTGGCCATGGTTGAAGTCAGTTACAAGAGTGGCCGCGTGGCCAAGATCAACGCGGAGCAATGTTGGCCGCGTGGCCAAGGCTGCCGGCTGACTTGATTCTTAAGTTAGGGTTTCTGCATGGTTTTAAGGAAACCATTTACTACCTAATTTGATAGATTTTGTCATAAATGAGATATTTTGGGAATCCAGGACAAGTCTTTGCAAGGTTTCTAGTTCCTATAAAGTCCTTGTATTTTTGGGAAACTCCTAATAAACTCATTTTCAGGTCGGGTACTAACAGTAGCCCCTCGGCGACACTTCTTGCAAGGCAATGTGGGGTCGACGATAAAAGAAGGATCCGTCTGAAACATGAGTTTCAAAACAGATGAAATGTAAGGGAACGGCTGAACCTTGGCAGGGGACCTACGTATCCACGGGGGAATCAAGCCAAACGTAGTTCAAATCTGATGGGGAAATTGGGAAGGACTGTCCTCTGATGGGGAACAACGTCTTCTGCTGGGGAAAATGCACCTGCCGGGGATGAGAGATGACCGCGTCGGTCGGGTGGCTGGACCTTTTCAGGTTTCCTACGTATCTTCCGAGGAATCAAGCCGGTCGTAGTTCAGAGATATTAGGGAAAAACGAGCCATCGGACTTCTGCTAGGGATAATAAACCTACGGGCACTATCCTGCATGAAGAACGAGCATTTGTAAGCAACGAAGTTATTTGGGAAAACTAAAGACTATGTTGTTTTCATAATCCCAAGATGGAATGATAAACGCAATCAGGATCGCCAGGGTTCCTGCCGATTGCACTAAAGTAATAGATGTTGGATCTCTCGCGAACAGAAACGCCGAGGCTTCTGCCAATCGCGATTGATCTATGATGCGTATGTCATAGAGGCGCCGAAGTCTCTACGATCGTGCAAATCCTAATAAATACTGGATCTCTCGTAAACAGAAACGCCGAGGCTTCTGCCAATCACGATTGATCAAGGATACGTATGTCATAGAGGCGCCGAAGTCTCTACGATCATGCAAATCCTAAAATAGATGCTGGATCGCTCGCAAACAGAAACGCCGAGGCTTCTGCTAATCACGATCGATCTAGGATGGTATGTCATAGAGGCACCGAAGTCTCTATGATCATACGAATCCTAATCAAATATTCTGTGAAGAATGGAAATTTTAAGGGGCTTTCCGTACCCAAAGGTAACGAATATTAGTCAAAATTGTGCTAAGGGCATTTAAGATGAATTAATGGGAAAAGATCAGGGAAAAAAGTGGAATTTTATCTGAAGGGGCAAGGTTAGCCGCGTGGCCAAACACACTAAACTGCAATAGTGGCCGCGTGGCCAAGACCGCTGAGTGGTCAGATCTCTTTCACACGGATCGCTGATCTGACGGCTGGGGTTGCAAGGGCAAAAGTGGCCGCGTGGCCAAGGAGGGCAAAAGTGGCCGCGTGGCCAAGGATGCCGACGGGCTGACTCCTTGGTCACATCACCAGACACCTCCCCTCTTCTTCTACTTTCTTCTTTCTTCTTCTCCCTCCATTGTTAACGAGTTAGAGAGAGGAAATTAGGTTTTAAGAGAGAGAAAGCTTAGATTTTGATAATCTTGAAGACTTCGTTTCACATACTTCTCGAAGCTATGGCGGATTGGATCAATGAGGCGTTATTTAGGGATTTCCCGGGCTAAGGTGGGTATATGATCCCACAACAAGAGCCACAAGGAGAGGGGCACGGTAATGCTCAGGGCGGAGGAAACGTAGGGGCTGACCCAGGAGCGGGCTTTGAAGCGGCGCCCTTGATTCCACGGGGCGGTTTGAGACCACGAGCCGCGACTCGGAATTATCGCGATAATCTGCTGCGGTCTACGTTCAACCAAGATTACGATTTTTACGTCGACTCTGAGCGTCATTGGTCGATGGGGCTTCCGGAGACGCGAGAGGTAAATTTCGAATTTTCACTCTTCTCCTTCTCACACATTTGTATGTTTTATGCACATAATATGAAATGCTAGAATAATGGAATGCTAGAATTTAAATTGCTAGAATTGTAAATTGCTAGAATGGTAACATACCTGTGCTGTGTTTACCTGCAGAGGATCAAGGCTCGTGGGTCCACAGTGACTGTGGGAAAACTGTGGGCGTCCCTGCCGGAGGGACCGGGCGGTTTGCGTGCTCGGATCGAGGCTATGGGCTTTGGCCCATTCTTTGACAGTGTCCGCATGGTCGGGGCTACCCTGAAGGTGGCAGCGGTGATAGAGGTGTGCCGGGAGTTCTGGTGGGATACCACCCATACCTTCCACTTTAGTTGGGGAGAGATTACCATCACGCCGACGGATTTCGCGGCCATCACAGGGTTGAGGTTTACTGGTACCCCTTTGCCTTTCGATGAGAGCTTGGCAGAGCGGCGGGACTATAGACAGGTTCTGCTGGGAGTTGACACCGACCTGGGAGGAGGTGTCAAGGGTTATGGAGTGGAGGCCGGGAAGGTGAACCGCTTGGTGGAGGTGGCTATTGAGGCCATTAGTAGGGGGGAGTATGATTTGGATTGTTTGGTCCGGCTGTTTTATGGTACAGCTTCTCAGAGATTTTGTTTCCCAGTGGGGCTACTGTCTGCCGGTACTCACTGCTAGGGGCTCTTGTGGACTTGGACTTAGTCGGTGGGATTTCTTGGGGTGGAGCCGGTTTGGCTGAGATTTACCGGGCTTTGGACCATTGCTCGAGGGCTAGCTCGTCGGCCTTTGACGGGTTCCAGTTCGCCTTTGAGGTACGCTCTTGACTACCCTTCTTTTCATTTGAGATCTCTATTCCATCTTTTGGTCTGAAATGTCTCTCTCATTATATGCACAGGCTTGGGTGTACGAGGTCTTCGGTGTCGCGCCCTTTCAGTTGGTGATGAGTGCTAACAAGGTTGTTCCCATCATGTCGTACTGGTGCAAGGGCAACAGGGCTCCTTCCCGCAGAAACTGGGACAGGAAGACAGTGGATGCCGCTGATCTGAGGAGGGTGTTCACGATGTCTGAGCCCATCGGGGTTAGATTTTACCCATGGAGCCCGACCAATGAGGCTTCGGTGGGTCCCTATGTAGTGGATTTGACCGCTTCTAGGGTTCTGCTTGTAGGTCTCACCGGGGAGGCCATGTACCTTGGGGAGAGGGTGGTTCGTCAGCACAGGGCTGGTGTGTTACCGTGGGCTCCTTATGACCCTCCTCGGGATATGCTCCGTCCTGCGAGGTTGGCGAATTTCTTGGCTCCCACTCCGGTAGAGCATTACAGAGGGAGTGATGATTATGTCGGCTATGTACGGACACGGCTGGTCAGTCCACAGGTACGGGCTAGGATGTTGTCTAAAGAGGGGTCGAGCTCGGCCCGTTATGTTGGTCGGAGTCGGCCTTTGGTTGACAAGCCTCTTCGCTCGAGTAGTGTGAGAGTGATGAGGGGTGGCCGGGAGGTGGAGCTTAGCTTGGAGCTGACTGATGCAGATCTTGTTGAGGAGACATTCATTCCTCCGCCCGACGCTGGGGTACAGTTTTATGCTTTATATTAGTCATGTTTGCACACACCTATTTCTTTCTGCATTGTAATCATTTGCCTTGGCTTCCCTTTCAGGTGACTCGGGAGGCATATATCCGTTCAGCTCGGCAGGAGAACGTATTGATGCACTTACTGAGGGAGGCGTACCATTCATGTACTTGTCAGAGGGACGACGTTGCGTCACCCCAGCGTCGTGAGCGGTCTCCGAACGGTGCGGGCTCTTCTCACATTGGTGGTCGAGCGGTCGGGGACGGAGTTCGGGTGCCGGTAGCTCTAGGGCTTTAGCGCGGCGTGGAGACACCACGGAGGAAGATTCAGATTAGGCGGGGTCCACCTTTATTTCCTACACTGTTAGCTAGTAGAGAGCAGAGGGATATGTATGTACAGGACAAATGTATAAAATGCATGTATGTATATTATGTTCTAAAATGCAATTTTATTGTGGGAGCCTACTTGTGCAAACTAGTTATTTTACAAATGTTCCTAATTTTATACAATGCATGAGCCATGGAAGGGGGCCGGTACGTAGTTGCATGGATCCGTCACGGAGTGGGAAGAAACAAACTGGATTTCTGCATGGAGCAAAGTTGGCCGCATGGCCATGGCGAGGCCCAGAACAATGTTGGCCGCCTGGCCATGGCAAGATCCGGAGCAAAGTTGGCCGCGTGGCCTAGGACGAAGTTGGCCGCCTGGCCGAGGACAATATCGGCCGCGGGGCCAAGGGCATATGTGGCCGCGTGGCCAAATCATGCGCCGCCTCCGGTTTTCCTTTTCCTGGCAAGAATCGGGAGTTGTGCAGTATTTAATGAACCCTTTGCAGCCATAAAAATGTACCAGCAACCTTTTAAGCAGTTTTTGAGTTCCTTTTAGTCAATTTTATTGCTCTTTGTCATGGATCAAGAGGCTAGGATCACAAGCCTTGAGAAAAAAGTCTTTATAACCTCTTTGGAGAAGTGGGTTGCCAAACTCCCTGGTTCTAGTCGTAGGAAACTTGATGAACGGTATGGGATAAAGTGTCTTTGGTCACTTTTGCACATGAACTCCAATACCACCCTCTTGCAAGACTGTGGGAGATTTTGGAATGATACCCTCCATGTCTTCAACTTTTCATTCAACGAGATAACACCCACTTATGAGGACATCGCGGCTTTATGTGGCTACGAAGGGAAGGGTAAAGTTGCCTTGCCTTTAGACTTCCTTTGCTTGAGGGACAAATTGATGACCTTTGGCGTGCCCGCGGATGACTTTGATAGGTATGCTAGGGGCGGTTATGTCGACCTTTCTTGGATGCCACAACACTTTATACACATGGATGTGACCTCTGACCGTTCCTTGGACCATCTTACGCTATGTCTGTTTGCCTCCACCCTTTTCCCTTCTGAGGTTGGATTTGCTAGTGAGGGGTGTTTGGGCATGGTGAATTCGGCTCGTTTAGGTTATGACATTGTACCGGCCATTCTTGGGGAGATGCTCTGTGGGATTCCCCATCTCGCGGCTTATGGTGGGATGCCTTGTGGTAGTGATAGGCTTTTAACCATGTGGTTGCAAGAGCGGCTTCGAGTGAATAAACCGGCGGCTTCTCTGAAGGTGGCCCCATGGATGCACCGCATTAGAGGCATGGCGGAGCGGTTTGAGGGCATGACTCTCAAAGGTTGGGAAAAGTATTTGGCGGAAATGGTGACTGACGACATTCAGTGGGTAGTGCCCCATTGGCACATTCACTCTGTGAGGGAGAAACAAGTGGGGCTTCACATGATCAAAGTTCCGACCCTTTATGGGACTACCTTTTACTATCCCTCTAGAGTGCTTCGTCAGTATGGTTTGGTGCTGATCATCCCGGAGGGTTGGGACGAGGAGAGAGATGATTTTCCTTTTGGGGTACTTCAGTTGGATGACAGTGCCTCAGTCCTTCTTTCTCAGATGTGGGGCGAGGCCGGCTTTAGTCGTAGGACCTTCCTTACACGCTCTAGCAACATCTTCCTGCCCTGCGAGTATTTGGATTGGTATATGGGGAGACTTGGGCATGCGGAGCAGACTCTAGAGACCCTAAGGGGCACTATTTTGGGATCCTGTGCTCCAAGTTTTTCCTTGAGAATTAAGGAGGCTGAGGCTTATGCGAGGAAGATGAGTAAAGGCGTGGCTAACGGAGGCGGAGAGGAAGTGGGGGCGTCAAAGAAGAGGAAGGGCGAAGAGGCTCCTAATGGAAAGGCTAAAGGTGTTAGCGAGTTTGAAAGAAGATTTTGTGAGAATCCTAGCAAGAAGAAAGTTCGCCGTGGGCAAAGCAAGAAGAAAGAGACCGAGGGCACAAAATGGCACTAAGGAGTAATCCTGAGCGTCTCTCCATGGTCGTTGCAGACACATTAGTTTAATTTAGTTTACTTTTGTTTTAGTTTCAATTTCAGAAAAGGTTATTCATTCAAAAAGTATGTCAAGCTTAGACTCATCAAATAAGTGTTAACATGCAATGACTATGGAAATAAAAGTTTTTGCTTTCAGAAAATACAACTTCTATCTTTATTACTTAACAAGATTTGGATGTTTATTTGTTTTTTTAGACCGCACCTTTTGAAAGGCTGCCTACGTTCCCCTTTTACAAATAGGACTAAGGGGCTCAGGTCACCGTAGTTCACTCCAGTCGGACTAGAATGATTTTAGAGAAAGGGAAGATAGAAGGGGGAATGCTCTAACTTTTGCCTAGACCGCCCTGCGGGTTTTCGATCTAGCGAGCTTTGTACGCACCCTTATTTTGCATAGACCGCCCTTTGCGGGTTTTCAGTCTATCGGGCTTCTTTTGCGTAGTAATTTTTTTTTTTTTTTAAGAGGGGAGTCTAGTCATAGTAGCGTCTGAGCTTGCTGATGTTGACTGGTTCTTTGAACGGGTTGCCATCCAAATCTGCCATTCTGACCGCTCCTCCGGAGAAGATCTTCTGTACTACAAACGGCCCTACCAAGTGGGGGCCCATTTCCCGAGGGGTTGAATTTGTTGGGCAAGCGTGCTTTGAGCACCAAGTCTCCTTCTTTTATGTCAACAGGCTTGACCTTTTTATTGAAGGCTTTTGTCGTTCTCCTTTTGTAGGCCCGGATGTGTTCCATGGCCTTCAATCTGCGTTCGTCGAGCGTTGCCAACTGATCATAGCGACTACGAAGCCATTCTACCTCATTTACTTGGTTCTCGAGCAAGATCCTCAAAGATGGCACCTCCAGCTCAATAGGGAGCACTGCCTCCATGCCGTATGTCAAAGCGTAAGGGTCTCTCCAGTAGCGGTGCGGACTGACGTTCTGTACCCCCAAAGTGCTAATGGTAACTTCTCGGGCCAATCCCGTCCTTGCGAAGCCATCTTGCGAATTATCTGCTCTATCGTCTTGTTGGCCGCCTCGACCGCGCCGTTAGTCTGTGGATAGTATGGGGAAGATTTCTTTCGTTCGATCTTGAATTCTACAAGCAAGCGAGCACACTCGGCTTCGAAATGACTGCCGTTATCTGATATAATGAGGTTAGGAACCCCATACCGACACATAATGTTCTCTTTGATAAACTGCGCTACCTTCTTGGAATTCAGCACCTTGTAAGACTGAGCTTCGACCCACTTTGTGAAGTAGTCGACCGCGATGAGGACGAATTCATGACCATTACTACCGGCCGGCGAGATCTTCCCAATAATGTCTATACCCCACGTGGCGAATGGCCAAGGCGTGGTGGAACTATACAATTCGTGTGGGGGGATGTGGTTGAGGTTGGAGCATACTTGACACTTGTGACACCGTCGAACCCATTGAATACAGTCTGTCTCCATGGTAATCCAATATAGCCCAGAAGTGATCTTCTGTCTAAGCATCCTTGCATTCATGTGGGGTCCGCACAACCGTTGTGTACTTCTTCCATTATTGCTTCAGCTTTCTTGTTGTCGACACATAAGAGCAACAGACCGTCGTAATGCCTCTTGTACAAAGTATCGTCTAACAGCACAAATTGCCCCGCCAATCTTTTGAGTGCTTGCAGACTCTTGGCCTTCACATCTCCGTCAAAGGACATCTCTCCGTGCTTAAGGAACTTGTAGATTTGGGCGTACCATTGATCTCCGTTTATCTCTGCATCATCTGGATTCACAGCAATAGGCGGGGTTCTCCCTTCGTCCAACCCTGAATGGTTTCACGGACCTTCCTTCTGGAATTTCAACTAAGGAGGCCAATGTCGCTAGAGCATCCGCGAACCTATTTCTGTCTCGCGGCAGGAAATGGAAGGTAACTTCTTTGAACTGTGCAATCAACTCATCCATGTAACCTTGGTACCGCTGCAGGCAAGGATCAATAGTTTTCCATTTCTTCGCCGTTTGGTTAATAATCAAGGCAGAGTCTCCATACACTTCTAACTCTTTCACGTTGCGTTCTAGGGCGGCCTCCAATCCGGCTATACATGCTCATACTCGGTAGCGTTGTTGGTTGCTGAAAAGTTTAGCTTGATGGCTATGGGAGTGTGCTCATCTTTGGGATCAATAAGTAGGAGTCCGACTCCATTCCCTCGTTTGTTTGCAGCTCCGTCAAAGAATAATTGCCACCTTTCTGCGACCTCAATTGCGAAAATGTCATCATCCGGGAACTCGGGGTCGGGTCCTCTTGTCTCCGTGCTCGGAGTGTGTGCGAGCTGATCGGCCATTGCCCTCCCCTTGATTGCCTTCCTCGGTACATAAGTAATGTCGAACTCTCCCAAGAATACTGACCATTTAGCGAGTCTCATAGAAAGGGATAGTTTATCGAATAGGTACTTGATAGGATCCATTTTCGTCACCACCCATACTAGGCCTACGCAGGTCTTCTCGAGCGCGGAGTAATTGAGCTCGCTACCTTGTAACTTTCGACTGACAAAGTACACTGCATTCTCAATCCGGGAATCTTTGGCTTCTTGCGCTAACATGGCTCCGACGGCTGTATCTGTCACAGTTAAGTATAGTAGCAACGGCTTCTCCTTATGCGGCGGGCGCAGGATTGGGGTATTCACCAAATATTGTTTGATCCTTTCGAAGGCTATCTGGCAGTCATGATCCCACTCCACACTGGCTGTTTTCTTCATTAACTTGAAAATTGGTTCGCAGATGGTGGTCAGCTGATTGATAAACCGACTGATATATTGCAGGCGTCCCATGAATCCTTTTATCTCCGTCTCGGTACGGGGTGGCTTCATCTCCAGGATGGCTTGAATCTTCCTTGGGTCGGCTTCGATCCCATTCTCGGTGACCATGTAACCTAATACTTTCCCTCTACGAACTCCAAAGGTGCATTTCGCCGGGTTCAAACGCATGGCGTGCTCTCTCAACCTGTTGAAGAATTTTCTGAGATCTATCAAGTGTTGGCATCAGACCCTTTTGAATGTATAATCATGTCATCCACGTACACCTCAATCTCCTTGTGGATCATATCGTGGAATAAAGTCGTAACTGCCCGTTGGTAGGTAGCCCCAGCGTTCCTTAGCCCAAATGGCATGACAGTATAGCAAAAAGTCCCCCATGGGGTGGTGAAAGCTGTTTTCTCTTGGTCCTCCTCGGCCATCTTGATTTGGTTATAGCCGGCAAACCCATCAACAAATGACTTGACCTCATAGTGGGCGGTAGCGTCCACCAACATGTCGATATTTGGCAAGGGGAAGTCATCTTCGGCGTAGCTTTGTTGAGATCCCGAAAATCCACACATACTCTGACTTTACCGTTGGATTTCTTGACAGTCACCAGATTTGATAACCAAGTTGGATACTCGATCACCCTGATGAAACCCACACGGAGTAGCTTCTCAATCTCTTCCTTCACTTGCAAAGACCATTCCGGCTTAATGCGGCGCAGCTTCTGCTTGACTGGCTTAGCGTCTGGTGCTGTCGGGATTCTGTGCTCTACGATCGAGTTGTCGAGCCCCGGCATGTCCTTATAAGACCATGCGAACACATCCACATATTCTTTGAGTAGCTCAATCAGTGCTTCCCTTTCGGCTCCGCTGAAGAAGCTTCCAATCTGCGTTTCCTTAGGCTCGGCTTCGGTTCCCAAATTCACGCACGTTAACACCTCATCGGCAGCTTGGGCTCGAGATTCTTTTGATTAATAACCTGTTCTGAGATTTCTTTAATGTATTCATCATTTAATGTGTCTGTGTCTGCCTCTTCTAATGAATCATTATTAACTAAGTGTATATCATTAGTTTGATTATTAGCCAATTTATCAGTTAAAAGAGTGACTATGGAGGGATACTCGGAAAGGTCGAGGGTTTCATTCATGGCAAAAGGGAAAATAGCGTTTGCAACAAGATCATAGTCTTCAGACGTAAGGTCGTCAGACTTAGAGGAAGACTCAAATTCAAAATGTAAAACACTAGACTCTGGGGACGGGGATTTTGAGCGAGTGACAGGAGATGCTGCAGGAGTGGCGACAGGAGAAGGAGTAAGCCCCAGTGTTCCCATCATAAATTCCGGAGTAGCTATAGGTCCCCCAATGATGCACCAATTCTTGAGCTTGTCCCCCATGGGTACCACCAATGTCCTTGGGTCCACCTTATCTTCAGAATCATCCCTGATGACGGCAACCATGTCTTCGTGCAGCCCCAGATTACCCAGATGTTGAAGCAGATATTGGCCGTCCCACGTCTCAGTCAAACTTGGAGTTTCTGCGGCTTCTATTGCTGGCTTGTCAAGGGTTGCGGCTTCAAGTTGATCTGCCAAGTCATCTGCAACCTTGGTGGAGTACTCATGCCTGATGGTTCTAACTCTGCCCGTGGCTTTGTCATGTTCCATGTAAGTCAGCTTCATGTTGGACCGATCGAATTCCACATCTCTGAAAATCTCGAACCCTTTCTGCAATTTCCCGGTGTGGTCAATCCATGGCTCGGCGAACTCAAAACACGAAAACTCCTCGCCTTCCCTGACAAAGTAGCTATTCAGGGACAGGCGGTATGGCCGCATTTCAGGCTTTTTGTAGGGAAGCTTCATCTTTTTAAGCAATTCTATCCTTTGTTTCTCCATCTTGTCTTCAAGAGTAAGGGTGTATCCTAGACCGAACAAACCCTCGATGATTAACCTCTTCAACCAATTCTGTGGGGCCTTGCAAGTTCTTACCTAGCCCCAGCCCCGGTATAAAACCCATGTTACGCAGTATCTTGACAACAGGTGCCACTTTGTCCGTTGTTTTGGTGAGGTCGATGGTACAGATCTGTGCTTGAGCGACTATTTCGAAGCCATTGAAGAGTCGGCTCTCTTCCCCATGCTGAATCTGTAAGACAGGAACGCCCTTGGTGTCCGTCCCTTGGGCAGTTACGAGATCGCTGTAGATGATGGTCACTTCATTACCAGATTGAAACTTCACACACTGGTGTAGGGAAGATGGGACAGCGCCCGACTGATGTAACCATGGCCGGCCGAGGAGGAGTGAGAAGGTTGCGGGGATGTCTATAACGTGGAAATCGGTGGCAGGATCTTGTTCCGATGGTAATGGGCAAGGTGACTTCGCCTATCACGGCGCGGCATGTAGAGTCATAAGCTTTGATGGTTTGCTTGGATGGGCGTAAATCAACACCATGAACGCCAACCACATCCATCATCCTTGAAGGCAGGATATTAATAGCAGAACCATTATCAATGAATACACGGGGAATCTTCTTGCCATTTACTTCGACAGTGATGTATAAAGGCTCATTATGATCAACTCCGAACACTGGCTTGTCTAGCTCCGAGAAAGTGATGATGTTTCCATAGTGGATATTACCAATCATGTGGGTGACGTCCTCCGGGGTAATAGTGGATGGTACCATGGTGGCGGCAAGGTTTTGCTCGAGCATGAGGCGATGGGCTAGGGAGGAGGTGAGTAGGGACCATAGTGAAATATGGGCTTGGGTTTGTTTGAGTTGAGTGAGGATAGGGTCTTCTTTGTCTAGGTCGGCTTGCTCGGGTTCCTTCCCAAGACTTTCTTTGCACCCTTCGGGTCAGATTGGTACACTTGACCGGATCTTGTAAGGAGACAAACTTCTGCACGTAGCTCCTCCAAAGACAATGGCGAGTCATGACAAGGGGGCGAAACTTCGGTCTTTCGGCCTCCTCGAAGATTTCGGCCCAAGAAAGAGGTTGAGAGGGCTTGGGACTCTCTTCCTCTAGAGATTCGACTTCACTCACTAGTTCTTCTAAAGACAACAAGTAGCAAGAAGATTCTTTATTATTAGTCATTGAAATACAACCCATCTCATCACAGTCCGCCACAACAGGCTCGGCCGGATCAGTGATCTCACTAAGTTCTACCATGAGTACATTGCTAGCTACATAATCCTAGGGTCTTCGACTACTCCTTGTGGATGAGCTCTTGCACGGCTTTCTTGAGTTCAAAACATTCTTCGGTAGTGTGACGGTGCACTTGTGGTAGTGGCAAAACTTCGACAAATCGCAACCAAGACGGGAAGGTGTCCTTCTAATGGTTCGAGCATTTCTAACGTCACCAATGCCATGAAGATATCCACCATCGTGAGCCCTATCTTGTCAAAAGCATCCATGAGCTCTAGGATACTAATCTCGCATGTTTGCACCATATTCACCCCACCCCCATTGTTAGGAAAGAGGTTATTCACCACATTAGGACCCTCGGCTTCTCAATCTTCTTGTCATTGATCAACCCTTGTACTACGCGCTTCAATTGAATACAACCATCCGTTGTGTGCCCGATGTGCTTGTGATACTTGCAGAACTTGGAGGCGTCCAAATCAGTTCTTGGGTAGGCGGGCTGGTAATTCTCAAAGGCTTGATAAGACCTCTCTTGACTAACACGTCAAAGACTTTCCCCATAGGCATTCCAAAATCGTCAAAGTGTTCCCTCTCTCTTTGCGGCGGAGCCCGTTCCTTGTTACGGCGTGGGACATCTAGCGGGACCTCTTTTGGACCATATTCACTTGGCCGACGGCCTCCTTCCACCCCTAGGAGGCGCAGGCGCAGTAGGACCTTGTAGCGGAAGGAGTTTTTGTTGTTGGTCTTGGACTTCCTTTGGCGCACAATCCCAGTGAACCCGCTTCGTACCTTACTCCGGCGTCAACCATTTCCCGCAAATCAGGAAGTAACCATTACCTATAGCTGCTTTCATCTCCGGTAGCAAGCACTTGTAGAAAATCTTTTTTTCCTTCGCTTTGGTGGGTATTGGACCTCGCACAACCGATGATTCCACCTCTTGTAAAAATCATAAATAGCCTCGCCGGGCTTTTGCATGTGTTCTCAAGGTCGGTTCGATTCACATGCCAATCCAAGTTAGCTTGATACTTCTCACAGAAAATGGCACTGATTTGATCCCACGTTTGCCTCTCGCTTGGTTCTAACCCCAAGAACCAAGCAGAGCTATATACCATCCAAAGTGCTAT